>CM017563.1:36992018-37542018 GCA_007844125.1 Sinonovacula constricta
ATAAGCAAGCGGAAATACAATATCAACTCTACCTTTCAAGGACATCTCACGTTTAAGTAGGCGTATCATGGAAGAATCTATTGACCAGGCACACATGGAACAAAAATGTTAATCTTTAATCAGTAACAATGTCAATGTTGGTTAAACATATAAAGATAATAAAGCATGTTGTGGCATAAAACATTAGGAATGAATGATGCTTTAGATAAATTTCCTCATATGAAGAATTGTAGCATTACTTTCTGTGAGTTGAAATTTGTAAAAACTTCAACAATGTAATGCGTTTTAGGATTTATTGATATATACGTGCAAACGAGTACTTCAATAATTCGACTCAACTGTTTAAATTTAGATAATATTATGTAATTGGCAACTTTACAACTATAGCATTGATTTAATTCAAGTATACGAGCGTATACTCATATATGGCCATAACAGATACGCAATGATTCTCACGCTATTGCCTTGTTCAATTTCATTTAACAAAACATCTCGCAATGACACATCTATTTGTTTTAAGCACAGGATTTTAAGAACATACAAAATGGAGCAAATATATAAGTTGATAATTATATCATTTACGCGAACCAGGAATGGTACTAATACATTAAGCTATTCATTATGCTTAATAACAAATTTGCTATATCGCCATGTTTAAGCGGGGTTTCCTTTCCTCTGTTACATGATGGAATTATACACACAGAAATTCAGACGTAAAATCAACAACATATCTGTATAATTATATTACACTTTCAGGCCAAGAATATTGAGGGTATATTGATCTGACACAATGAATTCCGTGAGATGCGAGCTTTTAAACTGTATTAAACAGATCAAATATATCGTCGCTACACACACTAACAAAAACCGGACCTGGTAGCGCAATCGGTAGAGCGTCGGCTCCAGGTACGGGAGGCCCCAGGTTCGATCCCGGGCCGCGACATACCGAAGTCATTAAGAATGGTAGTGGTTTAGCTCCCTTGCAAACGCTCAAACAAATATAAGGGTAGTTCCACGACTGGTTGGCCCGGTGTCAGGATAATGTGACTGGGTAGGGTATCATACCAGGTGTTCACGGCATGCTACACACAGTGAAGGCAGCACTATATCTGCTTCAATTGGACACCGTCTCCAGATAACTGAAAATACTGTTGGCTGGACGATAAACCCAATAAACAAACACACAAACAAACCTACAAAACAAAGGTCGTTAACAGGCAAGTCATGTGCGCAAAGGTGAAAAACCTGATCATGTAAGTCTTCACACGTGCATATAAGAGTGTCTGAGGTACCATATGTACAAATAGTATGAATATTTATGGTAAAAATAGTTGTTGCTTCGTCATTAACATTGTAATAATACCACATTTGGCGCCGTTTGAAGATATATATTAGAAGATTTTTTAGAGTCAGCCAAATTACTGATTTACGAGTTTTACGGTCTTCCATTCTACTCTAATCCGTTGTTGTATGTTTAAACGGGAAAATGATAATTGGTATTTCTTATACGAAGGCTACATTTTGTGAAGACTGTAGTAATAGACGCACCCAACATGCATTTAGAATGTGCATGTGGTCCCAATAAAGCTCCTGTCTTGATTTCCCACCACGCCCGGTTACATTTACCATTCATGCTAACATTTTCTTTTACACCTAGTTAATTTTAACTGATCAAAATATTGCGGAATAGATAAACTCGGTTTTATCTCTCTGTTAAGAAACAGCAAGCGCAGTTGTTTTTGCTGGACGTTGTTGCAAAAGAGCACAAACGAATTAATATTCCATGAATTCAAACGAATTAGTCAAGGTAAAAAGTTTCTCTCGCAATAGTCAACGTACTAATTATTTCCCATGGAATTCAAAGTTTCGTTCAAACAGTTTAAATACACTCCTGATGTTTTTACCTGCTAATAATATAACTGCTGTGGACGCCGTAATTGCAAACGTGGTAAAGTTGATAAAGCACACAGTGATGTCAATACAGTTATTGACATTCAATGATCTTATGAAAGTTCTGCGAAGATATTGTATCCTTATCCTTAATTGAACATTTAAAACGTATGCCAAATGGCTTTCCATGAACGATCTGGTTTTTAAAAGTCATTGCAAATGGAAGCGTCAAGTAGCTTATTCAATTCATTACCATGAAGCATTACCTTCTACCTGTTAGATCAATCAGTGTAGAGATGACTTTGAGCACTTTAAGTACGGACAGTCTCCAGGCTGTGACACACCGCATTCGTTAAATTTGAAGTCGTAAATCTGTCTTTCTAACGCTAAAAAATACTAGACTATTCCAATGACAAGAAATAACGAATGGGTGCAATATGATGACATACATCCTAATATGTGATGCACAACAAAAAAACGTAATATATACATGTATGTTAAACACATCCTCTCCAGATATGTAAACTGTTGTTGGTGGGATGATCAATATCACTGCAGAATCTAACAAACAATGCAAACAAACCTACAAAATAAAAGTGCGAAAACAAAACCGGTTTGTTAAGCGATAAAAATATGTTCATATTATAATGACATCAGTGAGTTACGGGATAAGATATCTTGACTGGTGTCAATGCACTTTCTGATATTATCGACTGCTAGTCCTTAACGAAATATGCTTTATTACGATCGTCGCTGCCTCAGGAAACTGACAGGAAACGGCTTTTTCTTGATTTATATGACGAAGTATGTTCACTTCGCCACTTACGCTGCAAGATAAAGCATATTGTTGAAATTGCCCATTATGTAAGCGAGGAAAGACGATAGATAGGTAAGATATGAACCAATCACATATTATGTTAAGATAAATGAAACATACCTGGTAGACATAATGACATAGGCATCGGGTTTAAAGCAAGTTATTTTTGGCTTTTGTATATTTTAGTAAGGTATTTATCATATAACATGATTGTCACGTAAAAACACAATGATACTAGATTTATCCATAAATAATCCCAGCAAATTTAATGATTTCAAATTATTTAAATATTAGGATATAAACAATATTCAGCCAATAAGGTTCAGTAAAATCTGGTTTTGCCATTCACAGAACTTTATGTTCCAGCCAAAAGCTTAAAAAATGACAGTGACTAACTGTTACCGCCTGTTCGCGATAAAACATGTAGTTATATTCTACGAAACCCGATGTTATGAGGCACTTTACATAAGTACCAACTGTCTACATTTAGAAAGCTTGATGTTTTATTTATTCTATTTAAGTACATAAGAAATGTTAAAGCATTTGGAATGTCAACACCTTATCATTATATGTCGGCCCCTAAGATGGTATATGTTATTACAGACACCATTTACATTGCTTCTCTTCACAATTACAACTTATCTTAAATTATTGTAATACCGGATATGAATACCGTAAAATGTTATGTTATTTAATATTTTGATTCTAAATTAATCAGGAAACTCCTATGTTAAAGGAAGAAGAAAACTAACAAATCATTAAGAAACTGACTTTATAAGTTCTTGTCCCAATTAGCTGAAATGTTTTATTTCCTATTTGCTAATGTAATTGCTTCATTTCCTATCGCATTATTATCGAGTACATTTTTTCTCTTAAGTCGGTCACTCCCCGGAATATTGGTCAAGTACTCTTACTGCAAATGGGAACTTATGTGAAAACGTGTAAAAAAACATCATGGCGTCACTAGGATGGTAATGTTGAAGGGGAAATTAAAGATTGGTGTTGCAAGTTATATCATTTAAATGTTAACTCAAATTACTTAAATAATGTTTTTGTGAGTTGTATTTCACATTACGTAATGCGAGAACAATAAGAATAAGCAAATTAAACATCATAGAAGGTATTACAACATGCTATTTCGTAATGTGTTTCTCTGAACATTGTGACTTTTATGATGTCTATTTCCAATAAATTTAATGTCTGGTCTTGATAACCTGAAGTAACGGCAATGAATCACGTTCGATAATGTCTTGTCAAGTATGGATACAAGCGATCAGTTATTTATCTGAACAAAATCAACGTGCCTCAAGAGATATGTAATTATACTTAATGTACATTCTTCTGCTTTGAGATATATCCTGTAAAAATGAATTATGTCTAAAATATAAAGTGCAGAAACATCAAAATGTTACAATAAGAAAATGTATGACTTTTCTACAATGTGTTTCGTCCCGGTGTAGATTTTGTTCGAGGCCACTTTTAGAGTTTCAAGCAAGCATCTTCGTAGAACTTGTTTATTAAAAAGAGATTGTATTATTTGACCTTTGTATGTCAGTTTCTTTACTACATTCTTTTATGCTTAATTTATAGACACTTTCGTGAAACAATTGAAAAGAGAACTAAGTTATAAATGGCTGGCCCCTAGTTAATGTATCATGAAATAAGAAAGCAGGGATACGTGCAGTTATATTTTGATAATTAACACGTACACCAGGTTAACCAGACAACATTTGAGCCTTTCTCTAGAAGCCCATTAATTTTCTCTAGTACAACTGCTAGCGGCAGGTACTTTGCAAGTTAAAATTAGCGTTGATGCCTTTAGATAGAAGTTAACTATTGTTACTAAAATATGAATAATTCTCCAGGACTTCAGCCTTGTTGGAGAGGCAATATATGGCTTACCTCTGGTCATATTCTTTGTACATAGTTTACAAGCTATATTGATGAAGGCCCATGTTAACACAGCTGGCATATCTGTAAGGTATTTTGTAATTGGAAAATGTTTCAGCAGAGATTCAGGGAACAATTATGTGTTATAGATTGAAGGGTTGGCATCTTAGTAAGTATTTAAGGCGCTAATGTTTTACCAACATTTGATATAGTAGCTTTAATCTTTATTTCACATGTGCAGTTCATTTTGAAGCCAGCCAAGATTTAACAATGATAATCCTGTCTTTGATGCATGGAATACTTCCACTTTATAGCTTTACATTTTTCTTAAGCATAAAAAAGCTATCGTTGCGTTGAATTTCCTGAGTCATTTTAACTGACTCGTGAGAGAATCTTGTAACTGAATTGCTTTTGAACGTCGATAGATAACATTCATGAGGCGATAATTTTAATTTCCACAACTATCTGAAATCTATTAAAGGGATTCTACTGCTAAGGTATATGTTGACAGCATTTCTTTAATCATTGCTGTGTACGTTAACCAAACTAAAAATGTTACAGCGCTTGTTAAAGGATTGCCACACTGAACAGTTGACATTGTAGTTTTTTTGTTTTGTTTAATTGTTGTTGTTTTCTACCATTCCACCATTTATAACCATCATAGCAACGTTCAGATTATTGGTGGAGCAGGACCCAAAACTAATGTCTGGTATAACCACTGACGCACCGCAAATCAGTTGGAAAACCTTCTCACATTAAGTCCTTAGGCCAGTACGTGACTCGAACACACACTGTGGGGGGGGGGGGGGCTTTGCAGTTAGAGGCGTTACAAATAGGCGATTTTACCATTACGCTACGGGCGCACCATCGAACTGTGTTCTAAGAGTAAGCACCAAAATTTTACCAATGTAAGTAAAGCATTGAACTGTGTTCTAAGAGTAAGCACTAACATTTGGCCAATGTCAGTAGAGCTTTAAACTGTGTTTTAAGAGTAAGAACAAATTTGGTCATTGTTAGTAGAGCATTGATCTGTGTTCTAAGAATAAGCACGAACATTTGGCCGATGTCAGTAGAATATCAAACTGTGCTCTAAGAGTAAGCACCAAAGTTGGCCAATGTCAGTAGAGTATCGAACTGTGTTTTAAGAGTAAGCACCAACATTTGGCAGATGTCAGTAGAGCATTGAACGGTTACCTAAGAGGTCGTGTTTTCGAATCCGATAAAATCCAAGTACTGTATTGGTTTTGATTTGATACTACTTTTTTCATGCCAACAGCTCCAAAATCCGATCTACACTTTTATTTTATTGTTTAACCACAGACTACGTATTTGCCTTTTGACAAAATTAAACTACATGTCAGCCTTGCAAGCAACTGTAAGGTTTTTAAATGAAAAAGTAGACACTGTGCTGTAAGTACGTGTCGAAACTAATTTTCTCTACAAAATATCAATGCCCATTACATACAAAAAAAATCCATCTAGCTGACGCACAGAAGACAGCTACTTTCATGAACAACTAAGAGTCTGGTAAATTTTGACATAAAACATTAAGATATTTGAAAGATTGACTCTTAATTCAAATCATGTGACGTTGCCCAGACAGTCTGCTGATGTGGTATTATACTTTTGAATTCTATTGAAAATTTTCGTCTAGAAATTATTGCTCGTGTGATATTGCATGGTAGCAGGTCAGTTCGAAGTAAATGACTGATATAATTTAGATTTATATATAGTTTTGGTGAAATGTTACTGTATGCAGATGTTAAATGAACAAATCATAATAACAGAAACAGTCTTCTAATTACAGATTCGAGAATCATTTGTAATAGACTGCTTTTATAACGCTTCCGGTTGTTTTCCAACAACTAATCAGTTTTCTATTAAAGTATGTTCTTTTTCAAAGGTATTGAACATTATATTCATTAGAGTCCTCTCATAAAACAAACGCAATGCTATGAAAACACACTGCTGGAACACCTATTTTGTGTATACTCAGAGATATGGGGAGACATCGCAAAACAAAAAGCCCAACCCCCGCCACCTTCCTCAAACCCATTAACCTACCAATGTGTTCACAGTATAAAGCCAGATAAAGCAACATGCCAATTTCTAATCCTTAAATATCAAGTTTAAATTAAGAACGTGCTTCAAAACGATTTCTTAAGCTCTTAAGCGTGCAGGTATATCCTCGGTGTGTTTAATAATTTCAGAATTTCGATACGTAAAACTTCTTTAAAATAGTTTGTTTCGTTGAACCATTTTGTTTTCTATTGCCAAATAACTATTTCTAATAGCATTTTAATTTGTCTACTATATTAGGAAATTGCACATTTTTTCAGTTTACGTCTCTGCATTTTTATCGTAAGGCGCCAATAACTTGACCCTAATTATAAGGTATAGCTGGTATTGTTTCCTTTTAAAATAATCTCCTTTTATGATGTGATTTGTTGTCGATGCATGCATTTCAAGCGTAAGAAGTTAAAATTGTCAATTGCAATTACTCTTTATTGTTTCGAAATAGTATTGTTTGTGCTGTTGTTTACCTCTGCAGGCCTTTACTTTAAACTGTCTGAGAAAAAAATCACCAGAAAATGTGAGAGTAAAGCAAACCGTTAACCAGGCTTTAGCACCTAACATGATTCTTTTGCTGCCTATTCGGACTAAGGCAGTAGCCATTGTCGTTGTGTTTTTTAACTTTTGTAATGTCTCATCTCCGAGTTTTGTCACTTTTTATTTAGATTTATATATTGCCTTTGACTATTGGTTGTTAAAATTTCCAAGCAAGTTGCGAGTCGTATCGGACCTTTACAAGTTTGCCCTTTCCAGCAAACATGTTAACCGTCCTCTGTGATTTCAAAAGAATTAATGAAGCAGATGCGGCAACTAATGGGAAATTGTATTCAAAACAATTTCATACAACTTAATTCAAAATAACACAGAACAGATGCGTTTCTCATAAAATCTTCTCCCGGAACACTAAAACTATCATTAAAACGAAATTTATTTTCCATTCAATACAACATTCTAAGAAACATCTTGGAGGTCTGCAATGACAAACTTGAAACTGATACGCTTTAAGTCAGTTTACTTTTCTTCAGCACGTCTGTAATCAAAGTCGATTAGCGGCAGACATGCTTTGTCTTATTTTAGAGTAATGGCGTGCTATTGTATAATATGGCCTTAAGTGTAATCGCCGTACTAAAATAGCACTGGACTGTTTTCTTCACGTAATAGTTCCTTTTACTGTAGCCATGCAATATAAAAGAATGTCATGACTATGGTATGATTTCTCTCCTTGGTGTAGGACCCCATACGTACCTATAATTTACCTATCATAGAAAATAGAAACAAAACAATAACAACAACACTTTCTTCGTTCCCAGACAGGCTTGTGTTGTATACTACATGCAATGAAAGCAATGCGGCAAAGGAATGTTGAAATTGACCTTAAGGATAAGTGTCTATAGCTTGATTTAAATAGTTACTGTGATATGGATATTATTTATATGACGATACTTTCTTTCGAATTATGTATTATGTTAATAGGGATCCGAAAGTTTGGACCATTTTTCTTTCTTTCATGCAATCAAATATGTTATTGTTACATGAAAATATCATACAATATAAAGTAATGGGTTTGTGCAGTAACTTTGCCCTAAATCCATTGAACAGGTTTAAACTGTTTTACATGTTTGTAATATAGGCAAACTGTTGGATACATGTACCAATTTTAAAATTTTACTATTTTACCTCTACTTGTTTTTCTTGGACCTGAGATACATAAGGAAAGTGAGAAACACCCCAGAGAATGCTGTGACCCTTACAAAAAGAGCAATTCATGACCATAAATTGTATACCGATAATACTGCAATACGTTTAAGTACTGCTGAGTGACGAAAGAGAATAATTAACATACAGTTGCCTTAAAAAAAGGAAAATTACGTATTTTCTAAAACAAATACCTATGATATATAAATATATGATCAAAGATACATACTTTATCTAATTCTACGCTATTTGACGGCTAGTTACAGTTAAATGACAATTTCATTGTTAATCAATTTTCTTAACACTCTTTTTGATCACAAGGAAAAATATCAACACTTGTGTCGTTAAAAATCTCGATTTTCAATAAGAATCCTCACTATAATGACACTTGAAGGGCAGCATTTCATTTTGAAAATTACAAACTACACGTATATTTTTATGTAAGTACGTTATGGCTATGCAAACGTCCTAATGCAATCAAATGGGTTGAAGGTACAGTCAACTCTCGTTATCTCAAAATCGGTTATCTCAAATTTCCGGTTATGTCAAACTGTTTTCTACGGTCCCGTTTTTTCCCTATAGTTTCTATATAGTTTGACTCCGCTTATTTCAAATTCGGATGTGTCAAATTATCGGTTATATCAAACTAAATTCTTTGTCCCCACACGTATAAAACTGTTGAAATCAGTTGGTCTATCTCAAACTTAAAAATTGCTATAAGATGCAAAACAGCACCAATAGTGATTTTCACACCTACCGTGAAACTCGCAAAGATTTGGGCGCGAGTTTTATCGCCAATTATCGGCAATCAGGATGTCACGTAATTCAGAGAAGAGGTAAATTGATTATTATTTAAAAAGCTGATTTAATGAACAACAATTTCGTTAATAAATTAACTCTGAATAAAGAGTTTTAGTTCGTACTTGTTGTTGCTTCAGGTATACAAAATTAGGCTATGCATTTACGACGACGCAACAACCTACAATAAAAAGAATAATATTAAATTACATTGTAAAAAATCTAATAACACTTTAAACATGCAAAAACACACAAACTTGCAGAAACTTAGTTTACAGTGGCAGATTTAACAAGGAATTTCAGTCAATCATCGTGTAGCAGGTAAGATTTTTAAGATTTACACAAACTATCCTTAAATTCGGATAACTCAAACTTCGGATATCTCAAACTATTTTCTAAGGTCCCTTGAAATTTGAATTAACGAGAGTTGACTGTATATAAATTTAGTACCAAGGACTATGCAATGAACACCCGTATTTAATGGTATTCGTTGGCATTTCTGCCGATACTGTGCAGCGACATCTCTATCATTATAGCAAAGGGGCACTTATGAGATGCCCAGGAACAGAACCCGTCCGGTCTATTATACTGACACAGACGAGTCAGGCGTAATGCTGTCCCCTTAGCCCCGACCGTTAAAAGGGAAGCGACTACTACCGATTTTAAAGTCTTGGTTTGACCCGGCCGGGGTTTGAATCCACGACCTCTCGATCTGCAAGCCGACGCTCTACCACCTCAGCTATTGCTGCCGGTCAATGTATGTAATTACTGCAAATCTCTAATAAGAAACGCAATACATTAAAATGATACCATCTGAAACTAAAATGTCATAACTAGATTTCAAAAATAGATCTGCTTCAAGAAAACAATTCTTTTTCGGATAACCAATCCAAATGAAAACCAAACAACAACACTAGAATATTTAATTTTTTCTTGTCATTAATAAGGCGGCTTACCATATAATACTTCATGTGACAACACTTGTCCAATGGCATTGTTCAAATAGTATTTGAATTGAAACACTTTTCACAAAGCTGCTTTGCAATACCCTAATCAGGAAAGAAAATAACCCAGTTGTAGAATCTCTGCATTCGAACAGAATGGCGTTTTGATCAATTTTAGTTCGAGGCTTATACATGTATGAGAATGTTTGTTGTCTTTGTACTTCGTTGTATGGTCATTTACGGTAAAAATAGTACGCGATAAAACAACAGAAGATAATTAAAATAGGTTATTTGTACGTTTGCGGCAGGGCAGATATAAAGTTGGATTGCATTTTTTTGTTGCATTATGAGTAAAATTTAATGTTGTCTAAAATGAAAAGAAGTTTGAGATCTTACACAAAGACTGTGAGAAATATTTGTTCATACACTTTGAGGTGTGCATTTAGGTTGATGATTTTTTGGGCAACTTGCTTCGGCGTTTTAATACTCAAAAGACACTTTTGTCATAGTTCTGATGATTTAACCAAAATTTCAAATAATGTTTTTGTATATTTAATCATCTCATTTATAATGAATTCAAGCTTAATGTTTGCTTGATGAGGATAATTCATTTTTTATTGGTATCAGTACATGTACAATTTGGTCAGCAATGTTTTTATTATTATAGCCTACGATACTACCAGAAAGCTTTTCTAAAGTAATAAATGACCTATAGCAATAACGGGATGCACTTGATAAGGCTTAATGTGTGATTACGTCTTCCAGGATTGATTGATCCTGGACTGTTTATTCCATGTTCAACCGTTCTGGCGTTACAATTATTAACTCACATACAGCATTCAACTTCATTGTGTTTGATTTAAACACTTTCTAATACCTTAATACTCAACAATTTAATATGTTAAACAAATTATTGATTTATCGCGTAAGAATTGTAAATGCTTTCTATCAAATGCGATGGTAGTTCTAGAAGAAACTGGTGACAGGTCAGGTAACAATAATTATTTTTGTCTTGGGTGCAATATATGGTTGGACTCTTAAAATCATGTCTAAAACGATATGCAAAAGTCTGTCTCACCTTTACAAATAATGTTTATAATTGTCTTGAAAAAGGAGGCCGGTGTGTCAGATTCGTGGTATTTGCAGTTATTAGGGTAAAGTTATTTGTTTATATAAACATATGACAACTGCGTCTATGACAGAACAAAATATTTGATATTTTGGCTATTTTGTCTGCCTGGTTTTACCGTAGTTCGTTTTCAAACCAATTTATCTTTAAAAGGCCGTTATTTTATGAAAGTTTCTATAGAATATTTCGCTATTATTTCTAGAAATTTCATTCGTATAAATAATGGAGTAGCAGCAAATATTATTGGCTGTTTACTTCATCGACGTGCAACAAACAACCACTATGAGTGGGTGAAATAATACCTTTCAAATCAGATTATAATATCACAAAACATCTGTCTAGAATCAAAATCGATTAGTGGCAGGCAATGCAGTCTGTTTTAAGATAACTTTGTTCAATGTTAATAAATCATTAAAAATACACATAACCTGTGCTATTTTACTTAACCCTTCTTGCATGGGTTTCGGACCGAAGGGGTGTAAGTCGTTATTTTTAGGTGAATATTCTATTAAGTTATTGTTTGTCATTGGTTCTTGCTATAATTTTGTTTCGTAGGTGTTATTAAAACAAATTCCTACAATTTTCCTAGTTGGAACGATGCATGCTTTAACGATTAATTAAACTTTATTCTAAACCAATTTTCTTTCAAAATATTTATGTTATAAAAATTATAGCCAGATTCGCGTCAAAAGATGAGTAAGATTAAAGATTTAGGTGCTATTGAAATGAATGAAATGTTTACAATTACATACTTGAAAACTTTAAGTCTTTGACAGAACATACTCGCAATAAATACAAGTGCATGACATATTTGTAACATATGTCATTTTACTCTCCTTGTTCCCAAAATGGATTGTGCTTAGTAAAGTAGAATAAAGTACTACGAACGTGTCTAGAATATAAACTTATTTCGCGCATAGGCAACTGATATCATGGTTTATCCTGATTTAATTCTGGCAATCTTTTGAAATTGAGAATTACAGTAAGGATATAATTATACTGTCTACGCACGCACAACGGGAATTAAATATATTAAATATATGACCTGGTAGCGCAATCGAGAGAGCCTCGGCTTCTGATACCGGAGGCACCGGATTCTATTCCGGGCCGCGACATACAAAAGTCGTTAAAATGGTAGTGCAATAGCTTCCTTGCTTACGCTTAAGCAAATATACGGGTAGTTCCACGACTGATTGGCCCAGTCTTAGGATAACATGACTGGGTGGGGTATCATGCAATCTGTTTATATCACTGGTATACACAGTGAAGGCAGCATTAAATCTTTTTCAAGCGGACACCGTTTCCTGATAAGTGAAATGCTGTAGGTGATACGATTTACCCAACAAATAAACAAACCTAAAGTTGTTTTGTCCAGTATAACTTAACTGACTTTATTGTGGGTCTTATACAAAACCATTAATGTATTCATTACACTAAAATTGTTTTCTTAACCTTATTCAGCATTCATCTCAGATTTTTGTTTTTGTAAGGAACATACTTTATATTTAACAATTGACATTTTATATTTGAAGCATATTTACACACTTGTGATATTCGTAAGCCCAAATTGATTTTTTGATCAACAGAGTTATGTATTGTTCTTCATCTTAGCTTTTCCTTGTTTCTTTTTTCCTTGTTTCTTATTATAAGCGTTTTTTATTGTGTTGTGTTATACCGCACCAGCATAGTTACGGTCATATTGGCTACGAACAGCTAATAATTTGGGAAAAAAAACACTTGCTTGTTTTCGGTCGCTATCTAGAGATTGGCACAAAGCCAGAAAACTTACTAAAACTGTTTAAATCACACTATTCAACTCTTCCGCAAACTGACAAACCTTTAAAGGTGGGAATATTGGGGTTGGCTCTATTTTGTATGTCTGTTCACAGTTTTGTTGTACCTCTTACACTTGGCTGTCAAGGGAACTCCTTCATCATTTGCCTTTTAATATTATAAGATATGTTGCTATATGTTTTCATAATTTCTCATTGGTATATGTACATGGTCATTTTGAATAGGCTACCCTATTTTTTCGGTGTCAACGAATGCAACCAGGAAGCGACTGTGGCATATAAATGAAATACATATTACTTGAATAGACTCGTGTCTTGGAGAAAAACTGATAAACCGCATTTCAGTTGGAAGACCTCACCATATAAGTATTCTCTCTCTGACCGGCACTAGCGATTACATGGTGAGGGGCTGAGAAGTTACAAGTCGAGGAATTATATTAAAAGATTGAGATTCGTTGTAATGATGTTTACTCCTTTGAGACTTAAGATGCATAGTTAGTTAGATATTTCCTGAGCAAATGTTTTTGATTTTAAGAGTTATGTTATTATTCATTCCTTCAATCAAGATGTAGCAATTTGATCAAAAAAGAGAACACGTTTGAAATCCAAATACCAAAACTTGGTAGAGTCATAGTTCATAGCACATAGATGAAAAGTATTAATCTTCGGACCAGGTAGCGACAGTGGTAACTACTTGCAATAAAGATATCTTGATTAGTTTGAATGATGTAATGTAACAAGACTCATCCTGGCTGTAGTAAAAATAAAAATGCTTACAACTGAACTTTTAAAAAAGTTAATGTGTTCAAAATTTAAAAAAAAAACTGACTCATTCTTGTTAACGAAAGTGAGAAAAATATGTTAAATTTAATCACCATGTATTTGTTATTTTGTGCTTGAAATTACTCTAAGAAATACAAAATGATTGCTTTATTTAAGAATAAATTCAGTATAAAGTCATAATTCATGCATAAGCGAGTTGAGCTTAAATATGTACATTAATATATTGTTTGTTTGTAATTGACAAAGCATAAAGGTTCATTTACAGTGTAGTTGTCTGTTTTGTGTTCTCTATCCGAAATTAGACACGTATTATTTAACGATACATTTATATAATTCATACACTGGATTGTAGCTCAAAAGAAATGCTACTTTCAACAGAAAAATGTACACAAATGCACTGCGAAATTTTCCGCTCAAAACGTCTTAAAAGACAATTTGCTTTTTCGTGAAGATCAACTTATTTAAATTAATAATACGGCAAAGGGAGACGTATCATTCTACTAATTGTCTTACTGCAATACGCTGTGATGGCTTGTTGCAGGATTGAGCTATTTTAAGTAAATAATAACATTAACTGTTTACAAAAACACACAACTAACACTTCTTTATCCAGTGACAAACTAAAAGCGCAAATAGTTACCGCTCGTCGCAAAGTTCATCTAACATCTAAATTTTCTTTTCTTTTCTTTTATTGGTGATTACTATCTATTTTGTCATTTAATTCTATAAGGATTGTCACGTATATTTCCTTTGATGGACATTGGACTTTGGTTCCTCACTTCCATGTTCTTATGAGAAAGATGCTTCAACCACTTACCCTTCTCTGTTTTTTTTTTCCTTAATTCAATAATTGTTGTAAGTCTTCTCGAAAAAATACCTATCTCTCTTCTCAACACTACGTGGACCTTGTTTTTCAATGACGTCACTTCTTTTGCCATAACTTATTGAACAAAACGTCTGCGTTTGGACATATATTCAAATAGATCGGTTTTCTGTTCATCGCTTGCATTTGAGAAACCCTTGAGGAATAGCCAAGGTAGGATCTCTGTAAAGCCGGTTTAAGCACCCAAGTCGGTCCTTATTACCGACTGACCGTTCCAAGGCGCTAACTGTTTGGTTTGATCTTTTTGTTAACCGACTTATCACAGATTTGTTCTTCCTTTCACTATTGGCTTGCACGGGAAAACGTTGGTCTTGTGCATTTTTATTTTATTTTTGTTTTGTATATTTTGCAATGCTCATAGGACTTGTCATATACATTCTTACTTTTTTGCTAAAGATAACAAATACTATCAATCTAGTCGGAAACGTTGTCATATATCAGCTACCTGAACTTGGATCTTAGTTTTACATTTGATTTACACAAAACAATACACAGCATCGTAATTGTAGTTGTAAATTCCTTATGCAATATTATTAAATCGGTTAAATTTAATGTTCACATTAACAAAATCCGAGACAATTTCCCTTGCAATTTTATCCGTTAATTTTATGACACAAAAATAATCATTAAAACAGCGGAATCTTAGTTAATTATTTTGTTGGCTATATTTTGCAAAAGCGAAGCAATAAAAATAAATCGATTTTGAGATTCAAGCAAATATGAATGTATCTCGTACAAAACTTACAGGCAAGCTGTGCACGTCCAAAAATCATTCTTCGAAGTATTCCAAATGGGAACACGGGAAACTCGGTACGCTGTTGTTTTTCTTTATGAAAAGCTGCATCAAGATGAACACTGCCACAGCCTCAGCCTCAGGTTTGATTGATCTCAAGGATAGTGTGGGGAAAACTATAATCTTTCAAGCGTTGTATAAACAGTTCATAAATTTGGTATTTAAATCTAAAACATGATTTATTCTTCAATAAAGATCGTTTGCGGATACAGGCCGTAGGAAGCTATTCGTTTGAAGGCCAAAACAAAACATTAAATAAATTGCATTTGCACGTGTGAGGTGGTTGTTATTGGTGTTGTTGTTTTTGTCTCGCTAGAACAAAGTAAATAATTACTCATTGATTTCGACACTATTGCAAAGAAGGAAGGGGTATTTAAATGTCAAAAGCAATGTCATTTCAAAATAAGCATTTATAATTACCCTCGAACGTGGACTATCTTTTCCCATAAAATATCCGTTGCTGTGAATATACTCGAAGACGAAATATTGAATTTTTAAAAGAAAACGTAAGCGTTTAAATAATTATTTGTAAAAAAGAACGGTTTTCTTTTCATTTTATTTAGGAAACCCCTCAGGAAGTGCGGGGTTGGAGCTCTGCAAAACCAGATTAAGAACTCCAGTCGGTATTGTCGACGACCGTTGCAAGGCGTTAACTGTAGTGTTTGCTCTGTTTGTTTCATTTCGCACCACATATTTGTTTTTAATTTTACATTTGGCTAGCTTATGAATACATTCGTCCAGTGCCATTTCAGATGTTGGTATATGCTGCAATATTCATAGGACTTTGTCATATGTTCTTGTTCGTTTTGTGAAAGGCCATGTCTGCCTTTATCATTTCTACTAGATTATGTGTAGGCATTTAAGTTACGACATAATTGACGAAAAGATATAAGGTGACATTTCATTTAAAATAAAAATGATTATTGTGTAACATAAATTAAATGTCTACAAACGTATGTCAATTTGACCTGAGGACGTGGTTAGGAGAAAAATGAAGAGGGTTTTCGTGGATTATTCAGCGTTTAATATACCGGGAATAACATAACGTATCACTAAACGTCTCCAATGACATTCTTCCTTCCTAACCATTAAATCTCTTAGTTAGATATGAACTGTATCACGTTTAGCTACAGTGATTATGATTTCTAGTTGAAAATTTAAAGTTCGTCCACCTTTATTAAAGATCTACCTTTTATAAACTAAAGGTATTTGCAATTGAATACTTTCTATACTATTATAAAGCATTATAAACAAAATGAGTTTTGAGTGCTTGCGAATGCATAAAAATGAATATAAAATAAAAGGTCTGCAACTATTTCCTTTTATAATTTTATTTCTTAAAGGTATCTTATGGATGAATCAGTGAACGTCAGCAACACAGTAGTATATCAACATAGGCTGTAAGGGTCATTACGGAAGAAACGAGTGAATAACTAGAGGTATACATTAATGTCGGAATTGCCAGTGGTACTGCTGATAATAACTGATAATAATAATAATAATAATAATAATAATAATAATAATAATAATAATAATATCTGGGTAGAACCAGTGGCTCACAGCAAGTCATATAAAAGACAACTCCACACGTAGTAAGTAAAGTTTTGTAATTTCCGGGATATTCTTGATTCTTTATTGTATAGTTATTTTTGCAAAGTTTGCTTTTGCGGTGTAGCCATACTGACCCTTCAATGGTATATTTGGGGACCATTGAGAAGTATTATATTTAATGGTGAATGTTGCTGTTTCTGACACATGTTATTTACAGTAACACTGGAATTGTTTTTAAATGCGTATATTGATGGAAATATTTTAGTATCTACATAACAGAGATGATTTCTGATGTTATAATCTTATAATTTAGAGACATTAATGCATTATGGCAAAGGTTTTATTGTTTCGACGACAGTTCTCGAATTGGTGAATGCACCGGTATAGAAAAATAAGAATAAACCAGCTGATCTAGATTAACATAGCATGGATGCATTATGACGTTATCGCTAAAGCCGTTTTTAACCTTAATTAATTTCTTTTTGTTTATTTTCAGGGAAAAACGAATAATCAGTATATGTTCGGGCAGTGCATAGCAACACGAATGACAAAGGCTGGACATTAATGTTCGAAAAAGATAAGGCTGGACATTAATGTTCTAAAAAGATAAGGTGTATATATATATATATATATATATATATATATATATATATATATATATATATATATATATATATATATATATATATATATATATATATGTGTGTGTGTGTGTGTGTGTAAGTGTAAGTGTAAGTGTGTGTGTGTGTGTGTTAGTGTGTGTGTAAGTATAAGTGTATGTGTGTGTGTAAGTGTAAGTGTGTATGTATATGTGTGTGTGCAGTGTGTGTGTGTGTGTGTGTATGTGTGCGTGTGTGTGTTTGTATGTGTGTGTGTGCGTGTGTGTATGTGTGTGTGTGTTTGGTTGTGTGTAGTATGTGTGTGTGTTTGTGTGTGTCTTCAGAGTTTTGACAGATCTTTTTAGATTATTTGCCAAACAAAAGTAGGAATTGAATGTTTTTCAGTTGAAAAGCGACTGTGTTTTCAAAACAAATAAAAGGGAACTATATCATTCGTATTTTTATTCAAAATTATTCCGTCTGAAATTATTATTATTGTCTGGAAAGCGGTATAAATTTCGATAAATTGAATTGCTATAATTGTCTGGATGAAGACAATTGTATGTGACGATGACACGTTTGCACTGAAATCAAATCGTTTAATTTAGCAAGACCGATTTTATTTGGGACAAATCCATCAAAGTTAGAAACAAAACAATTAGATAGTTTAGCTAAATCTATATGTTAAAGTAAATTTGATAACAATTTTTAAACAAGTTTGTTGCAGGATAATGAGGCCCAACTATTTCATCAACACAAGATAATCAGAAGGCGACTGTCTGCATATTCCTAAGCAAACATGTATCTCTCGTTCTTTTGTATGGATTTTGTCTCGGGTCATATTTTGTGTTCAAACCACCTTGTTATTGAAAAACGTTATTCTGGCGCAAAAATAAAAGAAAAAATCAATAAACTGCCATTGTCCTCTATTTGATCACGTCGACGGCATTTTGAGTAAATGAGCTGGATAAGCTTTTATGAGTTTGCAAACAATAAGATGTAACGATAAGATGTTTAGTACAGTTTGAGATTATAATTAAAATGTAATAGCACTAACAAGGCTCCAAAACACACACCCCCCCCACACACACACATATGTATACGCGCGCACATACCGCTTAAAAAATTTCTTCGCGAATACACTTGTATAGTACTATTTTATTTTGTATATATGTTCCTATTACCATAGGACCTTGTCATCTCATCTTATGTAAAATATCTGACTTTAAATTATTTTCATAGTGAATGTAACTTTGGGTTAATGCAGCATGTGGTTATAAGCATGAATATGTCAAACAATGTTGTCTGGAATGATTTATGTCAACCAGTCTAACGTAGCTAAGACAAGAATGTCATCGGGGATACATTAAAATAATTTAAAACTAGACGAAATAAACTAAAAAATGCAAGTATTGAGCTAATGCCGACATGTGGTAAAATTGACATTTAAATAACAATATATATATATATATATATATATATACAGGAAACATTTTCCGCATTCCGGAAAACTAAGGTATCTGCTATTATCAACAAATGTACCTCTTTCATGTAGAAGAACTTATTGACCATACTCTGTGATAAAAATCATTCATAATATTTAATGCAGCAACGATTTAATGCCAATATCCGGACCAACTTTGGTAGAAATTCAATTAAATATTGTGCATAGAGTCTTCACAAGCTAAAATATTACGACTGATGAAAAGACTTAATTTTTAGCATAAATCCAAATATGCACGTTTCCATGTGATGTAATCTGCATCAGATGTCTTATCGCATACGTTTTTGTTACCTAAATATAACATAATCATGTCAAAATTCATTTACATCTTTTCTCTAAAAAAATGGAAACGTGTTTGTAACAGAGAACACGTATTTGTATCATGTTTAGCTATAGCTTAGTCTTTTTTCTTATCTCATGAAAGAGGGTAGCACATAGTACAGGTCAGCAAAAAACATTTCCATGAGCGCGGTTGTACTTTTTTAACTTTGTAAGCGTATGTTATAACGGTTTTTATATATTTCACAAAGACATCTAATGCATAAGTGACGCAATAAACTTTTTAGAAAAGGTGACCTCTTCATTTTTTTTAACGAAGGTTGTTAAAGTTTTCAATTTGATTTAAGTTACACGAAAGATTTGTATGAGTTGTGATAAAGAAGCATTTGTCTAGATAATTTATTGGTTACGTGTCGTCTCTCAGTCTCTCATATATCAGACCTCATGTTGTAAAGCAGCAAGCTATCATTTGTATATTTTTTCTTTTCTTTTTAGTAAAATTAGTGAATACGTTGCACCGGACCTAGTAGTGCTATCGGTAGAGCGTCGGCTCCAGGTACGGGAGGCCCTGATCCAAGGCCGCGACATACCCAAGTCGTTAAAAATGGTAGTGGTATAGCTCTCTTGCTAACGCTCAAGCAAATATAAGGGTAGTTCCACGAGTGTTTTGCCGGGTGTCAAAATAATGTAAATGGGTGTAGTATCATGCCAGGTGTTCACGGCATGCTACACAGTAAAGGCAGCTCTCTGTTTCAAATGGACACCGTCTCCAGATAATTGAACTCCGGTTGATAGGACGATAAACCCACTAAATATAAACATAAATACGTTGCAAAATGTTTGTTATTTAATTTTACATTTATTTTAACTTTGTACAGTTTGCAAGGCTGTTTAATTGTTAAGATTTTACTATGATTGCAACAAATAATCTTCCAACAATTAAAATCGGGCAATAAAAGTCAGTTGTGTGATTTTCTATTATAAATGAGATTCAAAAGTCTTTGCACCCTTTCAAAAAATCGTAAAATCAGACATTGTTATTCAAACAATAAAGATAAGGGGTCATAGATATATATCAACTATACCCATTACTTCAAGCTTAATGCCACAAAACAAATTAGGTAATCGTTTGTAATTTTAAAGGTCTGTGTTTTATTTCATTTATAGCGTTGTCTAAAATTTAAAACGGCTATTAAACACATGGAATATATTTCTGATGAGTCTGGATACAGTATATCACTTCAGGCTTATTGAAAAGAACTAAAAGAGTCATAATGCATTAACACATTAGTTATATATTCCAAATTAGTACCAGTGGGGTCTCTGTTTTGCAAACGCGTCTGTCAAAAATAATGTTTTCTAAAAGAACAAGTTATTTTAATCTATTTTTCCATTATCTTTTTGTTAGTTCAGTCATTTTGCAAGCATCAGGCTGAAACTGGTTCAAACACACTGTTCGCTAGTGATGTGTATGTATTTAAAGAAAACGTTTTATTGAACTTCGTGATTTTTTTAATATTATAACAGTTTGCCTTCTTGCACATATAAAGCAACAATTATAACATGTCATAATAGTTCATTCGACTACACTGTTAGTCAATGATTTTGATTCTGTGCCATTTTGAACGATTGCACAGACATGCAGGATTTGAGCGTGTGCCTATTAAACTACTCTAATTATATTACATTGTTTCAAGGCACATGTGTCTAAATGAAAGTAATGTGACTTTGGTAATATGCATTTAATATAACAAAACACTAATAGTTAAGAGTTATAAACTGAGAGACACGGCAGATAGTTAAAAGTTATACAATGTATAAACTAGTTAGAAAAATGTAGTGGTAAATTGTCACAAAGATCTTAAGTTCAACACATGTTAATGGGTTATTACATTTTCTTATTTTTGTTGTAAACTAGCTTTTGAAGTACATGTCAACGTTAAAAATATGGTAATTATAGTGACGTCTAGTTTTTAATGGTGGAGGAATTCCAAGATAAAAATTTGGGTAGAACCAAAGACGCACCGAAGATCAGCGAGAATGCCACCCCCACCCCACACCACCTCCCCTCCCGTTAACCTTTGATCGGTACTAGAATCCGCGCGGTGAGCGAGCAAGAAACCATTTTGGTTTTATTACGTTTTGTCAAGCGTTATGGACAAAACACTAAAATAACTTTTAAGGCATTACAAGTTCAGTCAGATCTATCAGAATATCTTATATTGAAATTCATGATTTGCGACCTTACCTCAATGCTTCAACGCATGGATCAAACAATTACCGATCGATGTGTTGTCTCTTCTGGCTCGTTGCAGCTGGTGTGCCAGGAAAGTGTTCCGTTATGTAATCCAAGAGTTTTAATTCCGGTGATTAAAAGTACAATGGCCACTAAAACGGGCATATCCTCACAGAAGTATTGCTATTTATTTAAAGCGGTAATTTACACATACGAATACATTTGATTTGCTGTTTGCAACAATTTTCACATGAAGTAGTCTGTAGCTATATTTTATTTTTTATATTTATTTTTATTTTGCAAGCCCTGTAAACATGTTCTGGTTTCCTTATTGCCATCCAAAGTAAATATAAAAAGATATTTTTTGTTGTTTAATTGTTACCAAAATTGGTATGCGCGAGTGTCACTAGTTCCAAAGTGTCCATATGGCACGCACATTGTACACCAAGGAAATCACTTGGCCCTTAAATGCTGCTAAATGCTATTATCTATGACTAATAAGCAATAGTCCCGTATGGACAGCCACGGTATTGAAAATCATATAACTGATTAAACTGCCTAATTGTTAGTTTCTTTTAAAATTGTCATAGCGTAAATTACCAACCTTAAACCGACCTGATTTCCGAAATTCACGGCAAAACATCTCCTTTGTAAGTCCACTGATGTACACCCCAAAACATGTCCTAGTATCAATGAAATTGCCAAAAGCTTCCATAACTCGAAATAAGCCCAGACCAACGAGACATATCCGAAAACAACTTAATGCAATGTGACATTACCCACATAGAGAAAACCTAACAGTAACGGCCTTGAAACAGACAGAAAGCGAAAGGACAGTTTGGGAACCACAAACTTGGTTTTTGGACCACTGTAAACTCGCCCTTTAGATAACAATTGTTCATCGGAAATGTCAACAGTAAAACAAGTGACCTTGTGACACTGATTCGCGTTTCTTGATAAGTAGAGGTCTGGTGAACTGATCATTTTGGTACGAAGCCGTCGATCGGTCACTTGCTCAATTTAAAACCTCATATTACATCTTGTACAAAACGTGGTTTAAATAAACTATACACACTCCTGAAACATTTTTCTGCTTCCTTTACCTATTAAGTCTCCAGATATTGTGGAATAGGCGCTACAGGTAGATGGGTTTTGTTAGTCTAAAAAGTTGTCCAACAACAATTAAATCTAAATTCCAACTGCAACATCACTGTTGCACAATGTACTTGTTGCTATAAAGGCGTTAAACACCAATTCTGAACTTATCGGTTTTAGCCCCAGGTACAAAGTGATAAGGAAATAACTATTTAGGTTAATAATGTGAACATCGATTTTAATACAAAACAGGACGATAAATAAGCTATACCTTTACGATATTGTTGTGACCTTGCACAAGTTTTTTTTTACATTTATAGACTGTTTATTTATTTGTGTCTTCTTTTTCACCAACATTCAGCAAAATGTAAATCGTCTCTGCTATTACTCGACGAAGTAGACCAAAATTAATGTCAATAGGCAGGCGATATCTCAGTCACATAACTACAACTTCACCTGAGTGATAAAAAAACTTGTACAGCAATTACAGCTTCGCATGATTAGTAAAAAAGTAAAAAAAACGAGTTTGCCAAAGACTGAAATCCCCCGAACTTGTCTTCAAAATACGTGATACAGCACTGACAAGAGTTTTAATTCTCTGAGAGTCAACTTAACTACTGAACATTTTTAAATAGATAATTTATAATCCTAATGCATATTTTTTAAAGTCTATTGGATTCTCTTTTTATTTGTACACCAATTAATAAAATCTATACTAAACTGCAAAATAATAATAGTTTTGCTAACTAAGACTAGGTCTGACTCAATTTTCCATAATACATGACTCCTTGGCAGCAAAGTAATTAAATCAGCAAAATATTTGCATGGAGGATACTGTGCTTCTGTCTGCATGTTTAAATCAGTAAAGCCGGCATGATCACGTGCTTGACAACTTTAAATAAAGTAAGAACTTCACACACTTATGACTGTATAGCGTGCATGATAACCAATCTTCGTTTCTATGCAGCTTAATTTGTTTTAGTGCGTTAAATCCCTTAGGAAATCGGTCTGAACCTTTAATATAAATTTAACATTTTGCAATAATTTAAATCAAGATCTGAAAATCTGTTCATTAAGTACATATTTAAAACCACACCACACCGATTTACGGCATTGTGTCACCTGCTTACTGTTCCAGAAGTTACTCAGGACTTTTTTGAGAGTAAAAAGACAATCCGTACTATATGCAATACCATTGTGAAGCCTTTACGATGTCTCGGATTAAACCATATATTTCCGCACAGCCAACGTCCAATTTGTTTAATCTATACAGTAAAACTTACATTATTGTATCTCAAGGTTACCTTGTAATGTGCTACACGGGCATTAATTTATCATACCCAGAGAATTTGTTCTATTTACAGTCGTTAACTGTGGTTGATAATGTTTTAATATGTGTTTTGTCAAATCCTGTTCACATTTGTAAATAAAATGTGTTTGGCGATTCCTTTTATCTACATCACTTCATCCTTACAAACATATTGCATGTAGGTATAGGAACATAGTATTTGTATTGTTGTTTTGTTACATCTCACCGACGCAATTAGGAAGAGCCTAATCTTACGCCTGGGTAGAATTTCAGGCGCACCGCATGTTAGCTGGAAAATATTCCCACAAGGAGGCTCTTACCTCTATACGGTCTTGTGCAGTGATCGACCTTGTTGGCTTTGCCCAAACATTCGTCTGGTCTTGCTTAACAACACTTGCTTACTGACGTTAGAAGAACAAAATTGTGTCGCTACATTATGTAGCATGGACCACTGTATTATCGTCGTACTTGTTTGACTAATCTATGATGTGTATGCATTACAATATCAACTTATAAACTTTGAATTTGTTAAGGACAACTTACCTCTAAACCAACAAAATACCATAAAATCAACTTTTTTTTATAAATCTTGGTCAAAGCCATTCTGTGTTGATTTGCATGTTGAAATATTCGGAATACGTCGGTAATAGAGATGCGACGATAAAACAGAGTTCGAGTATAATAGACTTGCACAAACATCGTAATAGGCGTATATATGTCCTATGACTATTTTTGTCAATTTAACTTTTCCGAGATGTGCATTTTAATTTGTCTCTATACATGTTTTGTACTGCTTTAACCATAATGCCAAATCAAGTCATGAATAACTTACCCGATTGCATAGTCTATAATACATAATGTTTAGACACTGGACACTGAATACTGACCTGTACTAACATGGTAATGCAGTACCATGCTTTATTCGGTTTGTTGATCACCCCTTTCCTACAAGTATACGATATATATATATTAGAATGGATTTAGTGATAGAAGCTTTAACATAAAGCTAGTATACCAAAATATATGTCATCGCAATTTATTTACATTTAATAACTCTCTTGATTATTGCCAACACGGTGTGGGCGCATTTATTATGATGTTAACTTTCATTCTTGACCACGTAAATGATATTATAATACAATTGCAAGAGACATTTGCTTAAATATTTCTGTGAAAATCCAAAACTATAGCACATGCAATAAAATACAAGTGTATTAGCATTTGGATTAATAATAAAAGTAGTTTTTGACAACATGTACTATTTGCACGAACTATGTCAGTTTCAGTTCCGTTTAACACTGATGACTCTGAGGGGATAGCTGGCATGTGAATTGGTATTAACTGTACATCCACAGAAAAAAGACAACAACTTGTGGACATCCTTGAGACATTGACATCTTCTTTGTGTAAAATTAGTCAAAGTCAGTATTAAATAGTACTAATATGAATCTGCCTGTTGAACTATTACAAGTTGGTATTGTTACTTGAATGTTACAAATCCTCGTAGTTATATGTATTAGAACATAATAATCATAGATAAAAGGCTGTTTTTCTTTGGCATGTGTTTTTCAAACACAGATAAAAATATTTGTCATCCTTGGGCCGCGACATTATTTCTTCAAACAATAGTCAAATATCCACAATATGTAGCCGTTACCTGTACAAGTGGAAATGATCAGCAAATGGAAATTACAACGATTATGATTTGCCTGTGTAAGATACCTGATTGTTTGCACCTGTGCAGATCAACCCAAAGGCCATGGAAACAAATATATTCGTATTTTCTTTAACCAACTAACTATTTCATGGTGTTTACTGCTCTCTTTCTCTCTCTCTCCCTCTCTCTCTCTCTCTCTATCTCTCTCTCCCTCTACTCCCTCTCTCTCTCTCTCTCTCTCTCTCTCTCTCTGTCTCTCTCTCTCTCTCTTTTAATACAATGTCTTGCCACAGTGGTTTTGTCTCATTTTCATTTAGCTTGAATCGCTCCGACTATTTAACCTTTCTTTATCTCGTAGACAAAGAAACTCACGGAACTAAAGTGTAAAAGGCCCATGCAAGCCAAATCGCAATAAATATTTGTTATTCAAATGAATCAGGGTAAGTTTACGTGACATAGTGTTAGAAGATTTTTAAAATACTGATTTTCCCCATAGCACCATTTTCTACAATTACCAAAACTAAATAGTGTCATCAGTTGTTGTTTTTTTAATCTAATGTAATATCCTCGAAACTTTTTAATAGAGCATTAACACATTCTTAATAAATAAATTAAGAATCTTGACAAGAAGTTGTACGTTTGTGTTAGGGGAATATGTTTAAGCCTAATTAACCCCGACAACACTACTTACTACAACACTCTATATTTTTTCTTTAGACCCTGAATAGACTTTTAAGCATCTTGTTCGCTAATATTGGCCAATTACCTAACTTAGTTACATTTTTAAGAGAACCATTGCGAAATTGTTCTCGATTACTACTTTAAAAAATGATGGCATGTTATTCTACTTTTGCAAAAGGTTGTACTTTTACATCTTAGTGATTAATACGGAATAAAATTGACACAATTTGCTCTTCAGATCTTTTGTCTGCAGTTACAAGTATATTGTTAGTTTTCCTTTAGTTTTCAGTTCCATTTACTGAAAAGTAAAGTTAATGAAGGGAGTAAGTTGATAATAATTTGACAATTAACCAGACTTTTAATTCCATGAATCTCAGTAACGATCAGGGTGATGGCATTTTCTATAAATAAACTTGTATAGTAAGAAACACGCACGTTGAGCAAAAATAAAGGTTGGCATTTGCTGGCTATGTAAACTCTTAGGTTGAATCTCCTGGCGAATGAAGATTCTAACAGAAATGTGCTTTTTATCGAAAAAAAATAATCAAAAGACCTACTCGATATAGTTTATGAATGTATTGCCTATGTCAGCTTCTAATGAATTGTAAAAAGTGCATTAGCAATTCACATTAGGAATATACATTTTATATGACGATATTCTATGCTAAAGAATATAAAACAATAACCTATTAGTAAACTTTAAAATATGCACAGTACAATGGTATTCACATACCAGTAAAATATTTAATTAACAAGAAACCTGTCAGGAGGCATAATAAAACATAACAAAAAACGATCGATCTAGGTTACGTCTTCAACTTCAGGAACCCTTCTTCATGCGCGTCGTCTTGTGCTATCCACAACGTTCTGTGTTTGAAAAGTGCAACTGAAAATAATCCTTAACGTCCCCTTGGACATACATAAAGAATTATGTAAAAAAAAATAGTAAAATAAATCAGTTGTTGTTGATGTTGTTTTGTTGTTGTTGTTTTTTATAGTTTTGGGGTATATTTTTTAAGGCAAATAAAAACACGTCAGCACCGTAAATATTGAAATATAATAAGTTTATCTAATAGTATGATTAAACGTATGGTTGTATATGCCGATCGATTAGTATCTGTTTTTGAAACTCTTTTAAAGTACTGTCCTCAGAAATAATATCAGAAAATATTCTAAGATTTTCTTGATCTACATGTAACAATTCGTGTAGGTACTTAAAGCACTGAGTCTTACACTCCGCACAAATATGTCAGCTCCACGAATCAGTTTGCGAATCATCGCTGATTCCCGATGAGATCAGGGTCCATCGTTTTGGAACTAATCAATACCGACAACGTTGCCGTCATGTTTGTTTCTCTACAGCTGCGTGATGTTCTTGAAACCCGATTACTTAGTCTTGTTTCCTAGATTTCTTAACTTTCGTAGTTAATCGTAGAAACAAAATTAAAATTGACTTTACGACGGCATGTTGATGTAAGCTATTGATGTAACCAAGCAGCCAGTCTTAAAGTTTTATCAACTCTACTACAGCTTTGACGTCTTTTACAGTAATATCATGAATCCCTGCTTTGTTTGCACGTATGATAATACGTATTGTTAAGCAAAAACATACAATCTAAAGAATGGGTCCATTTTGGTTTAATCAGTATCAGTCAATCTTTTGGAATGCTTATAATGTATAACGACCCTGGCTAATCTTTGTTTAACCTACACTATGATCGTAGGCGCGTGTAACTATCCTTTTTACTATTTATTTTTGTGTTGTTTTGTTTTGTTGTTGTTTTGTTGTTTTTTTATTATTAAAAGAACCTAAATCTAATCTCCGAGTAATCGTCGATTTTATTGTACTTTAACAATGTTGGATAATATCTTACATATAGCAGAAACGACAAAGTGCTAAAACATTTTTTACTTTTGTCAACAAGTTATTTTCTTTGAAACAAAAAGATTTCCACCAGGGATTTATTATAAATTATCCAAATTTCGTGATGAGCAGGTAATAAGCAGGTCATTCACATATATTAAGCATCCAATTATGTAGTTAAAAACAAACAAGCTCAAATATGTTTGGACAATTTGCCTTCAGATGTACATCGCATATGCACCACCATTTGTATTGCATATTATCTGATTCTATCAAACAATTCAGTTAAAACGTAACTAAACTTTCATGAAACACATTTCCGAACCATTGACCAAATAATAATCTTAAAACCTCCGTACTCCACTGCTAATTCTTGAAATCAAAACCTGGATAACCCATGTAGTTTGAAGTTGCTAAAATCGGTACGTTAAATACGTTGTACGAAGTTGAAGTGGTACAAAATAGAAAAGTATTACAACTAATGCAACACCGCGGCCATTTTTTCCGAACTATAGACTTGTTCGGATTGTGCCGAGGAGTTAAGAGTGGCATGATAACTGCAGTCAATTGCCAAAAATCTACATGTAACGCATTCCATGAGGGGTGCGCGCTTCAGCAATTAGCGATGCATCACGTTACTAAGCAGTTGTCATCGTTACTTTCTGGCGTATTTGCAATATGAATTGTTCGGTTAAATATTTATTAATTTTTAACAAAATTTCATCTGATGTTAACAACATGTCGATTTCTTTTAAGTTATAATCAATGAGGAAAATAAACTGTTTAAAGAAATAAATCCAGAATTGTGCAGCTAACTTATTAGCTTTCTTATTCTTTTTCGTCATCGAATAGTCAGTTTTCTTATATGATACAGTTTTATTCTATTTTTATGCTTGTATGTACATACAATGTATTCTCTTTAAAACAATCAAAACACTTCACACTAAATGATATGATAATATAATGATATATGATAAAAGAAATCACATTTCTCATTGACGAAAGTGTAAAAAACAAAGCCTCATTATTAGTCTGAGTTATGAAAACATTAATTGCAACGTTATTAAAATATGCCTCTCATATTACTGAAATGCTAGTAACTATAAACAACGTTCACTAAACTTTCTTTCTTCGTATTTGGAATTTAATTTAGTTATTGGTTTTAATTAGTAGACTAGAGGGTTACTAAGGTTCCAAAAACATTAAAAAATATTATTGAATTGGACCATCAGGTCACCGCAGAAAGCATGAACGTTAAGCAGGAAAATAAATGCAAACTGTATACGTTCTCAGCTTTACTAATGCTATAATCTCTTTTTCAGAGGCATTTGAACTAAACGACCAATGTTAAAGGATATTCGAGTGACCTTTCCAAGGCAATTTATATTGTGTTTGCTCTTTTTGGTAAATTACGCATCACAAATTTGTTCTAACTTTTACAGTTGCACTACATGTGAATACCCTTTGTCCTTTTTCAAATTATGGTATATCTTGCAATGCTCAAAGGATTTTGTCATATATTCTTATTATTGTAATTGTAAAGTACAACGTTCTTTCAGGTTAAATACTCACGAATGGCATTGCTATATCTGGTGTTTTCTACTCTTGAAGGTTAGACTGTTTCTCTTTCAATAGGGTAAACATTATTCCGACCATTTCTTAAAAGCAGAGTAATAAAACGTTGTTGTTTTTGTGGTTTTGTTGTTTTTATTTTGGCAAAATAATATTATTTGTCAATACATATGCCTTCGGAACTGACAGTGAGCTATTTATCTCCTTTTGGCTGTTGACTGAAAGAAAATATATATGCGAAGTAAGTTATTTTGGAGTGTTGTCAACGTTAAATAAAGAACTAATTGCAACATACAATACACTTTGTGCTGGATACTTTTTCTGTAGTCAATATTGGGAAATATGTCATTGAAAAAGTATTTTGACTGTCAAGGCTGTATAATTGTTCGTCGGCTGTAATTTATAAGGTTCAAGTTTTTTGCAGGCCACATTTTACATTGCGTCTATTCATGCATGTGTTTTAGGAATTAACTTATTGTGATAGGAAAATTCTTATTTAATATATTCTCCTATTTTCCAAGACAGTGGGGTAGCTCTGCATAAGCAGTGTGGAATAAAGAGAATAGTTGATTGCATGAATATTTGTATCGCAATAAATTAGCTTTATTCCTGTTTCAAATAATCTAATAGTTGTCATTTCGAGTTTTTATTACCGTACGTCAATAGTCCTCACGCAATGCTTCATTTATGATTTCAAATGCTAAAATGATTAATTGCCTTATGACCATGACATGTAAACTACTTTCTATTGTTATGTGTTGATATAAACTAGACATCGCAATATCTTATTCGTCTAAAATTAAAACATATATTTATCAGTCCACTTTTGCACGTTTATATAAACCAAAACTACGTTGTTATGTAAATGATTTTATTGTATACGTGATAAAAATATTTCTTAACTGTTTAACTGTTAAAATGTTCAGTAAGTCCGCATTTGTTAGAGGAATGAGAAAAAGGAGGAAAAGATAAAAAAAAAACACACACTCTTTATGTTTAGATTTATACAACATGTTATGTCCTAATGTGTTTAACAGAACATGGTTTCTGCGTACTGTTTTACATTTTCATTGCATTTGTGTCTGGTGCATAATTTCTCCTTGAAACACGTAATAAGTCTGTCAAGTATGGTTTCAGCCGTTTATTAGTGCTTGTTTATTCAATCGAACAAGACATTATCCGTCTAAATATATGAAAATAGTTAATTAGACATTAACATATATAGAAAAAAAGACATTTAATAACATAAAGCACACATGATTAAATGAACTAATAATAAAACTAGTTCATTATTCTATATGGTTTAATTAGACTATAATTGACATTCTGACTATTTTCTGACAAAGTGAAGCACCTTATAGTAGCCAAACATTGTTATTTCTGGATTTTCTTGTCTGCTTATTAACAGATTGTCATTCTGTTCCTTTTATTCTAGATCATTTGAATAGTGTGAACACCCTCTATGAACTCCTCTAGAGTTATTATACAAACGTTTAAAGTAAAAACTAGAGTTCGTAACACCATATTACTGCATTAATCGAGTTATGAAAATTTTATTTTATTTATACAATATGTACGATTTTTTTGTTATAATTAAATGATTACAAAAATAAAGGAATTGCGCGTTTCAAACCATAAAACCCGAAAAAACAACAGCATAAGCAACAACATTGAAAAACGAGAAAAAGAAAGACAACGGTTTTTGTAAACCAACATTTGTTTAACTCTCTGCATCAATCATATCGAAAACGTATCCAATCTTAATTTAAATCAGGCAATCTTTTACTTTAAAGTAGGAGGCTCTTTAAGCTTTAAAAATCGATTCATTATTTTTTGTAATTAAAATGTTCACCATGAGTTTCTAACTACGTTTCAGTCAGTCGGTTGTCAATTTCACATTTTCTGACATATTAAATAAATCTATGGAAAATACTTTCAATGCGTTCAGCTCTTATCTAAAGTGACATATTATTGTTTTACGGCGTATAAACATTTATAATTGTGACTGGCTTATCATATTATTCTTTCTTTGTCTTAGCGTCGATGTCTCTGTCCTTAACGGTACACGCATTATATATAGTACATGTACAATCAGATCAATAAGTACGTTGCAGAAAGGCTTATAAAATAACGCTAACTGTTTCTTTAGCGACTTATTTAAGCACGCTGTTGTACGTTTATATTATCAAAATTCTACCTCACAGTATTTTGAAAATAGTTTTTATGATCTCGTATTTAAATAGAACGATAAGAATAGGTAATAAAGGTTAACATAAAATACATTTAATAATTAATTTCACATCATATCTTTTTTAAATGTGTTTATCTCCTTTTGATAATGATACAATGTTTTACACTTATATTCATTTTAATGTCTGGTCTGAGAAGTCATGCGTGTTCGTTGCTAAAAGAAGAATGATCTTGGTTTATATATATGTTACAAATTATATTTAAACTATATAGAAATTCTGTAAAACATGATTTTATAATTAAGTCAACTTGGCTGTTCTCTTTAGTGTGTGCAATTAGTTCAAATGTACAGATTATCATTAATGAGAATGCATTTAAAATAAACTCTTATATTTGATTTAGCTGTTAATACCATATTTGCATACTCCTCTAATGTTAGACCATAATTGTATGTCGGCTTTTTCAGACAGATTCATAAACATAGATTTAAAAACACACTTTAATGGATGTCATGGAATAAACAATAAAATTGCGAAGAGAAATCTGTAGTTGATCTTAATTAAAATACAGCACGGTTCTGGGAGTGAAATCCAATTTAGAAAATGTAAAAGTCGCTTAAAAGTATGCCTTTGATACACATCCGGCAACGAGTCGGTATTTGAACGACGTCTTTCATAAACAAAACAAACTAATCACAAACACTCATAGACGAGACTCACTGTTGATTCATTACATTTTCTCTCATTATTCAGGTTCGTAGTAGAATTTAAAACTGTTGTGTCTTCTAACATCTGCCGCAATAACAATACCATTTCCCCCCAGAATCGGTTTTTTCTGTCACAATAGCAATTATCGGGTCCGAATCTAGTGTTCCTTCAAATTGCATGGATTGTTAATGTTTGATACGTTGGACAAATGTGATGATATTTGCCTTGATAAGGCATGTCCGTTTGAATATTCAAAGCACTTTAAGATCAATGGTCTGTTGACGATTCCTCTTGAAAAATTAGTCGGACATGAAATTCTTTTACTCCAAAAAGGGAATATCAGACTACACAAACATAATCTGTTTAATATGAGAGAGAGACAGACAGACAGACAGACAGACAGAGACACAGAGAGAGAAAGAGAGAGAGAGGTAGATAACAAGAGTTAGAACAAAAGAAAGAAAGAGGCTTCGTTTGTTGTTTTAACCCTATTTTTATATTATTGATAAGACGAAAATAAAACCCCTAAGGTAAACAGAAGGTATGTTGCATTGCATATTTGACAGTAAATTGCTTCATGACAAAATTACGTTACAATGTTTAAATATGTTGTGCAAACCGATTTGACACCGTTCAAAGACTGTCTGGAGATTATTAAATTACTACTTTTCAATTATTGTGTGTGTATGTGTGTGAGTGTTTGTGTGTGTGTGTGTGTGTGTGTGTGTGTGTGTTTTCGGTTACGTTTACGCATGTTTGCAAACATTTTATACGTTTTTTATAGTTTATATATGCCTGTTACACGTATGATATAAAAGAGCAACAACTTGTTCATTAGATCTTTATAAAAAGTGTCTTAACAATTGTACTTTACTGCTATTCAATGTGTGTAACTAAGGCCTACAGCTTGCATAACGGCTGATTGTTGAAAATATTCAATAAAGTACATAAAAAAATTGGTAACTTAACAGGTATAGTTGGTGCTATACTTGGGCAGCATTTAGAATTGTGTCAACACATTAAAACCTACTACAGTGAGTAGACTTTCGATTAGAAATGCATGCATAGCTAATGTCAATCTTTAATATGTTAACAATAAAACATGTTACCTTGCCGTCTGTGAAAGATCTGGCTTCTAAACTTATGGCTAATCGAATAGACAAGAAGCAATATTAATTCATTTTTAATGAAACATCACTTAAATCTTACTACAAGACCTGCTGGTGTAAGGAAAGTTGACATCAGAACACATGTATATATATACGCATTATTAGGCAATTGGGTGGGTGTTGAATCCTTGAAAATGGGCGTAGATATGAAATACACAAGACAAAATGTTCAGTGCATGTACACTGCATGTTTTATTGCACGCTAAGTCGATCGAGGCATACATTTAAATTAATATAAACTATGCTTTATTACTTTGTAAAAATAAATCCCTTTCACCATTCTACTTTGAACGACCTTATCTGTCCTGATAAATCAACAATACGATTGTACATGTAAGCTAAAAAATGGTCATCTGCCTCATGTCTTTTGTTTCGTTTCGACACGGAAGAAAATATTACACAAGAGCAATGTAATAGTCCTATCACTATAGCCTTAATGGAGTCTGCCCGTACATGTAAAGGTTAGCAAGAAAAGACAATGAGAAGGTACGATATGAATAAATAAATATAAAGTTCGTAAAAATGACCCAAACGCCGTAAATATTATATATTGCTTTATGTGTTGCATTTACAGACAGCCCAAATGGCATTAGCGCCAGGTTGATAGCAATGGTTGTGTAGCTTTTTCTAGTGATGATGTGGTTTCATCAAAACCACAATGTTTCCCCAAATGACCTCACGTCAAATTGGCTATTCCACAAGGAAATTCAAAACGGCAATTAAATAAAAGGTTTGCAATTATACAACAATAAAACGCAATATTAAGCATCATCAATACAAGTCATTTGTAAAGGCAAAAGCCTATCGAAGTGATAGAAAATTACTTATACCTCCTGTTCGCGATAAAATGTCTAAATAGCATTTCTGAAAACTGACGTTTTTTATAAACCTTTGCATAAATGACCAATTGTATATTTAGAAAGCTGTTTTGTTTCGTACAGTCGAATAGAGATAAAAGTGCAAGAAATGTTTAAGCATGTAGATTGTCAACACCTTTGTGACAAAATGGCCAAGAGGTGACTCACCAGGGTAGAATATAAAACACAAAAGACAATTTAAAATCAAATTATACTTTATATACAAAACAATATACATACAAGATAAAAGAAAATGATTTTAATACAATAGAAAAACAAAACCCCGCCGGCTTATATTAAGTCTGATAACTGTCCGCTGGTCTTAACTGTGCACTGTATCTATACTTCCTACACAACAAACAACACTTCTGATACACAATCCTTAGTATATGTGCTACGACATAGCTGTCCGATATGGTATCTGCTCGTGCAGCTCACTCCTGCGACGAAACTGTCCAATATGGTATCTGCTCGTGCAGCTCACTCCTGCGACGAAACTGTCCAACATGGTATCTCCCTTGCCGTTCCCCACACAGAGTCTACCCCGTCGTACATGTAACGAATGCGTGGTACAAGTCGACCTTATATCGCTGTCCACCAATGGGCCTCTGCTTGTCTACGTCTAAGTACGGCTCTTTACTGGCCTACCTACGGCTCTTCACTGGCCTAAATACGGCTCTTCACTGGCCTAAATACGGCTCTTCCCTGGCCTAAATACGGCTACAAATGACAAATGACGTCAATTTACTTCTCAAAATCAAATATTTAGTGTGTTTCTACATAACATACAACACCTTTACCATATAACACGTGTTCCTACACAACCATTATAAATATCCCATGTGTTTCTTCATATCACTTAGACCATATCGATCATTTTGCATCATATTAGTGCATCTATGACATAGTAATGGTATATAAACCAATGGTATAATACCATCGTACTTGAACCATATGTCTGCTCTATGGTTTTACATAAGTGCCTTTAAACAGTGCATTTAAACAGTGCATAAGTCTCCCTCAACTATAAAACCAGACCTACTGTCAAACCTTCAACTTTACATTTACCATTCTAGTGAAGTATCGAAATATTTATCCCATTTAGATTTAACCGAAAATAAATATGGCTTTCAAATTTTAATACATACATAGTCCTAACATTATCATATAAACTTAGACTTAGAACCCTCGGCCTATAAAACATTAAAATGCTTTCAAAAATTGCCGATATGTCTAATGATCGTACACTTGTTTCCTTCAAAAAAACAATTTAACGATCTACTAAATAGAATTACGCTGGCGACAATTAGATGTAAAAGTTGCCTATATTAAATGACTGTACACTTGTTTTCTTCAAGAAAACAATACAACAATCTTACTAAATAATTAATTTAACAACAATTAATTCTGTAAAACGAAAAACTGCTTAAAACAAAAATGCGAAAAATAAAAAGTACTTACACATATTCCGTAGTGTTATGGTACAGCATCATCAACGTCCCCTATCAACGCATCTCGATAACTGACACCAACACTTGGAGCGTACAGATATTTATACAAATAGACAGCCCCGTAGCCTGACTTAATTCAAGAACCCCGAGAATTTGTAACCCGTGATTCCTCAGACTTCTCGTGAAAAACCAATTGCATACACCTTTAGTACGCCTCAGCTTTTTAAGATAAAAAAGGCCTAACGTAAATAAACTATGGGTTAACGTTTCAAGACCCTTTCAAAATGAATAAAAAACACTCTATTCATGTAATTATAAAAACAACATAATTAGAACCTCTAAAAACCCTTTACACACCAAAAGGCAACAAAATAACCCTAAGGTTATCCCTATTTTACTAAAATCAAACTCTACAGTATCTCTCTGGCCTACGTGACATAAGCCTCGTACACAAAATCATTATATAAAATAAGGCCACGACTATGTTATTTTGTGACACACGTTCCCCCTCCGGGAAAAAGTGGTTACACTTTTTTCAACTAAACCAAATAACGACCATACGATTTACAAGAATACTGCTATAATACAACACTAACACTATTGCATTTAAAAACAACAACAGAATCATACCACTATAAACAGCTATGAAACAACTGCAAAGCTCTGACATTTCCCTATACACAATCTATCCTACTCTACTGAGATAATCTGCACCAACATTATCCCTACCTCGGATTGATCTAATCCGCATACGATATGGCTGTAATGCCAACGCCCATCTCATTAACCTAGAGTTCGCCATCTTGGACTTATTCAAATAGGTCAACGGCTGATGATCAGTCTCAAGGATAAACTCCTTACCAAACAAATACCGATGGAACTTGGAAACACCCCAAACAACTGCCAGACATTCCTTCTCAATAACTGAGTAGTTTTTCTCTCTATCTAACAACTTCTTACTAGCGTAAGCTACCGGCATCTCCTCTACTTCCGTTTCCTGTAATAAAATCGCCCCTAATCCAGTATCTGATGCATCAGTTCTGAGTATAAACGGCTTGTCAAACTGTGGCAACCTTAAAATGGGAGGTCCTACAAGACATCTCTTTAATGCCTGAAAAGCGTTCTCATGACTTTCCTCCCAAATAACCTTGTTTGGCTTCCCTTTTTTTGTCAAATCCGTTAACGGAACCGCAATAGCCGAGAAATTAGGAATAAACTTCCTGTAAAACCCGACAACGCCTAAGAAGGATCTGATTTGCTTCTTAGTCACTGGTCTCTCTGCTTTCTGAATTGCCTCAACTTTTTCTGCCACAGGCAAAAGTGTCTGAGTCTCACCTAACATATGCCCTAAAAACTCAAGCCTACAAAACCCTAAACTACACTTCTTTGGCCTAGCAGTCAACTCTGCTACCCGAAGTCTACTCAATACCTCTAGTAAAGCTACAACATGCTGCTCCCACGTACTTGTGTATATCAAGATATCATCTATCAAACTAATAGCACAATCCAACCCAAGCAAAACCTTTCTCATTAATCTGTTAAATGTACTTGAAGCACACACTAAACCAAACGGCATTTTCTTAAACCGAAACAATCCTTTGGGCGTCTCAAAGGACGTCAAATCCTTTGCCTGTTCAGTTAAAGGAACCTGCCAATAACCTTTACTAAGATCTATCTTAGAGAAATACTTAGCCTCTGACAACTTTGAGAATATCTCCTCTGCATTTGGCATAGGTTCTGCATCAAACACTGTAACCCTATTTAACTGTCTAAAATCTATACAGAATCTAATACTGCCATCTTTCTTCCTTAACATCACAACTGGACTCGAAAATGGTGCTTTTGAGGATTCAATGACTCCTAACTCTAACATTTTCTTAACTTCCTCTTCTACAGTCGCAACTGACTGATAAGGTATAGGATATCCTTTGCACCTAAAAGGATCATTCGTATTCAACTGAATATCATGCTCTATATAAGACGTAGTTCCTGGTATGTCTGTCAACACATCTACAAACTCCTTTATTGTATTCTCTATCTCTTTTCTCTGGCATGTAGTCAATTCTTTACATATTTCAACATCCTTAATATCTTCCTGACCTATTCTAGTAGGACACTCTAACGGGATTTCTACATCTAACAAACCTTCTGACTGACCTACATCTCGCTCTTCCTCTACAACAGCAGCACTCACTACAGCTAATATACCTAAGTTTTGAACATCCTCACTTACCTTTCTCTCATTGTATCTTTTCAACATGTTTGCATGAAACGTTCTCTGCTTACCATTCATGTCTATCCTGTAATCCATTTTGTTAACGACCTTCGTTACTGTAAATGACCCTTTCCACTGCAATAACAACTTGTTTTGATTTACCGGAAGTAAAACCAACACCCTTGAACCTTCTACAAATGACCTTTTCTTTGACTTTTGATTGTAATGCTTCTTTTGTCTTAACTTGGCCTTACCCAATTGTTCCTGTGCCATCTTACACGTTTCCTCTAATCGTTCCCGCAGATCAATCACGTACTGGTAGGTTGACTTGACCTCTCTGTCACTTACCTCTCCTGACCACAATTCCTTGAGTATACTCACTGGACCTCTAACTGTTCTCCCATAAAGCAACTCAAATGGTGAAAATCGCAAACTCTCTTGTGGTACCTCTCTATAAGCAAACAATGCTGCATTGATATACTTGTCCCAATCTTTGGGTCGTTCACTACACATACGTCTAAGCATCTGTTTTAAAGTTCCATTGAACTTTTCGACCAATCCATTACAAATAGGATGATACGGTGTCGTAGTCAATTGTTGTAATGACAATAACCTACTCACCTCAGACATCAGCTTTGATGTGAACTGAGACCCCATGTCTGTAAGCATCTCTTCTGGTATACCAAGTCTACTAAACATATCTACCAATGCTTCTGCTACTCTTTCAGTTTCAATACTAGGTAAAGCTACTGCCTCTGGGTATCTAGTAGCATAATCTACCATCACCAGTATGTACCTATTCTTTCTATCTGTCATCGGCTCTATAGGACCCACTATATCTATAGCTACACGCTTGAACGGAGTTTCAATCAATGGCATATTCCCTAAAGGTACTCTCTGTATTTTCCCTTTTGGCAAAGTACGCTGACAAATGTCACATGACCTACAATACCTGCTAACCTCTGAGCATACACCTGGCCAATAAAACTCTGCCAACACCCTATCACTTGTCTTACGAATACCTAAGTGACCTGCCATCAAAGCCTCATGTGCCAAATTCATCACAGACTCACGACATTTCTTAGGAACAACCAACTGATACGACTTCCTATTATCTTTGGTTTCATACATCCGATACAATAAGTTATTCCTAAAGACTTAGTTTGACCTTCCTCTGCTCTAACTCTAGTCCTTGCTAACGTTTCATCAGATAACTGTAATTCCCTGAACTCGGTCTTGGTAATATTTAAGATTTTGCCCGGAACATTTAACTTCCTATACGGCCTATTTTCCCGTGAAATCTGAGCCCTTGTCTGTACAGCATTTAACACATCTCCTGGATCAGGAAATCTCGCCCCTTCTACATTTCCTAGCACTAGGTCATATAATGGAGATTCCATACACAACGCCTCTACTGACCCTACAAAATATGGTGTATCTATATCGATCTTAGCTACGGGAAAACACCTTTCTGAACCATCAACAAACTTACACCGCCTTTCCTTTCCTAAAAACTGATGTTCTAAAACGAACCTTTTATCTACTACTACACATGTAGCCCCTGTATCTCTCATAACCTGAACTCTCTTTCCATTAACCTGTCCTCCTTTCGTCGGGCACTGGTTGTCTCAACATGCACCTAACTGTACAGAACTGTCCTCATCTGTAATGCAGCTAGAACTAGCTGTCCTCTTCATACCTCCAGGATTATACCCCCGGTATCTACTTCTACCTCTTGACCTCTGTGATCTTTGATTCCAACTACCTCTATCAGAATTGTATCTCTGGACGTTCCCAGACTCCACTCTACCAAACTCCGATAACTCGCTATCATCTACTGTAGCTACCCTATGCTGAATACCACGTTTCTTACAATCGGACGTCTTATGATCACCTTTGCAGTAACCACATCTAACCCGAGCAAAGTAAGTGTTACCTTCCCTTGAGGAACTCCCAAACTGTTTACGCATTATTTCTGACCTCTGATCTTTGACCACCTTAACATTCTCTCTACCCTCACTTAACACTACATTTCTACAACCACCCCGTGCTTCTGCAAATAAATCTGCCTGTATCGCCATTTCAGACCCATCTGTAATACGCTTCTCTTTCAAAAATAAATACATCTCTTTATTACTGATTGCTAACAACTGATCTCTCAATAAATAATCCACTACTCCATCGTATGTCTTTGCTACACTACCTAACTCAAACCATTGTTCTAAATATCTCTTCGATCTACTTAAATACTGAACAAAAGTCTCACCTTTCTCCGGTCTTGCAGTCTTGAACCGTTTCTTAAACCCTTCTTCTGTCAACTCAAAACGTTTCAATAATGCAGCCTTCAGTATATCATAATCCAATGATTCTTCAGACGGTAATCTGGAATACACATCTAAAGCCTTACCTTTTAACAGAGCACTAAGATGTAAACACCAATGCTTCTTTTCCCAGCCTTGTGCCTCAGCATATCTCTCAAACCTAGATAAATAACTATCCATATTATCTTTGTTTTCGTCAAACCATGGCAACTTAGGTCCCTTACCTCTTTCTTTTGCCGAAAGTGCCCCAATCTCTTTCTCCGCCAACTCCATCGCATGACGGTGTGGTATTTCTGCTAACCTAATTGACCTTTCATAATCTTCTGCTGCTCTCTGCCTTTCTAATTCTATTTTGTGTTTTTCTAATTCTAATCTTTGTTTCTCTAATTCTAATCTTTCTCTCTCCTTTTCTTCACTCTTTTCTCTTTCTTCTTTCTCCTGAAGTCTCCACTTTTCTCTTTCCTCTTTCTCTCTTTCTATTTTCTCTTTTTCCTTATCTCTTTCCTCAAATCTCTCTTTTCTCTCCTGTGCCTGAGTATCACGCACAAAGGTTTCTAACTCTTTGCCAGAGTAACCAAACTCCTTACCTATCATTATTAACTCTTGTGTACTAGACATGATTACAGCTGCTAATAAACTGCACAAAATAATACTAGTACTAACTGGGCAACACTATTAATACTACACATAACACTACTACCTGATATGTTATGATAGTAAACCAAATATATATACATCACACCAACCCAGTAATCTAAAATCATAGTACAGATATAAGATATAATACCAATATAACCATGTACAACCACTATCTATGGAACACATCAACTATGTTTTACTTTGAGACATGAATTAAATGAATAGTTCACAGGTTAAATTTCCCCACACAATATGACCATGAAGACCATACACACACAAAAAATCATGTGTCACTAAGTGTTAACAGTTAAACAATTTTAATTGTAACTTTAAAATAATTTAACTCTTAATATATCAAGGCCACTGCTAGACGGTTAAACCTACTGCACCCCTGTTGCAACTACCCTCAGCTTCCATGCTTTACTATGAAATTTACAATAGATGGTACAGCGATGCTTTGCCTCATCATCGGGTAATGCAACTTTGACTTACCAATAGTGGTTTCCCTAAAGTCTTGGTGTCAGTAGACGAGATCCGCCATGCAGGGTTCGCCGTGACACTAAAACAAATTAAAGTAAAAACAATACTCTGTAATTAAAAAATAGTGAAAAAATTGCGAGGGATCTTTACAATATATTATGTAGTATGCATTTACCTATATTCTACTTTAGATCGTCATTCTTGGACATTATTCCACTTCTGACACCATTGTGACAAAATGGCCAAGAAGTGACTCACCAGGGTAGAATATAAAACACAAAAGACAATTTAAAATCAAATTATACTTTATATACAAAACAATATACATACAAGATAAAAGAAAATGATTTTAATACAATAGAAAAACAAAACCCCGCCGGCTTATATTAAGTCTGATAACTGTCCGCTGGTCTTAACTGTGCACTGTATCTATACTTCCTACACAACAAACAACACTTCTGATACACAATCCTTAGTATATGTGCTACGACATAGCTGTCCGATATGGTATCTGCTCGTGCAGCTCACTCCTGCGACGAAACTGTCCAATATGGTATCTGCTCGTGCAGCTCACTCCTGCGACGAAACTGTCCAACATGGTATCTCCCTTGCCGTTCCCCACACAGAGTCTACCCCGTCGTACATGTAACGAATGCGTGGTACAAGTCGACCTTATATCGCTGTCCACCAATGGGCCTCTGCTTGTCTACGTCTAAGTACGGCTCTTTACTGGCCTACCTACGGCTCTTCACTGGCCTAAATACGGCTCTTCCCTGGCCTAAATACGGCTACAAATGACAAATGACGTCAATTTACTTCTCAAAATCAAATATTTAGTGTGTTTCTACATAACATACAACACCTTTACCATATAACACGTGTTCCTACACAACCATTATAAATATCCCATGTGTTTCTTCATATCACTTAGACCATATCGATCATTTTGCATCATATTAGTGCATCTATGACATAGTAATGGTATATAAACCAATGGTATAATACCATCGTACTTGAACCATATGTCTGCTCTATGGTTTTACATAAGTGCCTTTAAACAGTGCATTTAAACAGTGCATAAGTCTCCCTCAACTATAAAACCAGACCTACTGTCAAACCTTCAACTTTACATTTACCATTCTAGTGAAGTATCGAAATATTTATCCCATTTAGATTTAACCGAAAATAAATATGGCTTTCAAATCTTAATACATACATAGTCCTAACATTATCATATAAACTTAGACTTAGAACCCTCGGCCTATAAAACATTAAAATGCTTTCAAAAATTGCCGATATGTCTAATGATCGTACACTTGTTTCCTTCAAAAAAACAATTTAACGATCTACTAAATAGAATTACGCTGGCGACAATTAGATGTAAAAGTTAGTTGCCTATATTAAATGACTGTACACTTGTTTTCTTCAAGAAAACAATACAACAATCTTACTAAATAATTAATTTAACAACAATTAATTCTGTAAAACGAAAAACTGCTTAAAACAAAAATGCGAAAAATAAAAAGTACTTACACATATTCCGTAGTGTTATGGTACAGCATCATCAACGTCCCCTATCAACGCATCTCGATAACTGACACCAACACTTGGAGCGTACAGATATTTATACAAATAGACAGCCCCGTAGCCTGACTTAATTCAAGAACCCCGAGAATTTGTAACCCGTGATTCCTCAGACTTCTCGTGAAAAACCAATTGCATACACCTTTAGTACGCCTCAGCTTTTTAAGATAAAAAAGGCCTAACGTAAATAAACTATGGGTTAACGTTTCAAGACCCTTTCAAAATGAATAAAAAACACTCTATTCATGTAATTATAAAAACAACATAATTAGAACCTCTAAAAACCCTTTACACACCAAAAGGCAACAAAATAACCCTAAGGTTATCCCTATTTTACTAAAATCAAACTCTACAGTATCTCTCTGGCCTACGTGACATAAGCCTCGTACACAAAATCATTATATAAAATAAGGCCACGACTATGTCATTTTGTGACAACCTTGTCATTATTAGTTGGCTCTAATAATGATATAAAGTTTGAGTTAGCCGCCGGCTGAATTTTATATTGCATCTGTTCTTAATATGCACTTTATTAACTTAATTAGTGTAATACAGGATAGGGAATCGTTTTTAGATGTTCTCGGCTGTTTTAGGTCTAAATTAGTTAGGAAACTCTGTTTCAGCACGGCGAGAAGTAATGAACCATCGAGAATATGCTAGTCCAAATAATTATTTTAAATGTTTTCTTTTAGTTCAATTTAATTGATTCTTTCGGTTTTATTTCCGTGTACATAAAATAGTCACTTCCCGGTATATTTGCTCATGTTCTCCTAATGTAAAGAATAAAATAAATAGACAAGAGACTATAAATCTCTTTTATGATCATTTCGATTTTATTGATTTTATTACAATTCAGACGAAATCGGGTAATGAAGTTTTGAAATTCTTGAGATGGCAGCAAAATCAATTAGTTTTTAATGGTGGAATCCGTTTCTCCAAACTCGTTTCTGCAATATACTTCCCTCAATGTTGATATTTGTTGCGACTTTCAAATCACATTACTTATTCCTTATACAATCAAATCGAGGAAGAAAAGTAACAGCGCGCTATATCTTATTATAAGTTATATCTTAATTTGTTTCACTGATCATGTTGAAGGTATTATGATTTACATTTCCCATTAATTTTAATATCTTGTCTACATATCCCTTGCTTCTTTACGCCAATAAAACACGATGTATATAGTCTGTCGAGTATGGATGCAGAAGTTTGTCGCTTGCTTCTTTAAACGAACAAAATAAATTTGCATCAAGAGATATGCGAGTATTCTTTACATCCGTTTGCGCTTTGATTTATTCTAAAATGCACTATGTTAGAAATTATTTCGTCAAAACATTGAATTTTTTTAAATGTAAAAACGTATTACTTTTACGTAATATTTCGTATTTGCGTTAAACTTTGCTGTGGGCATTTTTTAACAGGTATTTTGGTTCTTTTTCATTAACAGTTCTTACTGCAATTTTGAGTACGATGCATTATTAGTTTAGTATTGAATTACATAACATCACCCTTTCGGGGCGAGAACTTTCATTTGAGGTTTTCTATCTAACCTGCGGTGCGCAGGTGGTTCTTCCCAGACATACTGTGAAAGCATTTTATTTCGTGGGGCATTTAATTTCGTGGAATTCGTGGGCAAGTCAATCCACGAATTTAAGTACCAACGATATAAAATCCCCTCGGACTTTCGAATGCTAGATTTACTTGTAAATCATGTCAACATATTTTTACTAAACAGGACATAAAGCTCAAACAAACTGACGATTTCACCACACTTTATTTACATTGTATTGACATAGAACGATAAAATATGTTTACGAACATAAGCCATTTAATCATAAAAAAACGATCTATGCTAAGTAATTTCATACTGTAATATATACATGAGCACTATAAACTTTATAGTTGTAGGGTGTTTACTCAAGGGTCTGTTTTGTGTCAGTTTGCATAGTACGCTAATTGGCGTTAATTGACAGTCAATGGCTTCGTTAAATTAGACCCTTAAAAGAACCCGCGCCCCTAACATCTTTATGAATATAATCCCTTAAATGACACGCTAATTGACAGGTGTCATAAAAGTCGTCTGATGAGACTCGGCTGTGAAAACATTGAACGGCTGCCGTGGATCAATATCACCAGGCGTGAGGTAAGACAATAGGCAGAGTCACTCGCTAATCCGTAGTTTCGCAATTGACCCTGTTTCAGTTTTAGGCCTCAGTTTCGCATCTGTCAAAAATCGAAGGTATTTTTTTTATTTTCGTGGGTAGGGCAATCCACGAAATCAAGTACCCACGAATATGCCCGTTCTCTTCAAACAACGAAATTTCTGCCCCACGAAATAAAATGCTTTCACAGTAGGTCTGGGGCCTTTCTCCACCAAAAATTAGCTGGACGTCGCCAATATGGCCATAATTGTGTCGGTGCAGTGTAACTAAAAAAACATAAGTAGCTAAATTGTTCCTCTCAATCAAACATATTCTAGCGGTTTAATATCTTTAACGAGAGACAATTATTGAAATATTGTAAGTTCTAAGTATCAGACACAGTGCTATGTTATAAGGACTTTTGTGCAGTCGAGCATGCCAAGACTTAACAATGATTATACTGCCCTTGATGTATGAAATACCTCACCTTTAATGCTTTATAATTTATTTGAGCGTCAAGTAGTAGCCATCGTTGCATTGCATTTCTAGAATCATTTTGGCTGCCATGTGAGAAAGTACCATAAAATAATTGCTTTTGAACTTTCTTTAATCGTTGTCGTGTGAAAAAGAAATACCTAACAAAAATCTTTACACGGTTACGTATAATATGGATCTCTTGATTACTTGCAAACAGCAAAAAAGGTAATTTCACGACCGGTCGGTCCAGTATGTTATCAAAGTAAAGACAATAATATGTTTGTACGTATGTATGTAAGTGGTCACCACCTCGTCTTTGCATCCTAACTGATTAACATTAAAACAATAGACTTTACATACTAAAAACAACCAGTAACAAACAATGTAGCTAAACGTCCTCATCGCGAAGAAACACAAAATGGTTTTACGAGCGATTTTAATTTTGTTCATGAAAGAACAACTAATATCAGTAATCGAAAGAGTCATTTTTCGTGGTTGTTATTTTATTATTTGGCGTTTCTTGAATTCGGTATTAAGAAAAAGTTCTATAAAATCACAGCATAAAAGAAAGTTTATACTAGAATCAAGAAAGGGTAAAAAACACAAAAATCACGTTGCAATGGAGAGAATGAAGAGAATGAAAGCTTTTAATTCGTGAGTATTCGTGATGTCCGTCATACTGTTTAAATTGCAATTCTTTGAAAATATATAAGGTTTGGTTCTGCGAAAATCAAAATTCTAGAAGAAGAACCTAGATAAATTATCCCCACTCAGGGTTTATTAAAATTTAAGGAGCAAATACTTATAATCGTGAACGCATCTAATCAGCCTGATAGGATACATGAAATAGAACGATTGATTAAATATATTTGGTGTTTTGAAATGACAACCACACTGCATAACTTTCTTTGTCGTGATGAGATAGAACAAAATATTTAAGATCATTTGATTACCACAAAACATAAAATTGTCTGGGGGGAGACAATGCATCGAAATAAGTATGATTAGCTGTTCGAATGTTAAGATGAGATACTATTAGGGTTTCATCGCAAGTGTTATTTATAAGCGACCAAACAATGAAAACTGGACAGTGTCTGCTTAAATTTCCATCAATGGCCGTTGTAATTTTTATACCGATATGTTCGTTTCAACTTTTAACTTCCTTCTAATATGCTGACCAATGGAAAATATATTTGACGTACAGTATACAGATTATTTATGAAACTGTTAATGTCTTCTACTAATATTGAACATCATAAGCATTTAAAGTATATTTTTTGAAAGCACTTTATGCAGATATGATAAGCACACTACTGGAAGCTCTAATGCTGCCTGTCAACAACGTGGTTCAAATTTCCATTCAAAAGACAATATAATCAGGCATAATGCTGCTTCTATCGTTTTGGGGATACAAATCATATATAATATATATAATATTATATTGTCTTTTGAATGGAAGTTTGAACCAGGCATTTGATCTTTACTTCACCGCATACACATATTATCAATCGTCATATCGCACATTTAGAGTGCATGTTGACAATTATGCCAAATAATTCTTAGTGCACTTTACAGTAAAGCAAGGCCAGAATTGTATGCGCCCAGTTAGGCGAAATTATAGAAGGAATTTTCAAATAACAACATTCAGTTTATGTATCATGACAAAAATGATTTTATCAAATATACTCCTAACAGCTGACGCTTTGCACGTAAAATGGACTTTAGAGTTGTTATATTGTTTTAGTTATTATTGTTACTCATTAAGAATGTGGATATTTCTCCTGGACGTTAAAAAGCAGTCAATGTTTGAGAAGCGATACAATGTCACTCAATTTCTGAAGGACCATGGAAGCAAAAATACAATGCCGGCATTTCTCGTGAGAATTTACTTAATTATAAGATAAGATCATAATTGTTTTCAAGAACAAAGAGTAAGGGATCTCAGTAAGCACTCAAGTCCTTTATTCAAAAACATTTTTATGTTGCAGCTTATTTTTTCAGTTACTATCGAAAACATTCTAGCAGTTAATGCATCTTCAACAATTTACAATGTGTGAGATATTTTCACGTTTTGAGGATCAGACAAAGCAATAAATGTAATAAGATATTTTGCGTATAATATGTAACCTTCATTGATACCTAAAATACTTCCGACTTATAGCTTTAGATTTTATTTAAGCATCAAACAGTAGACATCATTGCATTGACCTTCCCGAGTCATTTCAGCTGCCATGTGACAGACTTTCGTAATAGAATTGCCTTTGAACATGGATAAATAACATTAATGAGGCGATAAGTGTAATTACTACAACTACCAACCTGATAGCTTTAAGGGATACTTTTTTTCTATTTAACGGCTTTCGATTAACCTTTGCAATGTCAAGTAAAAGCACAGTAAAGTCGTTGCTAGTTATATGGTTCCCTTTGTAAGCCTTTGTAACTCCCATAGAGATAAAATTTTATTTCCACGACTGGTCGGTTCAGGATGTTATTCACAGTCAAGGCAGTATCTCATGTATTTGGACGCCGCCTCGCCTCTACATTAATTGATTATTGTTAAGACGATAGTCTCAAACACAAACAAATATAAAGAATTCAGCAAACATTATTCTATAATGATTTTTCGAACGAGACTTTTATCATTTTATTTACTTTCCCTTTGGATTTATTCTTTCAAAAAGATAAAAAAAAGGTTCTACAATTTCACATCATCTACAAAGTTTGTACTTGAATCAAACAACCGTACAAGTTTGTTTGTGCTTGATTGAACTAAAAAAGCATGCTAGCATCCTGTTAGAATGAAAACAATGATAACAAAAGGTTGACTTTGCAAAATTTAAAAATTAAAACAAGATTCTGCTACAATAAAAAGAAACAAAAACTAGTCACCATGATAAAATATAAATAAAAAATATTAAAAACATTAGAGAATATATTAACAATGAAAAATGACTAAATGGTTTTCAATTATTAAAATGCACTTGAAGATTTTAAAAGGTCGAGACACTGCACAATTTACATTGTCGTGATGAATAGTAGAAGGACATGTCAATTTCATGGCATTACCACAACACATCACATTGTGTCGAGGGAAACGGCTCAGGAGGCGTCTAAATACTTTATAATTATCTGATCAAGCTTGGCTGGTATTATGTCCAAATGAAGCACTATTAGCTCTGAATCCTTGGTGTCGTATAACACAGATAATAGTGCAAAGAAGGCAGTGACCGCTTAAAACTGTTTATGTTGAGTTTTTCCCTGTTTAGTCGAACTAGAAACAGAGTCGTCGGTCTCACAGTAGTTTGCGATTTCTTATTGGGAAAACCTATATATATATATATATATATATATATATATATATATATATATATATATATGTGTGTGTGTGTGTGTGTGTGTGTGTGTGTGTGTGTGTGTGTGTGTGTGTGTGTGTGTGTGTGTGTGTGTGTATATGCTGATATGGTGTTTGTAGCATATAAATCAACACAGAGTTTCAATTCCAAATACTATTCTTAAAGCAAAGTAAATGTATTTTTGTGCAAATATTTCTTAGAAAAGTACACAAATAAGACGAAAGTAAATTCCCTATAATTTTTGTCAATAAAATACAAATGAGTTGCTTTGCAAAGGTCTGTGCTGTAGTAGGGTAAACTGGACTGCCTAAAAAAATTAAAAAATGTTTACTTATAATACCATGACTTGATTGATTATCAAATATTAAAAGTTATAAACATAATTTTGAGAGACATCATTTTGTAAGTAACTTACATGTACTTGTGTTAAAACAGTAATCGACAGCTTGTGTCTAAAATGAATGAATGTAGCTTCTTTGTATCGTAAACATGTCATACATCCCTCTCTCTTTCTTTCAGATTTGCATTTCTCTCAATGTCGAACTGAAAAAAATATGTATGTGGACAGGTCATTGGTTTGCATCTTCACCTTCTTATTATAAACAATGCTTCCTAAAGATTGAATTAAAAGGAATTATTTAGATGGACGCCAGTGCCTTTCATGATTTATTACTACAGAGACAGATAAAACCTAATTTTGGTTAATAAAACTAAAAGTTGTCTTCATTTGTCGGAGCGACCATACTTGTGGCCGATGTTAGATCATGCAACATTGAAATATGCAAAACGTTTAGGCATATTGTGAGCACTAAGTAGAGACGTGTTGAATGCTTTAAAAATAAAGCAAAGTTTGATAACACATTAACACCACAATAAACAAGACAAATTCCGGCAGCAAAAAAAAAAATGTTGGCTAATGTGTTTCACTTCTAGATAGCACAACTGTCATTTGCGCATTGTTCATAATAACCGATAGCTTATGTTTGCATTTACATTTGGAAATGCATAAGAAAAATATGTATCAGTATAGTTTTAAGCAAAATAAGTAAAAATCAAGTTTCGTTATTTTCTTAATATTGAGCGGCTGGTTCAAAGACACTGTTAGTAAGTGTTACGTATGTATATTATTAATCTCTTTTTATTGAAATAAGTGCTCAATACATTCTGGAAATGTATAGTTCCACTTATATTAATTGAATTTCAGACCTTTAGACCACTCTATAAATCTAGATTTGACAACATTACTTTAGTGGCATATGATTGGTATCAGGCCAATATTAAAAATATGATTTGTCCCTTTTAATATTAAATATAACATTATATATAGCAGCATTGTATTATTTTTATAATACACACATTATTATATTATACGAATTATTTTTTTTCTTTTTACACGCCATCACTTGGAATGTATTATTTCAAACAACTTACTTTCTCGTTTGAAATGATTAGGTTTGTCGAGCCTGCTTTTGACTGTACATATTGTACATATGTTGAGAGCTGATTAGAAGAAGAGTTATGTTGTTTTTGTATAATTATATCAAGTTTAACTGTCGATACAGGTGTTTGATGTTATTTGTCTGACTTTGATGAAATATTTTTATTTAAACTGTTGTTGTTTTTTTAAGAAAAAATTCTCCAGGACGTTCGAGGTTGACTTTTGTTATTTTTGGGGAGTTAAATATCGTCTCTTTGTTGTTGTTGTTTTTTCACGTTTACATATAACCTTTTGTTGTTGTTTTCTAGGTAATTTAAATTTCTCTATATAATTTTTATATGACCTAGTCTGATATATATCTTGAAATGAAACAGTATATGAACAAAAACAAGAAGCGAAAACATTGGCTGTCAATATTTACTATGTATGACCTTTAACGGATGTAAAATGAGATTTGAGCTGGTCGTCGTTCGTTGTTGATTATAGAGATTGAGTGGCTTACTATAAACAAACAATGGGCAGTTGGTGTTCGAAAGGCGAATAAGGGCTTGTCCTTGTTAGAGCTCTGTAAAACCGGTTTAAGCACCCCAGTCGGTCCATATTGCCGACTGACCGTTCCAAGGCGGTAACTGTCGGTTTTGCTCTTTTCGTTAAATGACTCATCACAAATTTGTTCTTACTTTTCGCCTGGCTTGCATGTGAAATACCTTTGTTCTGTGCCTTTTCGGAGTTTGGTATATGTCGCAATGCTCATAGGACTTTGTCATATATTCTTGTTTGTCCTAGTTGACTGGAGATAAGTGTGAGTGCTTGCCTCAACAAGTTATGTTCATGTTGATGTCATTAAGGTGGCCATTGTGACAATTAAATTCTGAGCTCATCCGAATTGCAACTTCAGGTCCTTATTCGGGAAATGCACAACGATATAATTTTCATTATATATATTCTCATTGGTTTGTATTTGCATTTAGGTTTTCCATCAATTTTTAACTGCGAAAAGTAAATGCCCCTTTTAGGGTATTAATGGAGGACATCGGAAGCAAGTAATCATTTTTTGTAGGACAGTGAGAAATAATACAGTCTCTCTTTTAAGTTAATAATGATACACACGATATAAATGTTCGACTATTATTTTATATATTTTTCAATTGATAAGTTGACTTTTATTACGGATCAAAGATCAGAGAAAGCTAAATACTTAAAGAACTTGTATGCCAACTATCTATGAACCTGTCATCACTAAACTACGATAAAACAGTCGTTGCTGCATAAAATACGGCCTACCTTTAATGCTTAGCTAAAACATCAAACTGAATTATTTGATGTATTGCCTTCCCTGGGTTATTTAAGACCTACAAGAAAGAAATCCATGATGGGAATTTCTTTGAAGAGAGATTATTATCAAAGATGATAAGTTGAATGTCAACTAAAAGCCACCGAATTCTATCGTCAATCATTTCATTTGGTGTCGTTGTGAATATGTAAAAATGCCTGTGGCAGAGTCCGACTGTCGCAGACTTTTAGCACCTTTGATTTCTAAGTCTAAGCGTAAGAAAGACTTCTCAAAATCGTCTTAAAGTAAGGCGAAGCGTCTTGTTATTGTGATCAAATTACACAAAAGGGTCCCAAAATGTCGTCCAGTAGGAAAATTCACCATCAAAAGAAATTTATTTCAGTTTAGAAGGTCAATGATTAGAAGTAAAATATTCTATACCCACAGAAATGAGTAAATAAGAAAAGGTCAAATTTGTAAATGCATTGGAGGAGGTTTTTTATTCATCATTTTTAATGCATGTTTTACAGATTTTATTTGAATCAAATGTCTGCCAAGATGTTCTTTTGGATTTTTTAATGATTTGCTTGCTCTTTACCCTTTCGTTTTTTACATCTAAATTAGTACTAGTAGGCTGAATATTATTTTACGTGGTCATTGTGATACCCTTCTCTGCTGTGTTATGAAGATTCTTTGAGACACACTGTATTTTATCATCAACATTCTGTTGAAGTAGTTAATACTTCAGAGTTGAACTTTGAGAATAATTCCCAATTCGCTCTGTCCATTCTTCAATAAAAAGGTAATAGTGTCATTCAATTGTACAGATCCTTTGCTTTTTATAATTGTTAAGAGACCGCTTCCACAAAAATCACCATGTAAAATCCAAATAAAAATATGTTAAAGGATGACAAAAAGTAAAAGTCAATGGATTATTAACGTCACAGAGTTATTCATTAGACATGTAAAATTTGTGACAATAAAGTCCTCTAACGTTTGCCCATATTATTATAATCTGAACATCCAAATAATGGGTTATGTCCATTAAAGTCCCCTACAAGAATTTAAGGTGATAGTTATTGAAGTAATCTTATTTTGATTTTGAAGAACGTGAATAATGTTAATGATAAACAAAGACAATGGTGATGATTTTATGGACTGTGATATGCATCAGCCTTATTAATGTCAATCTTAAAATGTGTCAGTTTGAAGATGTCTAGTAGCGTCGATCCTCCAGACGCACATATTATAAGTATGTGGTTGCATGCAGAATAAAATAAAAACAAATGTATAAATTACCTTTAAGAATGTCTCATGAAGGCTTAGCACGGCATGGTTTAAAGTGGGCACAAAAGTAAAGTTTTATTAAAATTAGCTTCTTGTTCTCGACACTTTCCATGAACTAGTTTGTTATTCATTGAAGTTAATTAAAGCGTTTAAAATATTATTTTGCAGTTGTAACGGGTGACCATGACATTTTATCTAGTGACCTTGACTGTCGATTGGTTTGGACAGATATGGAAGGCTTACTAACTGGGAATTCCATATTGTTCTCGCAAGCTAAGGGGCATAACTTGTTATTTACGTTGATGTGAACATTTTATCCTATCTATTTGCGTCCAGAGGGTACCTGGGTTTTATTGTAGTTTTGTTTTTTTTGATGTTTGTGTTGTCGATTGTGTGGCTGCTTGTGGGACAGATTGTTTTATTTTGTTGGCCTGACTTTTAATGTTTGACTCTGTTTGTGATTTGATGTCTTAATTTGGTTTAAACATTGATTTGGATTAATTGGATTGATGAATATGACTATGCTAGAGTTTCGATTAGTTTTGTTGCTTCGTTGTAGGATATTTTGTTGACAGTTTTTATGATTTTTTTTTTCAAAATTACTGAAAATGCACACAGTTATCACGTCTTAATTTAACTCAGGCTATGAAAAATATTGTAATCACATTCCCACCGTGAACGTTTAATGCTCCAGTTGTTGACTTATCACTTTGTACAAATAATGAGTCAAACAAATCCGCTCGTCATACGTTCAATGTTTCTCGAGCTGCACAACAATAAATACTCGAACTACCTCCAAATATATACTGATGGCTCAAATGCAGTATTATATTTTAGTTGTGTCTTCATAAGAAACATTCATTGTATTAAACAAAAAAAACTTTACCCGCTGTCGCATTGGACATAAAATACTAAGTCATTCATAACATTAAAGTGAAGTTTGTTACATTGTATTGACCCAAAACATATTCCTTTAAATAACTTTAATGCGAATAACATGAACGAACTTTTTAGGACAGTGTCCGATTCTAAACCCGTTTACTTCCTAAAAGAGATTGGTATTCTTAATAAGTTAAAGATGTTTAAATTGTTTATTATCTTAAGATTTTCAAGTGCATTAAACCAATTAACATTATTCATTTTTACACTTATATTTACCTGCTTTAGTTTTAATCTAATAACGCTTTACGACTACCGTAATTTTTTTCGGCGCCGTAGGACGTATCAAGTGTCAGTGTGCCGTAAACCCCAAAATGTAAAAAAGTACATATAGGTAACCCTAACCGTCAAATATCAAATCTTTCTTTATTTGTCTCATTTCTAAACATTCCAGATGACATTCGAGTCTGGTTGTTTGGAAGGCGTTTGATAAAGCCTAGTGTAATTCATTAGCTGTCCTTTATAAGTAGTCTTGATCAAAAGAACGATTAAAGGGCAACAAGTTCAAGTTAAACTTAATTTATTTTTAAGGGTGGCTTAAAAGTGTTTAACAGTCCTTTTTACCTTCAAAAACAGCATCATCACTCTGCCCTTTACCTTCGTTGAATTTAATGTACACAACCTCAGACGAGCCCCCGCCACATCCACCTCGCGATTAGCCTCACTGTAACCAGGTTTAACAAATAATCGTAAAAATAATATTGTGAATCGTTAAGAAATGCAGTAAATAGATAGTTTACTTATTTATATCTGTCGTCGTAACAGTCACAGTCAAGATTACATTTATTTAATAAACATATTTTATTAAATAAATGTAATCTTGACTGTGACTGTTACGACGACAGATATAAATAAGTAAACTATCTATTTACTGCATATTTCTGAAATTATTTCGTTTATTGTATTATTTACAGAGGATAGTAAAAGTAGACATGTATACATTGTAAATAACAGTTGACAGTAGATCTAAAAGAGGACAAAAGGTTAAACGATTATGTCGATATTGAAAATACACAAAGAACGTTCATGACATGACTTTTTAGTGGACATTGCTAAATGTTGTTTAACCGCATTCAAACACCGCTAATTGTATTTCATTAAATCAAACTTTATAACAGCCATCTTAGAAGTAAACCATTAAGAGTGTACATGTATCTGATCAGTCGGTCTCGAGGCAATTTGGGTCGAGAGCAACTACACTTAAAATGTATTTTATTGTTAGATAGAAAATGCTAACTTATTTCAATTACCGGTGCGTGTAAATGGCCTGCTTATGTCACAGTGACATGGATACGAATAAAATATTGGTTTAATCATAGAAAATCCCGGGTTGAAATGCATTTGTTTCAAATAATCTTTTTTTCTGCTATGTGTAAGATATTATCTAACGGTTTTAGATTAAAATATAATTGACTCTTTTGGGGAAAACATTTCTAGACAACCAGAGAACCGGATTGCCACACATGTCTAGGTCGTTGCCTAAGGAATATTAATATGCAACTTATTTCAATGATTATATAAGTGAGATTCTTTAAGAAGGCTAGTCAATTTTGTGTAGCATTTTCGGCCCTTTAACTGCTCTTGTAATCAGTGCTGCCGTTCATGTAAAATGAAGGCACAAAAGGAATATTTTCTTTGAACGTATTTTATTTTCCCCTTAAACATACTAATTGACCGACGCATCCTATAATGGATGCACCTTAGTACTGTATTATCATTTACTATTTAACAGTCTAAAATGTGCTAGACATTGATTTATACGAATTAGCTGTATTGTCAAATGGTCATTCCATATAATGAATTGACGAAACTTCAACTTTATTCTTAGCTACTATGGTAAAGGCTTAAAAGGGCTGTTAAATAATAACGAAGAGTGTCACAGTTTCTTTGATAGTGGTATTTCCAAACGCACGTATCCCTAACGATCAATGTTATGGATATTCGATGTCCATTTTTATTATTCGGTTGTAGTTTTAATGTCTGCTACTGTTGTCTCTGTGTTGTTGTCTACATTAGCAGGGTTTTGAATTGCAAGGTACACTGTAACCCTCGAAATTCACAACAATGACATTTCGACAGCTTTTGCTTTCTATAATTGCGTGTTATGCTATTTTCCTTGAACAAAGCTAAACATTATTAGGACCATTTCTTAAGTGTAGATCATCTACATGTTGCTGCCTGTTTTATATGTCTAAAGAATATTATTTGTAAAAGCATATGTATTAGGAATTAACAATGAGCTATTTACAGCCTCGTGTCTGCGAGAAACTAAATGAGAGAACATCCGACCACAGACGTTTCGAAGTATTATTAACGTCAACATGAAGACACATGCAGCATATAAATGGATTTATGGTGCACACTTTCTTCTGGACCTAATATTACAAAATATACCTTAGTATTTGGAATGTCAATTGGATCAATTATCTGTCAAGTTATGAAGTTAACAATACATCAATTTATAATTCTGATTAATGTTTTACATTTCCATTCCGCCCGGTTCTGGTCTCTTTTTTTCTGAATAAATGAATGAAACACAAACTTAACACTAGGTTTACGTCTGTCGACTATGATTGCAACGAATTATTAATGGTAGCCATTTTAAGTATAAATGAAGGATTTTTAATGAATATGCTTATATAATATTAACAAAAATAATAACAAAACATTGTATTTGCGTGAGATAAATTCTTTAGGCATGAATATTATGTTTTTTGTATAAAATACATATTTTGTTATTTTTTTTCTTACTATTATTAACCTGTAACATTCCTGATTCAATACTTTGGTTATTGTAATTAGTCTTTTGTTAATTTTTATTTATGCTTTACTTTAATAATGCTATACCTGACATTCTGTTGCATCAGTAAATACAGCCGAGAATGGCATAGGTCAGAAGTAGTGTTAAAATTAAAATTATGTCGCCAATGGCCAACATGCAGAGAATGGACACTAATAAACGTAAATGCACAATCAAAATCGGGGGAAAAACAGCCAACAGTTACAATATCAGCGTTTGATCTACACTTAAGAACTGAAAGTTAATGTCAATGGCATTCGCACAAAACACTCTTAACGGCTTTTGCTAACAACTAATTAACTTTTTCTCTAACAACTAGATATACGAGGTACAGTTAAAAGTGCCCGGACTCTCATGATATCTGTTCTTGTTTGTTTTCCATACGATTCTGTCATTAAATGTATGACATAAAAAGATATCGATTCCACTTCAAGAACTTACAAATATATGTAAATTACACAAACATAAACATGTTTACTGATACATTCGAATAACCCACTATGTAATGTACGGAGCACTTCCGCGACGTCGATGACGTTCATATGACGTTCATGTCACAAAAAGATCTTACCGTCACGTTCAAAATAGTCACCGCTATTTTCTATACATTTCCTGTGTCGCAGTAACCATTTCTGATGTATGTCTGCGTACCGCTCTGGTGAGTAGCTTCTGACTGCCAACCTAACAGCATGCTTTATCTCTTCACCGGTATCAACCCTCCGGCCTCTCAAATCTGCTTTAAGTCTTGAGAAAACACAGAAGTCTAATGGCGGGAGATCGGGGCTGTAGCTGGCATGGTCTGCAATATGATATCTGTTTATCAAGATACACTGCCCATTGTTTTATACCTGGCTGGAGAGAGGGTTTCACTAATTGGAGCTGGGAGGTAAACATCGTGTGTCTGTTTTGTTTAGGGAGAACAGATTAAACAGCATATACCAGAACATTAGTATTGTATTCTTATTTATCCCATGCAAGAATAATATAACATGGTGGCAGCGGTGAACAGATTTATTGTGCGCATTTCATTTGTGAATTTTCTTTCGGATTAATTATGGCATCGTTTAATTTTAACTTTAGAAACATGGGGGAAATGGTTTCAACGGTTTGAGCGCTTCCGCTCTGCTTCTAAACTTTGTGATGAAGATGAGGAAGTACAAATTAACACCTTAATTTATTGCATGGGAAATGAAGCAGATGACATTCTTGCATCACTATCTCTTTCAGAAGGAGATAAGAAAAAATGGGATAAAGTAACTGAAGGATTAGTGAATTATTTCGTTCCAAAATAAAATGTTATTTTTGAAAGAACTAACTTCAATCAGCGGATACAAATGGCAGACGAGTCAGTGGATACTTTTGTAACAAGTCTGTTTAGTTTGGCTGAAAACTGCAAGTTCGGTATACTGCACGATGAACTCATTAGAGACAGAATAGTCGTGGGATTGCGGGACCACAGACTGTCGGAAAAACTGCAGCTATGCTGAGTTAACTCTGGAGAAAGCAGTTACTCAAGCAAGACAGCATGAGGCTGTCCGATCACAACAGTCAATTGTCAGAGGGTCTGACACTAAAAATCAGAACATAGACGTTGTGAAAAAATCAAGCAGGAAGGGAGATCCAAAGAAACAGGGGGTAACAAAAAGTAAGATACACAAGAAGACAGTATCCTCATGTTCACGTTGCGGGAACAAGTCCCAGCATCCTAGAGAGAAGTGTCCGGCATCTCAGGCAACGTGTTTCAAATGTTCAAGAAAGGGACATTTTGCTAAAATGTGTCACACCGAGGTAGCCGATGTAACCATCCAAGATGAGGAAGAGTTCCTGGGGACTATAATAACAGGAAAATCGACTCCATGGAAAAAAGGAATCAAAGTGAACAATGTAGAAATTAAGTTCAAAATTGACACAGGTGCTGATGTTACCTGCATTTCAAGGGAACAATTCGACAAATTAACTGGTGTTAAATTGCAGCAAAATGACAAAAAATTATGTGGACCAAGCAACTCAAAATTGCATGTGTTTGGAAAATTTCAGTGGACTTTAGAAAGTAATAACAAGATATGTGTTCAGGATGTTTATGTTGTGAGGGGTCTTACAGTGGCACTTCTTGGTCGTCCTGCGATACAAGAGTTAGAGATTTTACAACAGGTAAATGTTTCTGCCCTCAGTGCGTCCGAGCGATATCGGGAGAAATTTCCAAAGTTTAGGCAAAACAGATTGGAAGTACAAAATATCTCTTGATAGTCAAGCTAAACCATATTCAATTACTGTTCCTCGCCGGGTATCAATTCCTTTAATGCCGAAAGTTAAGGCTAAATTAGAGAGAATGCAAAATAAAAGGGTCATTTCAAAAGTTGATGAACCTACGGAATGGTGTTCACCTATGGTATGTGTACCAAAGTCAAATGGGGATGTCAGAATCTGTGTTGATCTGACCAAGTTAAATCAATCTGTAAAAAGGGAAAAATACCCATTACCATCAGTGGAAGAGTAATTGTCAAAGCTAGCCGGCGGTCGCTGGTTTTCAAAAATTGACTGTGCATCAGGGTTTTGGCAGATAGGGTTAGCTGAAGAGTCCCGTCATTTGACAACATTTATTACACTATTTGGCATATTTTTGTTTAATCGCCTACCAATAGGTATTTCTTCCGCATCAGAATACTTTCAAAGAAGAATGACAGAGCTTTTAGATGGTTTACCAGGGTTGATATGTCAAATGGATGATGTTCTCATATTTGGGTCAACTCAAGAAGAGCATAATGCGCGGTTGAGCTCAGTTTTTGAACGAATGGAAAAGGTGGGTTTAACACTTAATGAGAAGTGTTTGTTTTGCCAACCGTCATTGACTTTCTTGGGTCATGTTGTTGGACAGGGCACTATTAAGGCAGATCCTTCCAAGGTTAAAGCAATTGATGAAATGCCAATACCGCAGAATGTGTCTGATATTCGCAGGTTTTTAGGGATGGTCAATCAATTAGCGAAGTTCCTGCCAAACATGGCAGAGGAAACACAGCCATTAAGGGAACTCCTTAAAGCAAAGAGTATATGGTTATGGGGACCAATGCAGGAAAAGGCTTTCCGCAAAATCAAACTGTTGCTTAGTACACCTAAGGCATTAGCACATTATAATCCAAACAGAGAAATATTAGTTTCTGCAGACTCAAGTTCATTTGGGTTAGGAGCAGTCATAAGGCAAAAACATGGTCATACCTGGAAGCCAGTGGCATATGCGTCAAGGTTACTTACTGAAACTAAACAACGCTATGCGCAAATTGAAAAAGAAGCTCTAGGTATCACATGGGCATGGAAAAATTCAGTAATTTCTTGATAGGTACACATTTTGTTGTACAAACTGACCATAAATCTTTAGTTCCACTGTTAGGCACAGAGGATTTGTCAGATTTGCTCCCTAGAATTCAAAGATTCTGTATAAGGCTAATGAGATTTCATTTCAGTATTGAGCATATTCCAGGAAAAGAATTAGTTGTCCCGGATTGCCTTTCGCGAGCACCCTTATCAGGTCCAGATCAGTCTGATAATGACTTACTGAGGGAAACAAATGCTTTTGTTGACCAGGTGATTCAATCATTACCTGCCTCAAGTACAAGACTGGAGCATGTAAAGGTCCAGTATGGCAAGATGAGGTATGCAGAAACCTTATGTTGTTTTGTTCAGAAGGGTGGCCAGAAAAATCGCAATTAAGTGATAAAATGAAAGTCTATTGGGAATTTAGAGGGGATATAACCTTGCAAAAGGGCATTTTGATGAAAGGTTAAAGGTTAATTATTCCTGAGATCATGCAAGAAGAAATGATCCAGAGAATCCATGATGCCCATCAAGGCATAGCAAAATGCAGGGAAAGGGCAAAATTATCAGTATGGTGGATAGGTTTGAGCAAACAGCTAGAACATGTGGTCAAGTCATGTCAACATTGCATTGAAAACAGCAATGATATTGCAGAACCTATGTTATTTGAGCTCAATGGTCAGACATACTTGCTTGTTGTGGACTATTTTTCAAGGTATATTGAAATCGCTAAGCTTAAAAGTTTAAATTCACAACATGTTATCAATCATTTAAAGGCTATTTTTGCTCTTCATGGCATCCCTGACATATTTCACAGTGACAACGGTCCTCAGTATATCTCTGAGAATTTCAAACAGTTTGCAGCTTCTTATGGGTTCAAACATGTGACCAGTAGCCCTAGGTATGCACAAGCAAATGGTTTGGCAGAAAGGTCAGTTCAAACAATTAAGAAAATATTGAAAAAGGCAGATGATCCTTACATGGCATTATTGTCATACAGGACTACGCCACTACAAAATGGTTACTGCCCCTCAGAGTTGTTAATGGGTAGAAAATTGCAAAATTCATTACCAGTTCAACCTAGTGCTTTAATACCAAATCTACCAAACTTCAGGGACATAAAGACTAGGGAGTTTCAGTATAAGAAAAAACAGACGCAAAATTACAACAGGCGTCACAGGGCCAGAAACTTGAGAAACCTGAGGGAGAGAGATAATGTGTGGGTTAAAGATCAGAAAAAGTCGGGTGTTATCATTTCAGCGTCTAACACACCTCGATCATACAATGTAAAAACAGATCTGGGGATACTCCGTAGAAATAGGAGACATTTAGTCCCAGTACCTGCCAAAAATGAATTTGAGCAGACCGACCAAGAATGTCCGAAGACACCTCCACCTATGTCACAAAGCATTAATTTGCCAATTAACAAGTTACCACTTGATAACAATGCTAACAACTATGTCACAAGAAGTGGTAGAGTATCAAAACCACCTGTGAGATTGGACTTGTGAGCAAACTACAGGATGGAACATAACATCAGCTGGACTTAGAAAGGGAGGTGTAATATGATATCTGTTTATCAAGATACACTGCCCATTGTTTTATACCTGGCAGGAGAGAGGGTTTCACTAATTGGAGCTGGGAGGTAAACATCGTGTGTCTGTTTTGTTTAGGGAGAAGAGATTAAACAGCATATACCAGAACATTAGTATTGTATTCTTATTTATCCCATGCAAGAATAATATAGCAGGTCTAACCTCTTATATCCTTAAGAATCAATGGTAAGTAGTGTTTCATCTGCGGAGCGTTGTCTTGATGAAATATTAGATTTTCAATATCGCCTTTTTGTAATTGCGTTCGGAAGATCCCTGCACACAACCTGTTTTAGAAAAAAATGCATTGTATTGGTAATTGCCACAGACACGTTACGGTTTAAAAATACTATTTAATTTTGGGTGCGAATTTTGTTAAGGCATTAAGCATATTATTAAACATAATATTTTATTAAAATATTGCATGCGACAATTAAATTTGCGTACCTTTTGATCGTACTCTTTATTGACCGTTGCAGTTCTTGGTACCGCATGTTGTAACAATATCCCCTGACTGTCCATGAAGAATATGTACAATTCTTTCTGCGCAGATTTACATGTCTTTGCCTTTTTGGGATTGGGTGAGGAAGGACAATTCTAAACCATTGACTCTCGTTTACTCTCCGGATCTTAAAAATTCGTCCAAGTTTCATCGGTATTGTTGATGCACCTAAGGAATCGTTCACCCTCCCTATCATAACACCGTAAAAATCAACGAGAAGCGTCTACACGGGTTGCTTTCATTTCATCTGTCAGCAGACGATGAACCCAGCGCGCACATACCTTATTTATATTTAAGTCCTGTGTCACTATTTTATGGACAGTTCCATGACTCAGCCCGACAATGTCTGCAATATCATCTAGAGACTTGCGCCCATCAGATGCTAGGACGTCCTTAATCTTTTCGACTGAGCGCGTATCATTTCCCGGCCTTCCGCTTCGCGCATTATCCTCGATATCCGCCCTATCTTCCCGGAAACGTTTGTGCCACTCAAACACAAGAGTCCTGGAACAAATAATAATTCCAGCCTTCTGTTTCATGTATTTCCAGGTATCCGTCAGAATCATACCAGACATCTTATAGAATTTAATTACTCTCCGTAGTCATCTCATTGTACAATAAGGCAAATTCTGAAGTGCTCCGTATTAGGGTTGTGGACATGCTAAATGTAAAAAGAATCAAATACTTGTTTAAACCAACGTTTTCTTACCTGTGGGTATTAGAATTAAATAGAAATACATGCATGGTAAATTTTATGACGATCCGACGTCAATAATGTCCAGTCCGGGAACTATTTGACCTCGTATATTGTATAACAACAAGATATATATTGTATTGTTTAACATCTAGATATCTATTGTATAACAACAAGATATCCATCTCTAACAACTATACAGTTATTGTCAAACAACTAGATATTTATGTCTAACAACTAGATATATATATATTGTCTGATAACTAGATATATATTCTCTAACTTCTGAATATGTATTCTTAACTTCCAGATATAAATGATAGTATCCGATTGTCCTATAATGGGTAAAATGTACAGTATCACGTGTCACAATTGATAAAATGCCGTGAGATGACATAATCATCAAATTAAGTATTTCACGCCATTAGACGTTGAACATAAAACCCATACTAGTCTGAATCTATTACTGCCACGCGCGCGTAATCTTTATTTGATGAGAGGTGCACATGTCACTTTAATATCATTTTCGCGCAAACTATTTGCTAAGACCGGAAAAGTGTATGTTCATTCGATAATTGAAGATCGACTTTTAACACTATCAGACAAAGACATATATTGTAAGAATGTTTATACAGGCAACTTGAGCATGCCAACGTTTAACTACGATCATACAATCCTTGATGCATGAAATACTTCAAATTCGTAGCTTAATATTTTACTTGAGCATCATACTGTACGCATCGTTGCATTCTCTTACTTTAATCCTTTTAGCTTTCACGTGAAACAATATCGTAATGGAATTTCCTTTAAACAACCTTTCATCATATTACTCCCTTAATGACGCTCATGCATATTAAATTTAAATTGCACGACTGGTCTGTACAACATGTTATGCATATTAAAGACGGTAATATATCGTAATTATATGGACACCGTCTCGTCTATGAATAATATCTGATCTTTGCTACGGCAGTAACCTTTACGCACAAAACAAAAATAAATGAACCAGAAAACATTCTTCCAGCGAAAAAGTTAGTATTGTAAGCACTTAAATCTTGCTAAAGATAAAAGCCCACTAAGGTCAGTTACCAAAAAATATTATTATTGTCTGTATTAAGTATTGAATTGATTGACTTAAATTATAGTTTATACTAGAACAAGACAACGGTACAAACTTGCAAGTTCATGCTTAGCTGAAACAATGCGCATTAATACATTGTAAGTACTGAATTTAAGAAGCAAATACTAATAAAATGTCTTTTGTCATCCCGATAGGATGGCTGAAAAAGAAAAAATCAATTAAATGCACCAAGAGTTTAGAAACGTCAAACTCATTGCACAAAAATCATTGTCGTGATGAGTTATTATAAAGATACTTAAGGTCATGGCGATTACCACAACAGCCTTGTGTCGGGAAAACCATGCGTGTAAATAATATACGGGCTTATGATTAGCTGTTTGAATCTGATTGTTAACATTTTAAAATGCAACAAAAATTTTAGCGTTGCATGGCCGGTGTTATTTAGAAAAAATTCGACGAATTCAGTCAGTGCAGTGACCGTATAAATTGTTTGAAAAAAATGTCTTATTTCAAGTTTCGTCGAAATCAGAGAAATTGATAACATACTTATTATTGTTTATGCATTTAAAGCGGACCGTTTGAAGTATATAATATGAAAATACTTTATATATACGATGCGCATAATACTGGACCCTAAATGCTGAATGTCAACGAGGATTTCCAATGTTCATTTCAGTATACTGAACTATCAGGCATCATGCTGCTACGACAGTAATTTAGATAGATAAACGGTCCATACAAGCAGGCTATGTCCAAATTCACATGGAGAGTCAATTTTGTAAGTATTTTTGTTTATACTTTATTTATTTATTTATTTATTTATTTATTTATTTATTTATTATGTGTTATTATTTACTGTTTTCTCGCCAAACGATTACCATGTCTAAGTAAGTGTGGCTTAAGAAAGTACAGTAAGTGATGATCTTCATGCCAGCGGCAGAGTTCGCACGTGATTTATCCTACACACAGGTTCCTTAATGTTGCTGGTGTTTAATTACACAACCAGCTGTATAATGAGTATATTTATGCATATATGCAATTAAATCATGCTCTATCGATTCTACTAGAGCTACTGCTGCACTTCTAGTTACTTCGTCTTAATTAGAACCGGTTGTTATGGCTTTGTTACACAAAACAAAATCGTTTGCTTACACTCTGTCAATAAATTTTCGATTATAAGTTCTGGTTTAGTAACAGGTTAATAAGTTCTTTCTAAATGCAGGCAATTATAAAAAAACATTTCAAATCTACATTTGTAGAACAGTGCTTCAGATACAGCTCGACAGCTAGTGGACCTTAAAATCGTCTAGCTTCTTTATGACATTTGCAGTAATGTATTATTTACAAAACACCCTTATTGTGTTGTTCGTATATCATAAAATTAGTGCATCTGGGTATAATAGGTAGTTTTAGACAGAATATGTACATAGTATACTTTAGGACATAATTACACATTAGTTGTCATACTCAACAACGGATAAATTATAGTTGTCTTCTTATTTCATTATTTCCGAGACAAAACAAAGAGCTAATTAAATGAGGGTTAGAGATTAAACTTAGGGTTATAGCTGACATATTGGCTGTTAACTGGTGATTGAGAATATCTCATGTAGGCATTTATTAGTTAAAAACTCCGTAGCTTTACGGTAACTGCCGGTGCCAGGTTTCGAAAGCATTTAGTACAGTTTAGTTTAGTGTAATGTTCAATTAAAGAAAACCATGCGTAGTTAACTGCGTTGCAATCTTTGAGCTATAAAATATAAGTCAACCAGCTGTGTCTGGAAGATCTGTTTTTCAAATAAGTAAATTGCTTATGTATTTCTTTTCATTAGACATTATTTCAATCGTCCTAGCAGACTGGCTACCGCATTCAGTGCTGTAATCTGTAAGCAGGCGTAGCTACGAGAAACCACACATAGCAGGTCCAAACTTATTATTGCATAAATTTACGACAAACAAAGTTTTAATTGTGTTTTTCTAGACTGTGTTTCATTTTGCCATCTACATTTAAACTATTTCACCTGCCTTGTTAAGAAAACAATATGAAATACGTTTTAAAACAAAACTTTCCATCTACGTCATATTTTCCTTTTTAGCATACTAAGCATATATGACGCAATAACACTGCAATCGTCATATAAATAAAGCCTTAATGGTAATCTGCCTGCATATGCTGGCAAGGTCAGACATAGAGTAAGCAGAATATGAATAAATTACATATTCTGTTCAGATAAATATTGCAAAACCGATAAATAAGATATATTGGTTTATGTCTTGCAATTACTCAAGTCGCATCTTCCATTAGATAGCAAATGCTTGCCGAGCGGTGTGTATATATTTGGCAAATCAGTATAAATCGTAAAAAAGAAATGTTACCTAAATGACTACAATGATCGACAAACTGAGTATTCCTCGACCAAGTTCAACACTGGAATGAAACTTATTGTTGCAAACATAATTAAAATTCTAGTTTGAACATTCATAGAATGTTACTTTTGTTAAGGCGAAAGGTCAACAGCTGAAACCCCTCTGTTGTTAAAAAACATACTTTTGTGAACCTTTACCTTAATTAACAGCACACTTTAGAGAACTTTTTTCCAATCTTATGAAAAAAAGATATTTCAATATACGTTAATGCATGTAGAATGTCAACCCCTTATTTTTATCTTTTGACTCTAATCATGGTAAAAAATTCGCTGCAAGCTCCATTTCACATTGCATCTGTTGAAAACTGTACCATATGAATTTAATTATTGTAATACTGGATAGGAATCGTCTCTGTCACATTATCTATAATATTTGTCTAATTTAATACGGAAACCCTTATTAAGTAGGCCAGATAGTAATAAATTTTCTAAAATGGCAGTGAACGGTTTTGCCTCTGCTAGAAAAAAAAACTTTTTATTTATTTATTTTATTTTGCTTCATCTTAATGGTATTTTAAAGTACTTATTATTACATTAATAACTATTCACTGCAGTGTGTTTTGCACATGTTTTAACGTTACTGATTTATATATCTTAATGTGATTCTATGAACATGTTGACGGTATAAATATTTTAAATTTCTATTTAACTAAATGACTTATCTAGAAATCCTTGTGTGTGCCCATACAAGGATATGATAGATAAATTTTAGAAAATAAGATTTGACAGTACAACAATACATTAAAATTGTTTAATTCTCAAGATTATCTTTGTCACAATTGTATTAAATGGCTGGTATCTGACAGATCGTCAAGTCAAGTATTTTAATGCGTGTTAAATTTAGAAAACAGCATACTTTTATTTAATATATTAAGTTTTATTGGCCATACGTGGGACTTCTCACCAGAAGACAATATTCAAATTAAGCGCATAGCATTTTGAAATGTTAACCTAGAATACAAGTCTAGGAGCAAGCACTATATGTATCATCATATGTAAATTTCAACTGTGTTATGTCCTGTTTCAGTATTTTTGTCACTTAAATATTAAACTAAAACTCGCATGAACGAGATTTTTCCTTATTGTTCATAATTTGATTTTAAACGACTGAAGTTCAGAGCGACCGCATTAATTTTTTATCGTTTATTCCTTGAATATATCAGTAAAGGTGCACGTTGCAGTATGTCTGTGTTAACAAGGAATATAACTGTTAAAGTATTGGTTTAATTAGTGACCAACTTCGGCATGACTGTATTTCTGCATTTTATAAAAAAGTATTTGACACAGAATAAGACAAGGATATCTTATGATTTCCCAGTTCGCAATACCTTCCATTATTTATATTATTGTGTATCTTTATCAATCACCGTATCCCATAAGCTTAAGATTTGGATAAAACAGCACAAAACGTTCGCTTTGTGGCCACTAACCACTTTGATTTAATCTCTTGAGCCGTAGTATACGGCATGGAGTCAGTCGTTGGTTCGGTTTTACCATACATCAACAATTTCATGTTATATCAAGGGTACTAAACAACAATAAAGCAATCTTCCACTGTAGATTCTTTCATGATTGATACAGACATGAACAAATGATAAACGATCTATTTTTTCTGACTGTTACTATTCACAATTTTTGTCACTCCATCAGTTACGGGTTTAGAAAAGAGTGCACAGTGATATGTAAAATTGAATGATTTAGTTATATCAGCTGTTATATTGTCTTATTTCTTTCTATTTCACTTTCCAGATCCTTATTCTTGTATACAAAATTTAATCCTATTCAAATAATGAAGTCTCTGAAGTAACTGTAAATAAACTCTATTTAGTAACAAAATAATTTGGGAGATCCTGTCATTTCATAATGAACAGAAAGAATGCGCTAGATATCGGTCCACTTTACGATATGTATTCATCTTTGTAAATAAATACAAGGTATAATGTTGGTAAGGATCTGTTTTAAATAAATGTCATGTAACAATAGCTCAATTTTAATTAATTAATTTTAGTTATCGAACTTGTTGATTTGTTTATATTACAGAAAGTAATATAGTATGGTCCAATTATTGTTCCCTGCTAAAGAAATACAATTAAGACCATCACGTTTTATATTTAATCGATTGTGTCCACTGAAAGAAAGCAAATGTGAATTCACTTGCAATGTTATCTTTTAAAATAACTCTTAATCTGAAATGTATGTAAGATTAAGACATGGTGCACATAAGGTTTCTTGTGCAATTTCTCATATGAGAATACGAATTACTGTAATATAATAATCTGTGTTTTAATGAAATGCATTAGAAATACCTTCCAGTGGGGCAGACGAAATCTCTGCAAGGTGTCGCCGTATTTGGTACACATGAGATACGTATCTATCTATCTATCTATGTATCTATCTATCTATCTATCTATCTATCTATCTATCTATCTATCTATCTATCTATCTATCTATTTATCTATCTATCTATCTATCAATTGATCGATCGATCGATCAAATGATCTGTCTGTCTGTCCGTCCGTCCGTCCGTCCGTGTATGTATGTATGTATTATGCATGTATGTATGTATGTGCGTACGTACGTACGTGCGTGCGTGCGTGCGTGCGTGCGTGCGTGTGTGCTTGCATGTATGTATGTATGTATGTATGAAACACAGCCGATTGGCTGAGTGATTGTTACTTACTCCAAGTTTCACACAGGTTTCAATGTTCTAGCACTACTATAAGCATGTACAATAAGCAATATCAAGGATAACAATAGTGAAAATAGTTCTCTTTAACATAAACATGCTTAGTTGCATCTTCAGGTATACCAATAGCTTCAGAAACTTCTCATTTTAAAAATCTAGTGATTATATTTCTTGTAGACATCTCCACTCAACTTACCGTTCATTATGTACTTAAATAACGTACAAATGTTCTTGCTATCAATTTAGGCATAAACCGATCTTTAGGGGGCATTCTTACCTAGGTTTCTTTGTGAAACTCTAACTCTAATGAGCAACTGTAGTCACCAAATAAGTATGTAGTGAATAAAAATAACTGGTACGTAAGTTAATAGCGCATCTAGGACAATCAGCACTTTCCGTTAGCTAGTCCTTTTTTTTCTAAAAATAATTGCAATGGTAAATTATTTTTGTCGGGTTCGTCTTCAGTCGCGTCGAGACAGTGTTGAAAAAACTTGCATTCGGTTTTTGAAGATAGATAGATAGACAGATGGATATATTTAATTACTGATCACTGATTTGTCCTTACTTTTACATTTGGCTTGCATGAGAATACATTTGTCCTGTGCCTTTACAGAGTTTGATATATGTTGCAATGCTCATTACACTTTGTCACATATTCTTACATATAACAATGGGCACTTGTTTTATTCTTCAACAAGCTGTGTATAAGAAATCTGGCTTGAAAACTCATAAAAACATAACACACAATATGCCTTTCATATTATTTCATAATCATTACTTAATCTGACACTGCGATTGCATATTTTTCTTAACTAATTTCGTTGTCTGAGAAACTGTCATTGTTATATCTACGATTTCCAAGACTGATTTTCGATCCCAAAGACCAAAAAGTACTCTGCGCAATATGCTTTACAATCTCTTTCTCGCGAATTGCGATAACGCTTTGATTTATTTGGCATACAATGGATCTTTTCACAGCCTGATCTACAAGATAAAGTACATTTGTCCGCACTAAAGGACGTCGGTGTCTCCTCTTCACAATAGTCTGATGTGCTGAAACCGCAATCAACACTACTGTAATGTAACTGATGTAGGCATATTAGGGCTTTTCGCTAGCATGATAACACGATGACGGCAGTAATGTATATTTTATACACTGTATTCATTGAGGCATATATATCTAGCCGTAATGTTATTCATTAATAGTTACTGCTTGATGGGTATGCTTTATGGGCGAAATAGTTGTCAAGATCAAATTTTATCTTGCTCATAAATTTACGCTGCATACAAGTTTTAAAGTAAATTTCTTTGTACGATGATCACACTATTAAACTTCTTAATGTTTATGATAGTAAACGCAAAATAATGCGGATTTATACAATTTGGTGCATAAACCGTTTGCGTTTTAAAATTTATCAGCAGAAGGTAGTTGTTTATAATTTCCAAAATCAATATTCAGATTTAGATCTTGACTTTGTCCAAAAAGACCGATTGTTAATTGGGGTCTAATATGAGTTCATCCATTATTAAGAAAGAAATAATAAATGATTCAACTAAACATGCATGATTCGAAGTTTAGACGCATTAAGATAAGTCACAAGTATTCCAATTTATTATAATATGTATTTCGGATCATCATAAAAATTAGGGTGCAAGTAAACCAAGACGAATTAAGAACATTTTATATCGTTATTTTAGTCGCTTTTATAAACAAGCGGAAACACACAAGAACAACTTAACCTTACAAGTATATCCACCGTTTATGTAGGCGTGTCAAAAATGTCAGAAAACAACAATGTCAATATTCGGTTAAACACATTTTGATAATAAATAATGTCGTATTAAACGTTGTGTAATGACTAATAGTTTACACAGTTTTACACATATGTATTGTTCTAGCATTGATTTCTGTGATTTGAAGTTTGAGAAAAATGCACATTAAGGTTGTGTTGCTTTATACGGGAACAAGAGGGCTTCAATCAGTCGGTTTCCATGATAGTTAGACTATATCCTTACGAATTTTTAAATTGAATGAATCATTCAATGACACATCTATTTGTTTTCCAGCATTACATGATACGAACCTATTAAAGAACGCGATTATGTTAGTTGATAAAAATCTTATCATTTAAAAAGGTCAGAAAATTGTGCGGGTTTCTTAACTATTTGTTAGGTTCCGCAAACCTTTACCCAATTTCTTTATTTCATTACAATATGGGATAACATTTACAGGAACTAAAAGTAAAATAAATATATCTGTTTATAGTATATTTTCATGCCATGTATATTGAAAAATGGCTGATCGGACAGCAATGGTCAGGAAAATGTCCATGCATTACCTCATATGTTACCTTGAGATAAAATCGTTTAAATTGTATTTAATAGATCAAATACAATGCTGAGCGGGATAGAGAGTTAATTCGTACATGAAAAGATATGACGTGTTATAAGGGTGTATTCTAAACTTTGTCTGTAATCTTTAAAATACCTTCAATTATAAAAGGCTGGTGACTGAATACTTCAACTGAGTATAATATGTTTAACGGCAAATGGTAAAACATTTATATTTCTTTGGCCAAAATTAACAAAACAAAGGTGGTTAACAGGCACGTCATGTGCACAAAGTTTAAAACAATTTTGATTTTATTTAACAATGTTAAAGAACCTGATTATGTTGGAATCACTATTCACCACGCACAAATTAGAGAACCTTAAGAAATCAATTATGAATAAATTTATGAAATTATCAATATTTGGGAAAACGTTGTAAAGGTGTCGTTGATACGCCATATGCATTGTAATAATAGGTAAATGAGAAAAGGTCCTATCAAAATTTTCACATATATTTAAATTTTATCTACCAGTAGACAGAGGCAAATAAGGTAATGCAAATGTGACAAAAACACAGAGACGAGACATAACACACATAAAGAAAATCTATCACTTACCGCCTTGGAACGGTCAATCGGCAAAGTTCCAACTGGGGTGCGTAAACCTGGTTTGTGGAGCGCTCCAACCACGCATTACCTGAAGGGTTTTCTAGCAAACAAACAGTGTACTTAACAACATCCCGTCAAAGTGTAACAACTTACAGTAAGCACCTGCATCGGGAGTTAAAACAGATGAACTTATATACATACATAACAACTAGCAACAAAATAAACTATAAACATATGTACAGTATGTACAGTAGATAAAAGCCTCGGCAACGTAAAAACAAAAACCCCAAACGAGAGATCAGCTTAAAATAAAACAGCCCAAGCGCTGATATATTATAAGATATTATAGGAACAAATAAAACAGCCTAAGCGCTGATATATTATAAGAACAAATAAAACTGCCCAAGCGCTGATATATAACAAGATCAATTTAACTATGGCATATTATGCCTTGACATCATGTTCAAAAAGTGAAATGTAAAAAAATACGAAAGAAAACATCGAAATTTAGAAAACAATCTACCAACAAAATAAAACGTAGTATTGTTAAGAGCTAATAAGTTAAAAAAAAACATTTAGTTTTTCTAAAGAATTTTACAGAAGTATTATAAGTCAGAAAACGATTGATGTACATATGTTTTCAGTCTTGAAATGCACCCCTATCTATTGTTGAATTTCTAATCGGAAAAGTAATACTTGTTAATATTAGGATAAAAGATATATTATACATTTATTAAGAAATAATGCAAGAATGCAAGAATACAAAAAAAGCAAGAAAATTCAATTAATTCTTCTAAAACATCGCCCGATTTTGTAAAACCCGGCTTTATTAGCCAGTCATTCTAACATTTATGAACTCCTACTTAATTTCTACAGACCGAAATATCTTCGAATTCATGATGGATTAGATTGAGACCTCAGCTGATAATAAAAAGCAGGCGCAATTTATTTGCTGAACAATTCTATTTTGTTTCTGAGGTATTTATTGTACAAATGGTACATAATGATGTAAGAAGCATTCTTTATGCTTGATGCAAAGTGACTGCTTCAATGTGTAACTGTAATAAGCTATTTTATGAACCAATTTACTCAGTAAATAAAACTTATCTATGCTACCAGATTTGAGAATTCTAAATGGTTCAAAACGATAACGTGTGCTTTTCATTACTTCTGCATTGTCTTATCGGACTGTACCTATCACTTTCCCATGAAACACGCATGTTAATACTATTGCTGTTTCAGTTTTATATAAGAAGACAATTTCAAAGTATATGATCATGTTTCTTAAACGCAAAATATTATAGTTTGTCACAACTTAACAGACGACATCTGCAGGCAAACAGACGGAAAACTGCCAAATGTTAGTAACTCGTTAAAATGAGGGGGTTTGGTCTATGGTAGTTCTTTTTTCATTATTAAAAATAAATAGAAAAAATTGTATTATGATCTGACACGTTATAGAATTGTTAAATTGTATCTGGAAGTCACAATGCCAGTTATAATTTTCTCTGTCATTATTTGGCGCTTGTTATATGATACGTTTAGACTCACATTGAAGCTGAATTTCAACACAATCTTTCGTTATTACTATTAAGAACACCACTAACTTATAAACTGAAGATCGCACACAATATTCTTATGATTTACATTATCAGTGGCATATATGGTGTAAAGTAACAACAATTTAAAAAATAAAAATAAAACATCAACATATTTTCTAACATTTTAGTACCATTTAAGTAATAAACAGATGGTTATAGCTGGCATAATCGCAGTTAACTGATTGTTGAGAATATTTAATGTAGACATTTATCACAGTCACAGCCGATATCAAGCGTGGGAAGAATGTGGTGTATTTCAAACTAATTAAAGCTCTAAGCCATATGTCATTTGGCTTTCTATGAAGGACGTGGTTCTGAAAGCCATTGATAATGGCACTCTCCAGAAGCTATTTTATTTCATTTTCATGAAACTTTACCTGCTAGTGCAATTAATCTGTAAACGAATGTTTTTAGGTTCAAGCCTGTACCGCAACAGAACAAATTCGTAAAATGTTCTGTTCTATTGCTATCCTTCTAACGCTCAAGTAAATACTTTGGCAGTCCAATGACTTGTCCAATAGTTTCAAGATAATTTGCCTGGTTGTAGTATGATGACATTCTCAACATGATAACACAGCAGAGACCGTAATTTATTTTGTTACAAGGTAAAGTATCTAGATAATTGTTAAATTGAAATGTCAGATAATCAATATCACAACAACATATTACAGAAACAAGCAAACAAAACAAACTTCCAATATTAGGGCGCAAACAAACAAAAAACGTTTTTGATGGGCAATACAAGTATGTTTATGAGAGAACTTACATCAATTATGTTTAGAATATGATTTGATTGAACAGTTCAAGGCATTTTCTGGGGTTAACGACTGTTGAGACCGAATCAAAATATATTTTATTATGATTTCCGTCGCCCGAAACAGCTTTTCTTGATTTATATGCCATAAAATGTACAATACCGCACTTACGCCTGCAAGATAACGCACAGTAATAATTGAAATCTGCCTGTAAATGTTAGCGAAGCCAGACAATGAGTAGGATGGATATCCACAAATCAGATATTTTGTTAAGATAAAGGAAGCATAACCGGTAGATCTAATGCATTGGTTTTTGCGTTAAAAGTCCCACTGAAATTTGCACTGGGTTAAAGGCAAAATATGTTTAGCCGGTTGTACGGCATTTCTCAGAAAACACAATGTTATAAGCGTTAACAGAGATGAATCTCCCAACGCAATGATTCCAAGATAATGAATCAATACTGAGATGAAAAATATTGACACATAAAAATCAATGAAACGCTAATTTGAGAATCCACAGAACGATATTTGTAAATCCGAAATTCCTTAAAATGACAAACTTCTTATCACACCTGTTCACAATAAAACGCGTAGATACATGTTACTATTTCAAAAATTGATATTTTGGTGTACTTTACACAAGCACCAAATGTTTATATTTATAAAGCTTCGTGTTTCGTTTATTCCATTGAAGAAAATTTTAAAGAAAGTGGGAATGTTAACAACTTGTCTGTCTTTCCTATTAATGGTGTAAAGTTCGAAATAGTGGTTCTCTATTATTGCATATTGTAACTTAAACCATTGTACAATGTAATACCGGATAGATAACATCGAAATCGACTGTCCAGTGTTATGCCATGTTTTGTTTCTTAATTAATCAGAAAACTGATTATTATACTTAATTTTTTATTCTTACTATATATTCATCTGTGTTAAGATCTATCTTGAAATAATGCTTTATCTTAAAGTATTTAGAGTAGGAACGTTAAAGTGTTAGAAATAAGAAAACTTTAAGAAATGACTTATCTAAAGTAATTTTTGTCCCTGTGTTAAACTTGTTTGAGGGAACCTTTAAAATGTAAGCATGCATGTTGAAAGCACTTGCACCGCGAAAATTGATAAGATGAACGATTAACTTCATCATTTATTGAAAAAGTCTTGGTTTGTTTATAAGGTTTATCGTACCAACAGTATTCAAGCTATCTGGAGACGGTGTCCACTTGAAGCATATATAGTGCTGACTTCACTATGTATAGCACGCCGTGAACACCTGGTATGATAGCACACACAGTCTCATTATCCCGACACCGGGCTAAACATTAGTGGAAGTACTTTAAGATTTAGTAAGGGAGCTATAAATCTAAAATTTAACGACTTTGGTATGTCCTGGATCGAACCCGGGGTCTCCCGTACATGAAACTGACAAACTGACGCTCTACCGACTGCGCTACCAGGTCCGGTAAGAGCTATGGTATTTTGTATGGCTTGAATCCTACCAACCTCAGAAAAGGTTCTACAACACAACACACAAACACGATTGTACTAGAACAATGAGTGACATACATTCTCTTTAAATCTGTTAGGGCAGACTTGTTTTCCCTCAAAACTTTCTTGGTCAACGAAAGTTTAAATTATTTAATTATAGTCTAACTTTTTAAACATCCCGATCGTAATATTTTGCTGGGAGGAAAAAAATAACATATTTTATTCTACTTTTACAATTGGTTATGGGGAATGAAACGTTAAAACTAGAGTGAAAACTATGCCGATAAGCAAAGACATATTTTTTCAAAGATGATATTATTTCTGAAATTGCAGTGGCTACTAGAATGTAAGCATAACAGCTGTATTTAAGAAGATTACTTTATGATTACTTTTAACAATGTATTTAGTTGTATTGATTTGTAACCATACTACCTACACTGCCCTACTAAACGTTGTATCCTTAACAGTCGATTTTATGTCTAATTATTAGTCTAAAAGTCTACATTATGTAGTGTTGTAAGTAGGATCAGACGCCACCAAAATAACAATGTAATTTAAATAAGCACATCAAAGCCTGTTCAAATACAATTATCTTAGATTGGCACTATTATCATATTACATGCACACAAATTATCGTTTTACATAATTACATAACAAAATTAGATTGTTCAGAACTTATTGTTTCTGCAGTATTAACAACTCCTTCCACAAAATGTCTTAATATGATGTTGTTTATAGTGTAATCAAGTCTACGAGATCAACAACTAGCAGATTTAATAAAATACCGAACAATTTACTTAAAAAATATGCAGGATTTGCTTATAGACCACGCACAGTTATTTTAAGAGTATAGTATGCTATCCATCTTTAAGTAAATTGATTTCCAAAAGAGTAGCATTTATGTGAAATCACATGTAGCTTTAGTTTCAAATTTACATTTCCTCTGGAAAGTATTGCTTTGCGGGTTGTAAACAGCAACACAGGAACGTCATCATTTGCAGACATAATGCAAACGTAAAACAGCAAAACATCAGAGCTCGATAATATATATTTTCCATAAAATGTTTACAAACGTATTTTGATTAAATCAAACGCCACTTTTTTTCATATATATTTACTCATTTAATTTTTAATAGTCATGTGTGCTACCTTTATTAAATTTTTTTTTTGTTCAGATTATTAATGAGCCATATGATAACAGCAACCATTTGCTAATTAAAGCAGATTGATAGTAGTAAAAAGAATGTTGTATCAATTTAATTTAGTTTAATTTATTTTATTAGAGCAGCAGCTGGCATCGTTATATTTAACTGTTTGTTGAGATTATTCATTGTAGAAATAAAAGAAAAATATAAAAACTCGTTAGTATTACAGTGACAGCCGGTGCCTGACTTGGTAAGCATTAAATGTAGTTTTATCCATTTAAAAGTGACAATACGAAAAGAAACCTCTTGAATAAATGGTAAAATTATGGTCATGTAAAGAACTTATCTCAGTTATGTTAGTAGTAGAAATGTATCCTTTTATTGACCAGTGCAATGTACTTTCTGATATTTTAACTGTTTAGCCGTAAAAAATATGTTTTATCTTCGTTGTTCGTGGATAACATTAATTGTTCAATCATATAGTTCAATAAAACACCAGATTGAGTATTCAGATTTTTATCAAAAAATTGTTTGTCAAAGGGAAAGCTTTCAAAATGATGAAGTGCCACTGATAACCCACGATAAAACGTGTAGATAGCTTCTCTAACATAAAACACAAAATGTAACACTTAGATAGCTTTGTATGCACTACATACCAGTGACGCGGATGTTGCAAGAAATTTAAAATCATGGGGGAATGTCAACACTAATGATGGTATAAAAATTGAACTAGCTGCAAGCTTCATTTAAGATGCTCGAAATTGTACCGTTCCTGTCTTCCTTAATAAGTTGAGATATGTTCTTTTATATAAGTTAATATGTTGTTTGCTTTATTTTGTAAGGCATTTACTGTGTACTTTTATTCATTTAAGACTAAACTAGTCACTGCCCGTTGTTTTGCTCATGTTCTCACGTTCTTAAGAATATTCTTACTGGACAGTACTAAAACTACCCAATCTTGTGGCTGTTCTGGTCGTGTCTGTGTAATTATACTTTATTAAACCTTAAGTGTATTTTTGAAGACATTCTTTTACAACTCAGCAAAATTGGTATCCGTTGAGTCAATGTCATTGTTACAATTTGCATCATTTAAATATTAACTAACATAATAATGATATTGTTTCCCGAATTTTACATCACATTATCACATAACAAAAAATAAATAGGGTTTTATATCACAGCTTATTATATCTTCATGTGCTATTCCTGAACGTTGACGGTATATTGATTTACATTTTCATTAAACTTTTTGTATGGTCTTGGTATCCCTTCTTGTAACGCCAATGGCACACGCTGGATAATGTCTGACGAGTATAGATATCACAGTTTACCACTTGGTTATTAAACCAAACAAAAATTAATATGCATCAATATATATATATAAGATTAGTGTAAATTTGCATTCGTCAAGATTTACATTTTTCTGAAAAAAATACTTTTAACAGGAAACTTTATTTAAAAGCATTAGAGTGTTAGCAATGGGAAATTTTATTACTTTTCTGAGCTGTTTTGTTTTCTTCATTGTTTAATAATTATTTAAGTGCACTTTTAGAACTTTTAGCCATGAATGTTCAAACGATTCTTAATTCCCTTTTCAGTATTGGATTTCACTTTGTAATAAGAATATATAAGACAAAGTCATATGAGCATTGCAACATATACAACAATTGAAAAGGCACAAGACCAAGGTATTCACATGCACGCCAAATGTAAAAGTGAGAACAAATCTGTGATAAGTCATTTAACAATAAGAGCAAACCCGACAGTTACCGCCTTGGAACGGTCAGTCAGCAACACGGACCGACTGGGTTCCTTAAACCGGTCTTACAGAGCCCCAACCCCGCAATTCCCGATATGTTTCTCGAATGCAAGCAATAAAAAGAAAACCGAACCATTTGAATAATTGTCCAAGCGCTGACGTTTTGTTTGAAAAGTTATGACGAAAGTAATGACGTCATTGAAAAATAATGTCCACATAGTGTATAGAAGAGAGACTGGTATCATTTCGATTAGAAGAACTGCAAAAACGTTAATAGTATATGAAATTAACTTTTTCAATCAAGAAAAAAAATGACCAGAGAAGAGTAAATGGTGGTAGCATCCTGTTCATGCGCAGATGGAATTGAGGAACCAAAGTCCAATGTCCATCAAAGTAAATACACGCAAAAATCCCCATAGGATGAATTAAATGACAACATAGATTACATTTATAAGTTTAAAACTATCTACCTTCCTTTTAGCAATTTTTATGAACATATATTTGAATATAGAGTTTTGTATATGTTTTGAAATAAGAAATAATTTACATATGGCCACCCCGCAGCTTATTAATTAAGAAATACATACATTATTCTATGAATGGATTCAAATAAAATAAGACTATGATTTAGCCACTACAAGTACATGCAATTATCTTTTGTACCACTGTTAATGTCTGGCACGTAAATAGCATTTGAAGATGTAACTTAGTCGTTATTTAATCTTACTCACTAGCAATATGGGTATTTCTCCAGGACATCAGTGGAAATGTCTCGTTTAAGGGTTAATATAATTCTTACCTCTGTTTCTATTGCTCCTAGCTGATAAATAGCTATATTGATTCAAGACCATGGCATCAAGTTAACAGCGCTGGCATGTCATATGAAGCATTTTGTTAATTAATTATGTTTGAAGCATTGTATTGTGGAACACTGGCGTGTTTATGGCTATCGTGGCTTTCAAAATGAATGAAGTACTTAAATATGTTAGTCACTATCAAAAGATATCTAGCGGTTTGTTTACCTTCATTGGTCTTCAGTCATGATATATTTGACATATTGTAAGTATCAGACAAAGCAAGAACGTTTATGCAGTTTATTACCACGTCAAGATTTAACAATGGTAATGCCGTCTGTGGTGAATGGAAAACTTTGACTTTGTAGCTTTATATTTTACTTAAGTATCATAAAGTAGCAATCAATGCATTGTCATCTATGAGTAATTTCAGCTGTCACGTGTTAGAATTACGTAATGGTATTGTCTTTGATCATCAAGAGATAACTTTCGGTTGGTGAAAAGTGCAATTTTCAAAAACTACTGGTCCGGGACTTCTTCAATGGATTATGTCTTTTTATTAAAATTATATGTTGGCAGCATTCCTTAAATCAGTGTTGTGTAACGTAAACCAAAATAAAATAGTTCCAATGCTAGTCATATGGCTCCCTTGATAGCACTCATGCAGATAAATTATTAATTCTACGATGGGTCGGTGCAGCATGCACAGTAACGACAGTAACATATAACCACGGGGCTCCGCATAATCTCTGAATGATAACTGATTATTGTTAAGAGTGTAGAAATGACAAAACAAACAAAAAATAAACTTGCAGCTATTATTCAAGCTCATGATAGAAACGTTTAAATGAGTTATTGAACGCGTCGTTTATCATTTCATTTATTTGTGCATATTATAAATTCTTCCGAAAAATATGAAAGGTTCTATACAATCACTACGTATAATAAAGATTATACTGGAACCAGAAAACGGTACATGCTGCCATGTTCATGCTTAAGTTAAAATTAAAGAAGTCTGAGGTAAAACTCATTATCATTCTGATAATGACAATAAAGGGTACAATATGCTAATATTTTGTACGTCTGTCACACTATTTAAGTTGCATCTTTTGAGAATAAAAGAGGTAAATATGACAAGTGTCGGCAAAATCACAGGAATAAAATCAAACAATAATGTACATGAAAATATCTTTAAAATATAAAAATAAGATGGATTTTAAGTAATTAATTGCCCTTGAATATTTAAAGGATCGCCACACTGCCGAATTTACATCGTGATCGTTAATTTAAAAAAAATGTCAACGTCATGGGATTACCATAAAATATCATTTTTGTCCCGGAAGAAACAGACCAGGATGTCTAAATAATTTATAATTGACATGGTTAAACTTAACTGTTATTATCGGCGAATAAAATATTATTATTTGATGAATTCCCATTTAAAACGGCATAGCAATGCAAACAAGGGAGTGACCACTTAAATGTTATTAATGAATCGGTTTTTCAAATTATTTTAATACTGAAATACTCGTTTCAACTCCTACGTATATCAACCACTGTGTCCAATGTCGCTTATATAATATTCATGTTTTACAGTATCTTCGTTGCTTTTGTGTTCCTCTAATTTATGGTAAACAAAATATTGCGTAATAAATTTTTACAGTGACAAAAAAACAGTGATATATATATATATATATATAGAGATTTTGTACTAACAATATCCGCTTGAAAAGCTTACAAGGGACATTATGGTGAATTATTATTTAGTGTTTTATTGAAAGATTTGAATTGATTAAAAAAGCGTTACGCCATTTACGCACTTTATCGAAATTGTAAAAGTATTAGGCATGCCAACATGTTTCAAAATATGCTTCTCAAAATTCAGGAGACTTTATGAAAAGGCTGAAATCACCGTGTTCAAAATTTCTTTCAATATACCATCATATCAGGAATAGCAGTGGTATACCTTTATGGTTTCATAAAATAAGGTTTGTATAACAATTTCAAAAAATTGCTGCATTGTTCGCCAAACAAATTTCTTGCATACGACTAACAAATTAACAAATGGCAGATGTACGTAATGTCAGCGATATTGCGGTACGTATTTATCAATAATAATATATGTAGTTTTGTACTGATGCCGATTTTTAAATTCAAAGCCTGAAGTAAACTATGCAAACAGCAAATAATTGCGTTGCGTCGATTTCACCTACTACTGCAGCCCCAGTTTATTAAGGGTCGACGGGAATTACATGGTATCACGGAACACCGCAAATAAATGTTAACCAACCTGAGACAGGAGATGTCTAAGCAGGTCTAGAAAGAAGCTTTTCGAAGGCTATACAATGTTGCACACGAAACGAATTAAAGCACAGTTTCGTTTCAATTCTGTTACAGTTTTTATAATCGGTTAATATATAATATATTTTCTTTGTCGAATTCTGGTCCACCATAAATAAACAGATCATTACAAAGCTAAATGTAACCGATGAAAAAAGCATATACAATAATACGAACTTCACTTTTTTACTCTTGCATCCATTTGACTGTTCTCTTGGGGATGTTGACCTATCGCACGCTTGCTATCGTTGGTTTATTAGCAACTTAAATAGTAAAGTCCTTTGAGATAATATGCTTACAGCAACTGAGATGAGATGACGGTTTGGACGTGCATATCGATATCTGCGATTTCTAAGTGTATATGTACGATAAAATATACATTGTAGGAATTGAATTAAAAGAAAGGATAAACAACAATATCAATGCCCTTTAATACAGAGCTAGTTTGTTTGTTTATTGGGTATATCTTCCGACCATCAGTATTTCAGACGGTTTCCACTTAAAGCAGATAAAGTGCAGCCTTCACTGAGTGAGTACAGCATGCCGTGAATACCACACCAAGTCACATTATCCTGACACCGGGCCAGAAAGTAGTGGAACTACCCTTATATTTGTTTGAGCGTTAGCAATGGAGCTTTTTTTATTTTAACGACTTAGGTATGTCGCTGCCCAGGATCGAAGCCGGGGACTCCGGTATCTGGAGCCGATGCTCTACCGATTGCGCTACCATGTCAGACAATAATGAGCTAGCAGTAAAATTAACAACGGGAAGCCAAATGCCATTGTTCTTTGTCTTATTTGGTGATTTATTCGATAATATGCTTGATGCAATTGTTAAATTAACTTACGGGTAACGACAACTTATCATTTTTGCGCATTGTGTGATTGTTTAAGGTGACGAGATCCCACACAAAATCAGAATAGGATCTCATTGTTTTTCAATTTTAAGAACAATGATAAATGTCATTAGAACGCTATATATTATAACTGTTGAAAGATATACAATAATAAACACATATTATAAGGTCATTTATGAGAAAAACGTCCTGCGAATAATATATTGAGATAGGTATATAGATTAAAGATAACATTCTATGAAACAATAGCATCCAACCCTCGTTGTGCAACATATTTGAAGGGAGTAGACAGAAGGTATATAGCCCATTATATGAAGACACTATCTGTACCAGCTGTTACTTGAGAGAATGCATTTCAACACGTCATCTGTGACCGAAACTGCCACTTAATCTTAGCATTGCTTGGTCAATGACTCGTAAATAAAGCTAACCTGTTGTCCATGATACTATTCGTATAATCATGCATATGTTCATAAAATATTCACAGTTGCTACATATTTACGTCTTATTTAATGTTTAATTTAAATAAATCACCAATATGTCTAACTGTAAATCAGAAATGGTTCGAAAAATGTCGGAGTACATTTATTTCTTAAGAACGTCATCATTTGTTTTGCAGACTAAAATTAAAAATTGTTTAGGTCCCTTTTATATCACAACTAGTGCACTATATAGTAATGTAAAGTTTAATAACATATATTACACATATTGCAACCGTATATAATGTATAATTTGAGGTGCAAATGAAGCAAAAATCATCGAATAACAGGGCTCTCTGCATGGAAACTCGTCCATACCTGTTATATTCGAATGACAAACTATTAACTGTATGACAAATATAACATAGGTATTCACATGCAAGTCAATTGTAAAAGTAAGAATAAATTTTTGATGAGTCATTTAACAAAGAGAGTAAACCCAATGGTTACCGTCTTGGAACGGTCAGTCGACAAGAGGGACCAACTGGGGTGTTAAACAGGTTTTACAGAGCTCTAACATTGTACTTCCTGATGGGTTTCTCATGCAAGCTATGAAAAGAAAACCGATACATTTGAATAAAATATGTCCAAACGTTGATGATTTCTTATGACTTGTTTATAGTCTTTGCAGTGTTTTTTTTTATTAAAGAAGCTGTGGTTTTGCACGTAATAGGTAGCACTATATATAATATAAACGTAATATACACTAAGAACATCATCACGTACTCGTTGTCATACCCAACAGCTTCATATTCAACAACGGCTTTATCGTGGTTTTGTACTTATTTCTCATAACGTCTTGTCACGATATCAAACAAAGAGCTCTTTAAATGAGAACATCAAATTGAAATTAAAGAAAGTAAGTAGCTTAGACTAAAAGAACTAGTAACCACCCATGCGGTAAATAGGTTTTTGCCAAGAAATGCCACTTGTATGAATAGAAATAGCTTGCCATCTAGCTCTCAACAGCATACCTGGAATCTCAAAAGAGTTATAGATATAAAAGCCCAAGACATTTGATTAACTTCTACACCTGCTTAAGACGTTTAACAATATTAATTGGTTCGAATGCGTGTATTAGTGCTATTCGTTTCAAAGGTATGTGATTGCAAGAAACCATCATAGCTTGTGTTACGGATTCGGTATGGGTGGCATCGAGGTCGACCCAAGCAAAATAAACACAAAATGTCGTTAAATTTAAAATTAAGTTTAAAGTTGCATACGCCCATGCAAATATACATTTTATAGTAGCCCTCTCATTGATTGATCCTGTAAAAGAAAATTGTTACAGAGTGTGTCATCAAAGTAGGTACAAGAATTGCGTTAGGTTTATTGCGTGCGATTATGTTGTAAAAACATATTATTAATTGCGTCAGTGTGATGCTTGACGCAATTATGTTTTGTAACAGCCACAATATATGATTGTTGTTTATAATTTGACCTATTATATTGTTATAATTGTAGAATTAGACACATGGTCAGCGAATGGGAAATGCGTCTTTGTAGTATTCCTTTAGCCTAAAGGGTAGTGTTTAAAATAATAGAATTTTTTTACGATCTTATGTTAGCATGACTGCACTGGTCACAACAGGTATCAAATAACATTTCCCATAAAAATTAAAATTTTGGTAATGGACATTATCTTAATGGTATAAATGAATTGTATTTGAAACAACCTGAGTCACGTATTTCAATACTTGTTAAATTGAGAACAAGACAATAAAATCTATTGAGTTGTATTACGAAAACCCGGGACTTGGACACAGAACACTTTTTCACTTTATGCCTTTAAGCGTATGGTGAAATATAAAGTTTAGCAGTAAGTGATGCCATAATGATTTTACACTTTTAAGGTGACAAGAAAGTAAAAAAATGCACAAAGACGAATAAAGACATCATTGACATGACATTTGTAATTTTCATAGTTTGTAAAAATAAAATTGTGCTTTGTCTTGACAAACTTCTATTGTTATACGTCTGCCCTGTGCTTTTGTTTATTTAAGTATACCTTTCATTGTACCATACCATTATTCATGACGTCATGTGAATATGGCCCAATTTGTTGCTTTGTATTTGTTGTAAAAGAGCATGAGTGATAAACTTTTTAAGTATTTAGAAAAAAAGTGCTTACTTATGTAAAGATCTTATGCGTCAATATGAAATAGGTTTGCAATAACTGAATTTCGTTTGATTGTGTTAACTTTGTAACAATGGAGTTAGTACTGACCGCTTTAACTGACCATTATCTGATAAAAATGTTTAGATGGAAGATTAAAAGTCACATCACTGTTTTACTGTGCTGACAACACCAGTAAATAAAGCATGTTAAATATGACAATCAATGGGAAACTGATGTCTTTACATTATATTTTTAGCTCTTCACGATAAGTAATAATCCGTTTAATCAATGTCTGTCTTTTTTTCGGAGAGTAGGGAGCAGTATTTGAAATTAACCGATTTGCATAACAATAAAATGCCAATTTTCTACCACAGCTTATATATAACAAAATACAACATGAAATATATAACTACAGGAAAACTTTGTCGTCTTAAGATAGACTTGCTTAGCATAGACTTGCTTTGTCAATTACTTCCTCGCTATACTTAAATGACTATATTCATTCATTTATAACTAAAAAGTGACGGCATTTTTTAAGAATTGTACCTTTACCCAAACGACCGTCAAGTATATGTTTGCAAGATGTGCCATTTGCTATTCATTCAGCTATAGCACACCTTTTTATAAACAAATCTTAGTAAGGTTTAGTAAGGTCCGGTGAAATTACCAATGCCGAGAAGCTGTAAATTAGTTTACATATGTAATTAAAGTGATCATTTAACTGAATTATTTAAAAAAAGAGATACGCTACGCATTTAAGACTGTCTTTTTTATTTCTTTAAGCTTATGGTTTTGTCAAATGATCAATGCAAGATGCAACTGACGGCTGTCGTCTGCCTGCTGCATTCACCAAAATGAATGTAGTTCACACAAAAAGAACACAAGAATATCAAAAACTGAATTATTGCGCATCCAATTCAAATTATGTAAGGATAAACGTTTGCTTTAATATTTGCTATAAGGAAATAGAATATGTCCTAGGGTAGTAACAAGATATAATAAATATATATGTTTGTCCATATATAGTTAAATACTAAGTATATGTTCATAATCTGATTATATGATAAAAAAAACGATACAACATTGAAAACAGATTCTAATCACTACTTATCAACCATATACTGGTTTCCGTGTCCGATTTTACACAACAGTAAGAACTGTAGGCTGTCTTTTTTCTTGTCCTTCCCCAAACTGATTAGATGTTTGTTCAAGGATTACTGTTTTACATTTATACCATTATTACAGAGTGTTTGCTTTCTAGCCATACACGCTCTTTTAAATGAGGAAATGCATAAACATAATTGTCTATCATTTACTCTCTTATAAAATTTCTTTATAGAAAATTGTCTAACACCTCCCTTATTTATTGCAAGACGGCATATTCAAACACTATTAGTTTATTTATTTATTTATTTATTTATTTTTTATTTATTTATTTATTTATTTATTTATTTATTTATTTATTTATTTATTATTTATTTTTTTATTTATTTTTTTATTTATTTATTTGTTGTTGTTTTTTTCTTTTTTTTAATTTATATTGCACGCTTACCATGCTCAGGCATGATTGTCAAACCTTTCAGCACATAATTGTTTAACATCAAATAAAACTTTTTATACTTAGAAATATAATTTTTTTAAAAAAATATCATTTCAGTCGACTCTGTATGCAGTGTAAGTAAATTAAAAGTGCCGAGGCTAGGGATAAGGGTATTGCACAGTATAACATTGCTTGAAAAAGGATTTACGATGAAGAATCAACGTTTTGACGTGTGTGTTTCTGTTCCCAAATAGCCAAATATTTTAAACTATGTTATATTTGATTTACATTTGTATACAGTTACTTAAGTTTTGTCTTGGTTTTAAACTTAATGTTCATTTGGAGCATTTCAAACGTTAAAAGGGTAAACATGACTTAGACGATAGTCTATGATGGTAATAAATAGGTTGATAAACTTTTTGTTGAAAATATGCATGTATTTTGTTTATGAACTTTCATTTGTGCAGCATTCGCAAGCAAAAACACTATTTAAATGGTGTTATTATAAGTCAATTTTAACATGCTCAGAAATCTACTTTGCATAATTGCTTTAAAAAGTACATTGCTTTGTAAGTATTATCCTTACAATGTGAAACCCCTTAATGTTTATGACAGTGAACGCAGCATTGAGCGACTACGTGCAATTTGTTGAATAGTATCATGGTATGTCATTATTTATCAACTGAATGTCATAGTCACTACGTCAATAAGAGTCTTATATGAGCGAATCGACACTGAAGAAAAAAACTAAGATACTTCTTTTACTCAGCATGCATGTTTGGAAGTTTAGTACGACGCACACAATAAGATAAGTCACAAGATTTCTCATTCCATTTAATACGCATCTCATAAAAGGCTTTCAGCTTATAGATCATAGGTGGGTAATTTTCAGGTTAGCTGTTTACCAATATTATTTATGTATATTCGTGTTAATGTGTGTAATTCGGTTAAACAAGCAAGCACAAATAAGCTGCAACAACAATACTTGACAGACATGTCCCGCGTTTATGTAGGCGTTTCATGTACAATTTATTGAACAGACACAAATTGAATGAAAATGTTAAATATAAATCAGTAGCAATGTTCTGCTAAAACACATTAAAAATTTGACAAAACACGCCGTGGTTAAATTGTTGTGTTATGACTGATGCCTTAAATATTTTGCCCATTTGTATTTGTCTAGCAATAATTTCTGTTACAATTTAGTACACGTTTGTATGAAACATTGTCAATGTAATGTGGTTTAAGGTTTAATTGATCTACTCGTGCAAACGAGGGCTTTAATCAATAGGTTTTAACTGTTGTATTGAGATATAATTATGCACAATTATGTATTATAATATATTATCATTATTATTTCACGACGTATTTATTGGTTTAAATTGAATGATACGCAGGTATAGTCATAAAAGAGGCATTCGTTTAAACAATATATCGCGCAATGACAATCTTATGTTTACAACAGATGAAATGAAAGAAAAAATATCATTTTAAGTCAGGTACTTATATTGTTTCAGTTCAAAGTCGTCTTAGTTTCATTCGTGGGGTTTCCTTAACCTATTAAAACTGAAACACGGGCAGTCAAAGAATATATGTGGATATAGCACACTTTCCTACAAAAAAAGGTGTGAGTAGCAATAATGATAAAAATATTTCTGGTACATCCTTGAGCGAGGGTAGATGGTTTAATTGAACATCTATACATACTTTACGGAATTTCTTACACTGATATTTATATAATCATTTCTTTACATATAAATGGTTTCGAAAGTGGAAGGCCGGCGATAATTTACACCAACATGGAGTGGTTTGTTCAGAAACTTATAGTAAAAAACCAGACATTTAAACTTGAAAAACAATATTTGCGAAAGCAATGTTTGAATATCAAAATTTATTTAAACTTGATCAAGAATGTGATCAAGACGGCTCCACTTCTTCAACCATGCAAGTATTCTTAAGGTTTAAACAAAGAATCACTTCAAAGTCATTACTATGGCATATCCACTGTTTTGCAGTTATCTGGAGATTAAAATTATACTAAATTAAAACTACCGCAATGATAACATGTTTACATTTTATGTCTTGATTTGTTTTTTCTCGTAGTAAGGAAATTGGAAAGATAAGCCTGTAAAAGCTGCATTTCAATAAAACCCAACACCCTAAACGCTTGTTTGACAGTGCAACTTTTTGTCAAATTTGCCAGAGAGGTGGTCCAATGACTTTGTCATATATATTCTTGTTCATGATCACAACAATGTTACTTGTGCAGTGTGGCGGTCGTAAAATATCCCCTTGCATGTAATCTATGCTTTCATTTAATTCATCCTATAAGGATTGTTACGTGTATTTTCCTTGGTGAACATTTGACTTTCGTTCCTCAATTCCATCTTCACATGAACTCGATGCTACAACCATTTACTCTTCTCTGGTCATTTCTTTTTCTTGATTCAAAAAGTTAATTCAATTTACTTTATTTTTTTAAGTTATTCTAATCGAAATACTACCCATGTCCTTCTAAAAGAATTATGTGGCCATTATTTTCAATGACATCACTACTTTGATCATACCCTATCACAAAAACGTCTGCGCTTGGACATTAATTCAAATGAATCGGGTTTCTTTTCAATGCTTGCATTTGAGAAACCCATTAGGAAGCGCGAGTTTAGAGCTCTGTAAAACCGGTTTAAGCACCCCCGTCGGTCCATATTGCCGACTGACCGTTCCAAAGTGGTAATTGTCGGGTTTTTTTCTTTTTGTTGAATGACTCATTACGGATTTGTTCTTACATTTACATTTGGCTTGCATGTGAATACCCTTGTCCTGTGCCTTTTCAAATTTTTGTACATGTTGCAATGCTTATAGGACGTTGTCATTTATATTCTTATTAAGATATAAAGTCTCAAACAATTCCAGTTTAGCTTATGCTAAGTATTTATTTATCCCTTATGTTGATATTTCAATTAATACTCGTAGTATGATCTGGTTGATTTTAGTGGTTGAGAAATAGAGTCGTGGACTTCCTTGGTCTCCTTAATCCTTTTCAGAGCAATGGACTTATAATGTGAGAAAGCTGTCTAGTCCCTCTGTGGTGCGCCGGTAATACTACTTAAACATTTTTTTCTGCTGCCTTCCTCCACTTAAATACCTGGACATCACAATCTTTTAATGACCAGCCATCTGTCGATAAGATATATCTCTCAGCAATAGACTTATCCTGGACATTCGGACATGGCGACAGCAACGTTTATCAATGATTCTATATTAATATTATTCTTATTAGTAGTAGCAAAGTTAATTGTTTCTTGTTTAAATATGTTCATGCATGTAACGTCTTATCTTTATTATACTTTCTGCTGAGGAGGTGATTATGTTGTCTTTCTGTAGAAACCTTTGCAAGTCACATAGCTCGGAAGGTTGTTTCACGTTGACACTGATGTAGTTTAAGACGTAAATGTATCTGATGTCAAGAATAAGGATGGGATTGGAATTAGCCGGCATTTTTTGCCGATACTGCGCAGCGACATTTCTATCATTTTAGCACAGGGACACTTATGAGGTGCCCAGTGACTGAACCCAGCCGGTCCATTATACTGACACCGACGAGTCAGGCGTAATGCTGTCCCCTTAGCCCCGAGCGTTAGGAGGGAAGCCACTACTACCAACTTTAAAGTCTTTGGCTTGACCCGGCCGGGGTTCGAACCCACGACCTCCCGATCCGCAAGCCGACGGTCTACCACCTGAGCTATTGCGGCCCGTCCTTCAAGAATTGAGATCATTTGTACAGTTTTAACTTAATATATATCTTAAAATTAACAATATGTAGATACATATTATTTAAAGGTTAAAAAAGAAGCTAATGTTTAATTTAGAAATTTACAGATGCCACCCACTGTTTTAAAGCATTACTTGTTATTATTTGTTTGGACTTTGATCTGTTACACATCTGAAATAGTGATGGGTCAGTTTTTATTTCATTAATTGTTTGTTTTCATATGGCCTTAACAACTGTTAATGAATTAACCAACTGATAAGACTTAATCCTTTGGTCTTAGCATGTGTTCAAGTCGGCGTTGTGTCATGTGTTCTACCCTGACATTAATCAGGGATTCATCCCAACTAGTTAGATACATTATTTTACATTGGCAGGATATTTAACAAAACAAACAAGACACATGAAAACAAAGAAAACTCTTACATTGCTTCCGAACCCAGAAATGCCACATTTTGATTCTCTCTATTATTATTGATCCATACCATAGAACGGTAATTGTCTATGTATAAACAATAAAGACATTTACGTGAAAGCTCATACTCTTGTGAACAATAGGAGCCGAATATATCGACCAAATACTCTTGTGCTTTTGTAATTGAATCTACTGGATCCATGTCACATAAGATTATAAACTCCAAAAAATTATTTTCCTTAATCTTATATAAAATTTAAATGTTAATGTGATTTTCTCTTCCAAATCAGTCCCTACCGTTCATGTCATTTTTCGAATCAAATACTAATTGCTTGTAAGCCCACATTCTTCTCGGAATAATTTTTAAAAAGAAACAATAAAAAATCTCCCTAACGCTTGTCAATAAAAGAGGTTGTTGAATCTCCAGTTGAAGGTATTATCTTTCAATCGAATGTGGTGGCAAATCGGGTCTTTATGACATGCACAATATTTACATGAGCAACTATTAGTTTATAATCATCTCTCCTACACTACCAAAGGCAAAGAATGTTAAGTTTGAACATGTAATAAATATGTTTTAATGCGTATAAGTCAGTACAGTGCTCGCAAATTAGTTTCAACCAGTTAACAAAAATTCAAGGACAAAATAACGAATTAATCTACTATTAACAACTAATTTTTTACAAAAGTACAACATAACTTAAAAGAGGCGTTTCTTGGTTTATTGTTTAATAGTAGTTCCATGCAGCAAAATACAGACAGTACTTATATATATTTTAACAGCGCTGGTGATTTTACACGATAAGGTAAGGATGTGCTCTGGCAATTTTAGGCAATTGGTAATGTTGTTTTATTTCTTTTCTACATCGCTTATAGTGTTTTACTTATACTACGTGTAATTATAATACCGTAAAACAGTGATGTTAGAAATCAGAATTGCTTTTTTATTGATTTGTGAAATCGTCTTAATCAGCTAGTTTTTAACTGTCTTACTTTATTTTAATCTAACTTGCAAACAGATATTACAATTTTATAATTTATATTTAGGTTCTGTTTGTTGTATATTGTCCTTGTGGGTTTTGCTAAAAGTGACAAGATATTGTGGTCGAACCTGGCTTCTCAAGTATGAGAGGCAAGTATTTAACGACCAAACCATTCTGACAAACATATCCCAATAAATATTGTTTCGAGGAAGGACATCACATTTTAACTTACATGTGTTGCTAACGCCGTGGTTTTCACCTTTAAAACGATTTAAAAAATGCACGAGACCAATGTTTAGAAAGTTAACGCGTGCAGGGGTAAACTTTATGTTTGAGCTAAAGGCGGCATTATTGTGATGTTATTGTAATACACGTGCATGACCACCACGATTGCGACGTAATTGTGATGATGATATTGTAAATAAACAAACATGGCATCAACTGCGATGTTATTTAAATGTTGTTTTCGCAAGTACATGTACACATACATGTTCGCAAATGCGATTATATTATGCTGGTGTTATTGTAGATACACAAATGTGGTCATAATGTTTTTTTTATATATGATGCTTGTAATTGCACTGACGAAGTTATAGTTATAAAGGCTGTCACGTGTATGGTCAAAATTGCGATATTATGTGGAGTTCGCGAGTGCGCTGACACGTGCATGGTCCTTATGACGACGATTTATTTTTATGATTTTCGTAAATGCATTGTCATATTAGTTATTGTCATATTGACAATATGATGTCATTATTACTGCGACAGACATTTTCCCTACTGCCACCTTAATGATTGCTTTGCCACGTCTATGGTTATAATTGCGGCGTTAGTATGATTGATTCACGCATTGCTATCATAGCGACGTTTATGCTTCTTTCTATGATTGCACAGACACGCGCATGTTAATTATAGCAATATAATTATGATTTTCATGCTTGGGCTGGTGCTTGCATTGCTATTATCACGACATTCATGTTTCTTCCATAATTGCACTCCATGATCCAAATAACGACATTAGTTTGATGTTAGGAATTGCGGTAATAAACTACAAGTACACAAAATAAAACAAACTTAACTATTTATAGCCGGTGCCCGAGTGGTTGGCGTCGCTGATACGCAACTCCTCAGCCCTCTAAATATTGGTTCGAGTCCCGGTCGAAGAGAGAACCTTAATGTGGGAGGTTTTCCAGCTAACCTGTGGTGCGCCGACAGTTTTTCCAATAAATAAGGGTGTGGTTTTCCGCCATTAATACTCAGATGAACGTAGCAAATATTATCATTATTGGGTTTCTGAGATGATATAAAAATATTTCGTTAACGGCCTTCAAAAGTTGTTACGACGTCATAATACCCGTAGTAATTGCTTTCCAATAAAGTTTATGACGTTTATGTTGTTTTATATAATTTAAATTTTTTAACATAATGTCATGTACAGGTGTTTTAGATCAACCAAAGTAATGGTAGCAATTTTGATTCAACATGTTCATGCAGTTTCGTGAATTAAAACTATTATTGTGCAAGTTATCGTCATTTATTTAAGATCACTTGTAAACCACATGCGCTATAAAGGCCATATCATTACATCGTTAGTTGTTTAAAGTAAACTTGTCTGTCTGTACATAACTTCTTTTCATCCAATCATTGTCTACCCTAGTTAGAAAGGAGGTGGCATTTTATTCTTCGACTTCGAATAACGTTCATATATGATAACGTCTTGTTAGCAATTAAATGTCAAAATGATTTTGCCCGATTAGTTTGTTTTTATTTATGACTTTAATCAAACATGAACAAGCTGAGTAAGCTAATGTTTCCATAGTTGAAAAACAAGTTTGACATTTAGTTTAGTAACAGCAAAGGATTGTTTTCAGATGTTTGTAATGATTTCCACGTTATTTCAATCTTGCTGTATATCTTAGTACAATGCGTGAATGATCTTTTTTCACAACAACGTACATTATCGACGCTGTATCACATTAGATCACCGAGCCAAATAACTTCTAATGTTTTCCTACAATCATACATGCCGGAATTCTTTATTCGTTTCGGTGCTTTGGTTCTATTTGCTTTCGTCTGGTATTAAATTTGAGAAGCGAAAATGGTTCCGGAGGAAATAACTGCCTCATATACGTACAAGTACTTAACCACTTGAGAATTTAACAAATGCATCCGTATTCTACTGGCAAAAAGATGTGCATAGATTTTAAACATTGTTTTGTTACTTCTTGCGTAATAAACATTAAGAGCATGTCCAAAATAAGGTAAAAAAAATAGATCGTAAAGCCAGATGCCTGATTGTGGCTAAGTACGGACATAAACGCTCATATGCAGTTTCACAGGGCGGACCCATATTCAAGAAATGATAAAACAGGAAATAAACACAGTAAACATAATTTTGCTTACGTACTACATACTTTTTGAATATCCATGTCATTATACTGAAATTAGATTTGAAGTCACTAAATATACATTGTCATTACTAAATTGGCTCTATAATTCTTGATGCAAACATAACATTACCATCTGATTGGATAAAAACGCTAGACAAACACTTCATGAGAATTATGTCTTTTTAGTTTTGGCACAAAGTAGTCACGCAACTGTCATGGCTTGAATTGTTTATGTTTGTAATATCAGTAGTATTAGCATTTGACACCGTTTATCAAATTGTGTAAAGATGGTTGATCCACTTTTTGTAAGCAATATATCACAAGTTGTGTATTTTTTGCAAAAATTATTTTGGAAATAACCCTATGAATCCAATGCTTTCATAGATCATACTTTTTAATCGCCCTAAATAGTTATTTTCTTTTTAAATCAGTTATATACAAACAATATACAAAAACCCACCCTAAAGTGATACTTGTCAATTATCTTTAATACGTGTGCTTAGTAAACTAATGAAAAATGGTTCATGTTAAAATTTACTACAAGCTATTTCGCGCTATATGTTTACTAACAGGCTTAGATGCCATAGATATGTAACAGACACGGTCATCCTATGTGACGGTGGCATTATGTTTATCGACCTGTGTACTGTTGCGCGAGTCAGTTAGGGTGAATCGCAACTGTGGCACAGAAAGTCGATATGCCATCATATACAACGATTATCAAAGACCAGACATTTTACTAAGAATTTGAGTAAAGTCAACCCAATTGACGGAAGAAACGTGTCCTAAAGCAGTAGCAGATGACAAGAAGCGGGCTTTAGCACACAATAAATGTATTTGTATTGTGGTTAGATGAGAATATTAAATGAAAATGGATTTGTACTAACATGGATCGCTTTTAAATTAACAGGACTGGTTATGTGTCAACATGTCTAATAAGGACATGCAGCTATACTGAAGAAGAAAAACAAACTTAAAAAATATCTCGTTTAAATTAGAGAGCCCATTCAGAGTGAACCTAAGATTGGTGACTTTATGAAATAACGAACATTTTGGTTTAGCCTTGACATTTAACTAGTACACCCATTTAAAGGTTGTAGTGTAATTTTATGCTTAACACAGTATGTATACCTCTTTATTAAGCTGATAAAAATCGATTTTAAGCTGATGTTAAAACGTAAAACTGGCTCCTTTAAATGGAACGCTCCATAAGATGGCATGCAAAATATAAAACGCACGTTACTTCTAACTGCTTATAAGAACTGACTTTATTAGTGAACATCTAATTACTTCTAGATAAAATAGAATATGTGAATATATCCTCGGTAAAATATGCGAATACATATAAAACTGAGTCTCTCTTTGAATGGATATATGAAATCTATTGTGACAAAATAAGGTTAATACTGCATTAGCGAATACTGGTTGATTGATTTGGTTCTAGTCGATTTTGACAAACAGGGCTCTTGCGCCAAAAAAGATGCAGAATGTCACAATCATCGAAAAAGATTACAATAGCCTGTATCTGTTCACCTCATAAATGAGCCTTAATTATATGTTTATAAGTTTAAGAAAAGGTTCTAAAAGATAATATTTAATCTGATATAAAATATTTTTGCTAACTGTTTCGTTCCAGATAGGTTTTATAGATACGTATATACTTCTATTGTAACGCAGGTTGGCGCTCTGCAACTGTCACTCATCCGCAGTCACCGTTCCTTATCCGCGCAACTTCTGAAGCCGCTTCAACCACGTCGCTAAATAGTTAACCCAGCAACCAAGCTAATTTGAAGTGTTTATATTTCTACCTCTTATTGCATTACTCCCCCCTCAGAGAAGATTCGTCCCGGGACTTGGCCCTGGAAGTTCCGTGGGCAGGCAACTCCAGTCCGTCAGTTGACTATATCCTATCGCTGACACAAGTGTAACGCAGGTTGGCGCTGTTAAATAGTCACCCATCCGTACACCAGTCATTTAAACGTTGCTTAACAGCGCAACTTTGGATGCCGCTTAAACCACGTCGCTAAAGATTTAACCCAGCGACGCGGTTTGTTTGAAGTTCTTATATTGTATGACTTCTTGAGCAATGACAGGCTGAAGTAAATGTTTCCTTTGCCCCGTCAATTCGTTTTAATTGTCATTGCTATATGACATTGATAAGGAAATATTGCAAAGTTTTATGAGCAATGCAACATATACCAAAAATTAAAAAGACACAGGACAAAGGTCTTCGCACGCGTGCCAAATGTAAAAGTGAGAACAAATATGTGATAATTTATTTAGCAAAAGGGCAAACCCAACAGCTATCGCATCGGAACACGGTCAGCAACACACTGTCACCTTACCTTTTGTTTTTAAATTAAAGTTTGAAATCGTCTAAAGTCACGTTTTATTGTTACACCGGGGCTAAAAGCCGACAGAAGGAAATACGAAACCGGAAAACTCTAGTGTTGCAAACGGAATTTTGTTTTCAAATATATACTATATTGCTCATGGAAATCATCATAACCATATATTAAAATAAAATAACTCTTCTGAACGATGATATTAACTTTCAAAACATTTCTATTTTCGTATGAAAGTATTGTCTTCAACAAATAAAAGGAAGATGGTGCGCATAAGAGACACTCCTTCGGGAAGGAAGGCTGTTATAAACACGATTATTGAACAGAACCTCAAATTGTTTTAAAATTGAAATTATATACATTCCAGTGAGCTCTAAACAATCCAGTTGTGTCGTTGTTTCTATAATAAAAATAATATTTTATTACTTTGTTCTATTACAAGATCTGTATGTGACTTCGTGTGTTTAAAACCTTTGCTGGCTTTGACAAAAGCTCTAACCGATCGTTAAATCATTGTTTCACCCATACTTTTATCTTGCAAAACTGTTATCACACCAAGAAATGCTCAATCTGTGTTGTTTAGAATCTTGAAAAATAAAAAACTTTGCGATGGTTTCATACATTTTAGCAATTAACAGCATAAAATCATAGTATACCGCAAATCTGGAAATACGTCAGGTGTATACGTTTGTCATAAACTGTACACTGATTGGCTCGGCAGAGACGCAGTTATTTAAATCAAATAAGGGTGGGTCATATGTGATATGTAAATGTACGTACTGCAGAGACTTAGTACATGACTGCCGAAAACTGTGTAAATATACAGAATCAAATACTTTCAATAACTGGATCATTCTAGTAAATGTTAACAAATAAAGATGGCAATATTGTACCATTTACCCGAAAAGGTGTACTTGATTTTTGGTAAAACTAAAATGCGCACAATCGATCACGAGAGTTTTCACCAAGAAAAGACAGCCACAGTGTCAAAGAAATACAATCTCAATGATAAAATAGTTGGGTTGGTAAGAACAAGTATATTTTGTAAGCATTCGCATGGGTCCGCAGGACTATCTGTCCACAGTTTTATTATAAATTTTAATTGATTTATATTCCATTCCCATGTTGAAAGCGTGATGAACGTATTTTACCTAATGTATCCAAATAGTTTGAAAAGAATGTCTTTAGTTGAAAATGACTAGGTTAAAGGGTGAAATTAAACTAATAACGGTTGTGGCTTTAATGTAGCTATATTTTTGTTAATTTTTTATTTATTGTATGTGGTCTAGACAATCTTTTAAATTACAATTTAATACGATAAGGTAAACAAGAAAAGATCCTATCAAATTTTTTAAAGATATTTAAATTTTAATCTACCTCTAGACAAACGCAAACAGGGTAAATATAAATGTGACAAAAACACAGAGACGAGACATCACACACAACGAAAAAAGTCACACTGAAACGACGCGCATTTTTACCACTTGATTCAATGTGACTCGGTGTTTTGTAAATTATACAGAGTGAGGTTCTCATCTTATTTTAATGCTCTTACCGCTGGATGAAGATATATAAATATATCGGATTGTTTTCTGGGTTAAATCTTGTGATTGTAATAACATCGATATAAATTCAATCCAATTATATAATCCATCATATTATGAGAAAAGTATTCAGTTAGTACAAATAAGTGAATTTCAACAACACACACGTTTCGTTCAAATGTCGTTTTAAACTTTACAAATGCTTTAAATAAACAAACATAGTGAAGTGTGTCCAGTGTCTATGAGAGGCGTCAACGTCTTCCCGGATAAATGTCATGGATAAGGCTTACTATTTGTTTTAACGGAAAACAATATACATTAGGCTGGCTGGCTTACGCAAACATTTTTTCCACCACTGATCACATATTAACAGAAAACTCTATAATAAAAATACTAAGGTTCCATAACTATTTTGTGCTTTTATAGATCTAGGAAAAGCCTTTGACTCTATGGACGGTAGCAAAAGCTTCTAAGCAATAATATTTCAGGCATTCATGAAACAAATGTCAACAAACGGGGTTTACATATGGCACACAAACATGTTAAATTCAACTAAAATCACGATACGCTTAGTTTATACGTAACGTCATAGATGCTATGGTCTTTTTCATTGATTTCCCGTGTTTTTGTAGATGATTTATTTGTACTGGAATTTGTAATTGTCTATTATTTGTATTGTATGCTAAATTGCTAATTAACCGCTTCGAGTGGTAATGAGTTCAATAAAGTTGAGTTAAGGTGAGTAAAGTTGAGTTGAGTTGATAACCCAGGCGTACTCGTATTTTTAATGCCTGTCATACTATTATTACAAAGTTATTTTCTAACGATGCTTGTCGTAGTATCGTTAGTTAGTTTCGTTAATGTCACGTTATATCTAACTGACATGGCATATGAATACCGCCGTCTTGTGAGTGTTTTCTTTTCAAATTTTAAAATATATTGTATTACTCACAGACATTGATATATTTTAAAATTGCGATATCATTTCATCGCTTTTTCTATGACACGCAAGTTAATAATGTTGTCGTGTCTGATGTTTTCTTCAAACTTAAATATACGTTTGTTGGGGGCGTCCTTGGCGTAATGGTAAAATCGCCTACTTGTAACTCCGGCCGCTTAGCCTCTCATCCTGTGGGTAAGAGTCATGTTCGGAACGGGAATTTAATATGGCAAGGTCTTCCAGCTGACCTGCGATGCGCCGGTGGTTCTTCTCAGAAATTTGTTTTGGCGTCTTCTTCCACCAAAATAGCTGGGCGTCACTACAATGATCATAAATGGTCGCTGCGATGTATTTACAAAACAAAATTAAATTAATAAATGTCACAATATACAAATGACCTTGTTATAATTTCGTATTGACAGAAATATGTATGTTATATTAGATATGTATGTTTTATTTCCAATATTAGAGTGAAATAAATGTCATTTTTGACCTCAAGATCATTATTCATACGCAATGCCAGAAAACAGTGTTTATGTTTTGATAATACATACAATTATGAAAACCCTTCACCCAAACTGTGGTTAATATAAAAATATCAAGTTCAAGTAGCATCAAAATTAAATGTCAGGTTGACATTAAGTACGATTTGCAGCATGTTTTTAGGCAATACATTTGCATTTGGCAGGTTGCTATACAAAAAAACACGGTTGGCATAGTTAAATGTAGTCCCTTAATATTTTGCAGCATTTTCATATTTGGTAATTGCAGGCTACCAGCCCTTCACTTATGTTAAATAATCTTAATAAAAATGGTATGCTTGTTTGAAGGCTGTCGTTCTTTAAAGTATCAATGCTTGAATTATAATAACATGTCGTACTGACTTACTTTTGAAGCAGTTATTGTTTGCGCCACATTTGATAAACACATGGGGTCTATAACTGGGTATATACTTTCAGATTTTTTTCTAGCGTACCGGCGACAACAGCCGACCCAATTTTGTAATTTTGCTGACCCTAGGCACCCTACATCTCAAATGGGTTGGAAATATGACTTTATTCTTCCTCACATTAAGTAAAATGATGTTCACATAAAACATCATAATGCCTTCCAAAGATATCAAAAGCATATGTTACTCGTTCTATAAACGGCACATTCACGTAATTTTACTAATCTACTAAACATTCTGTCAAATTATTGTATATTCGACCCCCGAATGTTTATCGATGTACAGCATCTATGTGAAAAGTAAAATATACCACTCCACTCGTCATTACATCCATGTACTACATGTATGACTATCTCAGCCGCGCTGTACAGCTATTTTTAAACTGAGATAACCACGTGACCACTTGAAATTACGTCATTTCATCTTCTGGGTAATTCAATATGACGTCGATATATGTCTTTAGCAGAAATTCCCATGGTGCTAACTTATAAGGAAAACAAAATGGACAATAAATATCGATTTTTCATGATCTGTACTGCCAAACAAGTAAAATAGGATACAAAATAGTCTTTGCTTAGACAACAGTATCAGTTTAAGTAGAATCAATGCCAAGATTCCCTCCACACACCCCAACAAGCAAAGTATATGTTAGATGTATTTTATATGATGACTGTCGGGTACCATGTTAAAAATAGGAAAGATATGCAAGTATCAAAATCTTTAAAATAGGTTTAAGACGTTATTTGCATCTGTCAATCAATTAATTTTTCAACTATCAGTTAATTAAATACAAACAATTAACGACATTGTCATCGTAGTCTCCTTTCATTATCAGGATCTCATTTCATTTTTGTGTATGTTTTTAGGACTACAACAGTAATATCATAAGATTATAAATCTGTCACTGTAAAATAGATAAGTAATAACTTAAATGTCAATTCTAAATCCATTAGACGTGATCAATTCTAAATCTAATGGGAGGCATAAAATATGGCACACAATCTTACAACACAAAACAATTTTGAAACCGATACATCTTCAATGAAAGTTGAAAAAGGGTCAAAGTGCGTAGATGATTCTACATGTTTTTTGAAAATTTGTTCATGCTGGCGGTCATCTTTTACACATTGAAGTATAAAAAAGTCTTAGAAAGGATAAACATACTAAAACTTATATTACATGTAACTATGCAAATTATCCTAGATTTAGCTTTCAGTTGTATTATGGAAATCCGTATTCATTATATATTCAGAAGGAAGAATTCAGCAGAATTTGAATTTAATAAACAATATTTTACGTATTTTGATAAACGTGTCTGGAATATTGAGGGTTTTTTCCACATCATTTCTGAGTTCAACGAACCCCTAGGCTGTGTTCATCCGGATATAACTATTTTCAACAACAACAGTGAACGACATTCTTCACATCCAATTTTAAGATGCCTTTAAGGATGACTGGTTAGTACGAGCAGATCGAGACTAACAACCTTGCATTTCTGTTTACATTTTGCTGGTTTGTGCCTTAATATAAGAATTATTTTAACATCCTGAACTTTTTCTTAGTTCGCCTCGCCTTAAGATCTTTCGTTACATGTAGGTCTATTGCAGTATAAACACCAGTTATCCATTTCCCTTGTTCCGGCTGGAATTGTGAAACTTTAACATAAGCGCGTCAGGTAAAGGGAGTCATTTACTTCTTGTGTCATAAATTGTTGGATGGCAATAAAAACGTTTTATTTGTCATGATGTGGAGAATTTAATGTTTGTGACATATGAAGTAAACCTAAGCTATAAAGGGATCTATTATTTACGATTCTGTAATACTGTTTTCATACGCAAGAGCGTTATAATGACGTGTAAGGCTTAGTTCAGAAAGGTGACATGTGGCAATTTTGTTTGGTTTATTTTCATATTATTTACAGTATTTACTTAGTGGGTACGCATTTACAAGAACAAATATTATTAGTTTGAAGTAAATGTCGGAATATAATGTATATATTTAACATGGTAACTTTGGAAACACATCATTGTTTCTTACCTTTTAAAACAATGGGCGTGCTTGTGAAATTATGTTAAAACATACAGCACTCAATATTTATTGCTCTATTACATGTTTCATAATGTGTGCATTACGACAGTGTTGGTCAGAAAATGATTGAACATACATGTAGGTGCTGAGGTGTTTTCCTTAAAACACATAAACAACTTTTTATAATAAAAGTCATTGGCAAAATGTAAAGCATATTTAAATTGGAAGTATACGGCAAGCTGTAAAATCCCAAGTTGAAGCAGAAATAAATATATTGCAGCGGATGAATCAAAGACGAATGGTGCATACTCGTGGTGTAGGTATCTATGAAATTATAAAAAACTGCCTTCCTTACTGCATTTTAGGCAGTACATTTTCTATCACATAAAATATTCGTATGTTCCTGCTTCTTGTAAGGTGGGAGTACAATAACATTGTGTATTTCCTGGCGTGTGTGTGCTGCAAACAATGTAAGTTTCATGTCAAATGTGGTTTACTTGTCAGGCCGTTCAATACTTATTAATTCTTTAATGTGCTAACCACTTTAACTGTAAGAAAAATATACACAGTATACACAGTTATATTTGTATCCTTCAGGATTAAAGGATACTCATATTCGGGAACTTCTCATGAAAACTTAACGGATGTTAATCCCATCCATGATGTAAGCTTGCGTTTTAGGCATTTGGTCATCGACTACTCATTTACAGTACATGTTTTATTTCCGTTAGGTTATCGTTTCTAAGATATAATAGAATGCATCGACATATATTTATTATTTTGCTTGGGCATCTCCACTTGTATGACTAGAAGAATGTACATTGTTACACAGACAACATATGAAATGTCGTATACTAAGAAGTCATACATTGAAGTTTTTTCTTACAGCACTACTTAAAAAGACACGAAACAAAACTTTCAACCTGTGAATGATGTTGCTTGACGACGATGAAATTACATTTGGGCACTTTTACAAAAATATCATATCTACATTCCTTCTAAACAGGAAACTTAACTACACACATGCAAATGGCACTGGTGGTTAGAAGGACTACTAGAGACTATGAATATTGCCGTGATCAACGCAGTCATTTTTGACATCTTGTTGCTTTTTTGACAATTCACTTGTGAAGGTGTCACATTGCATTTACTTAATGTCACCCTTGCATTTAATTTTGATGCTAATTGAACTGACATTGACCACCGATGTTCTTCTTGATATTAATCACAGTTAATTTTAAAGGTTTTCATAATTTTATATAGTATCAATACATAAACACTGTTTTCTGGCATTATGTATAAATCATGATCATTTGGTCACAATTTACTCTTAGTTTATTTTTTCGCTTAGATTTGATTATTAACTAATATGAAAATATGACCAGGATTTTTGTATATTGCGACATGTTAATTTGCTTTTGCTTTTTAAAAAATGACCGCTTTTGATTATGTATTCCACCAAATATTTTGGTGAGAGAAAATCCCAAACAATATTTCTGGGAATAGCAACCGGCGCATCGCAGGTCAGCCGGAAGACCTTCTCACATTTAGTCTTTTAGCTCCGAATGAGACTTGAACCCACGCGATGAGAGGCTAAGTGGTCGGAGTTACAAGTCGGCGACTCTACCACTAAGCAACGGGCATCCAAGACATAGTTTAAAGTTTGAAGAAAACAACACAAGACATTTGTACTAACTTGTTAGTTAGATACAACATCGATAGGGCATTAGCGAATTCGAGATACTACGATAAACATAATATGAAATCAATACATATTCAATATGACTTATCTTAGTAAGTCTTTTCCAAGCTTATTTGTTAAGACTTGGTGGTTATAATCGCGACTGGGCAAACTTTGCTATGATGTGTTGAATTAAACGCAAGTACTTTTAAAGTTTATAAATATATTTGTACGAAAAGTGAGCGTTGTTGAAATATGTTTCAGAATGTAAAATACTGTAATGTAATATTACCATATTAATTAGTTCAAGTAAATAATAAATTTGTTAATAGTTTTCAGTTAAATAATAATTGGTAATTAGTATTTGTTTATAATTGGTTAATTAAACTAAGTGCAAAAAGTTAACTTAAAGCAGGTCAAGGAATGACAAGACTAAATGTCAAGACAAGGAAATATACCATGACGCACGGGAAACAAGTAAAGTGGCAATAAAGAGGCTCGATTCAGAATCGTGATTGACGCATACGTCAAAATATAGGCGAGAAGCGTGAGTTGTGCACTGCAGAAATGGCACGATCGTCAAAAATATATGTGAGATCAGTTCGGAGAAGCAATTAGTTTATAATATATATATATATATATATATATATATATATATATATATATATATATATATATATATATATATATATATATATTTGGAGTGCAGAATGGGAAAGAAAAGGAATTGGGTGAGCTAGAGAGAGGAGAGTGGATTGGGACGCGTTAGAGAGTGATATTCACGCCTCACTTTGTTAGATTGTAAAATATAACTTTCACTATTAAAATCTTTATCATGGGATGATGTTGCGTCCTACCATGGGGCCCCGTTACGCCACGATACGATTTTCATAACTATTATGAAACATAACATCATAATGCGAAGTAACACCAAGTTTAGCGTAATAATTTAATGGTACATATATACTCATATAGGGGTAGAGTTAAATTCAACACTGTAGCTGTGATGTTTGAAAAATGCATTTAAAAACCAATAAAATTATTTTACATTTTGACTAACCATATGTTTTTGATGTAGTAGACACAAAACCAATTACATGTAAACGATAAACAAATAATTAATATAGGATTGTTTGGATATTAAAGAAATAAATAAAATCACACTTGTTACCTTGAAATGTTTATATATCATTACCTAAGTACCAACATATTTTTTAAATAACCTCATGCATGTCCTATTAAATACAAACACTCTTACACAAATACTTACGTCTTGTGTTATAGAAAACGTTTGCACATCTTCCATTAGATGTGCCTGGTGCAATAATATTGACAGAACTCCGACTTTTTTCTTCCCAGAGAAAATATAACGCCTTGACAGAAATCCAATTGAATAAACCAGTTAAATAATATAACGGATTTATAATTGTCAAAGCAGGCCAAGACATGTCAAGACGCATATTTGACTTTCCAGAAAAAATATGCCCGCATAATCTCTTGCAAGCAAACAAGATTTAATCACAATATGTTTTCTTGTTTTGTGTTTGTGCTCTCCGTTGTATTGTAAAAACCTCTTTATTGTCTGTTGTTTGCTAACGGTCAACTTGTTTTATTATGTGTACATTTTTGAAATGTATAAGTCATCTTTGATTCAATGCACTCGTAAGCTTATGAAAGAAACGTAAATAACCTCTAAACTTTAAGTCCCAGATATTTCCAGGGAGGGAAATTGTCGAAATCGTCTAATAAATTCTACCTTAAAAGTAATTTTTAAAAGTTGTCTTCCAGATGATTTATTCTAAGAGTTACTTCCGGGACATAGAAAGACGTCCTGCAAAGAAAACTGACATGAAGAAATGTCAATGACTGTTTCTGTTTTTTGTGAAAATATTTACTTAAATAAACGTGAAGTATGTAGCTTTCTATATCCATTAATTCCAAATCTTCAAATAAGCAAAATGGTGGTGTCTGCTAAAAGTAAATATCGATTAACTGGGTGACAATATAATGTGCTCTCAAAGGTAATTTGTCACATGGTTTTTTTAGTTTTTAAAAAAGCTATATCTGCAGCGTTGCTCAGATAGGAGATACCTATTTGCAATGATCAGTTATGCTTGATTGTTCACACATATCTATTGCATCAATTAACAACATTTTGCAGAACCTTTTTTGATAACTAGGACTAATTTAGTTACTTGAGAAAAAAATGTTGGTCCAAATTCTGGATACTACCTTTTATATCTCGAAAAGAATTATAAAAACAGTTTTTCGAAGTTATATGTTCTCATTCTATGCTTTTATTCACCGTGTAATTGACATAATGTTGTTTTGTGCTCTAGAAACAATGACAAAAAGCAATTGATTATGACTTCCTTCAATTTATATATTTTCATGTAAAAACTAGGACACTCGAATTTTCCTGAAGGAGTGACTTTCATATTTATGTATATATTTATGTGCGGAAGACAATCCTTTACATAGGAAAGTTGCAGCATATGTTTCAAAAGTTATTGCCATCGTTCAGATGAGTTATTATATGTTATTTTAGCTTACTATAATTCTATGAAAACAATAGCAAATACTTTAGGAACAAATATCCGTATTTCCACATCATGGATTTCCGATTTAGTATTTAATCATGTCAGAAAACTTTCATTGTGTGTGCTACTTTAGTCACATTTTCACATCAAATAGAAATATTCAAAATGTTTGAACTAAAAGAGAAGGACAAATTAAAGCATGTTATCATGCGAAAACCAAATGCAATGTCATAAAGTATGAAAGAAGTACACAAAGTGCACACATGACGTAAACGGGAAATATTTTAAATGTCGTCTGTAAATGTTCAAAATAATACACACGAAAGTACTTAACATGTAAACTATTAAAAAACTGTTGCATGAAACTTTGGTTTTTAAGTCGAGTGTTATACAGATTGATTAACTGCAACGAAATTATGGTACAAATGATATCACCGTGATACGACGGGTTTATCAGTGTAGGTGTAAATACTGTTGTTACCGTTGTTTGAAAAATTTTAAATGTGTAAGTAGATGTGTATGATTAGTAACAAAACGAAGCGCTGTGAAAGAAAAACTTCTGTATTGAATTTCGCAGTATAATTATTTTTATCTAAAATCGAACAAAACAAATCATTTTCAGATAAGCTTTTAATTTGTAGGACTTTTTGATGTGCTACATTTTAACTTCACTTTTCACTTTCTGTTAAATAATGACACAAAATCATCCTGGATGAGTGAATATTTAAGCGAGTCGCTTTTGTAATTTGAAATTTTGATATCGTAGTTTTTGAAACGGGGAACATGTCGCTCAGCCAAGGGCCTGTTCGTGCTAATGTTAGCTTATTGGCGACATTACCATCTAAGACCACATGTCCTGTCTGTCTGTCTGTCTGTCTGTCTGTCTGTCTGTCTGTCTGTCTGTCTGTCTGTCTGTCTGTCTGTCTGTCTGTCTGTCTGTCTGTCTGTCTCCTTCTCTCTCTCTCTCTCTCTCTCTTTCTCTTTCTCTCGCTCTACACCTTTCCTTTACTAAAATCTTATCTGATTCTACTAATAAAAGTATTAAATGTGTTTAAAATTATTACATTTAATATTTATGCTCTTTCTTTCCATTTATTTCAACAAAGATCAACTACTACTCTTTTGATGTTATGAAAACATCAATAAAGTAATGTTGAATTGAATACTGTTTTCTATAGGGTATTTTAACCTGGCATCAATGATAACTTCTGCACACCAACACCAAATGTTGCTGTGGACAGGGTTCACTCTATCTATCTATCTATCTATCTATCTATCTATCTATCTATCTATCTATCTATCTATCTATCTATCTATCTATCTATCTATCTATCTATCTATCTATCTATCTATCTGTCTATCTATCTATCTATCTGTCTGTCTATCAAGCTCTATTTATCTATCTGATGCTCTCTCAAAGACATCGGATTGGTAAACGAAGCGTCGTTATATTTAGCATAGCGTCAATTTGGTTAAGTTTTCTACATACAATTCAGTTGCTCCGTTTACAAATCCATGTACATGCATATAGTCTCTCTTATATATCAACATAAATTATTTTATACATTATTGCACAGATTAACATTAAAAGTTCAGATTGATAGAAACTTCTAGTGTGCATGAAAATGCCGATGAGTTTTATCCACGACTTTAATTTTCAATATATGAATATTTATTTACGAAAGTACAAGTATAGCGAAAGAAATATTAAACGTTTTGATTCCAAACTGGTGCAGTTAAGAAAATACTTAAATGCACAAAATTACCTTGGAATTTAAGATTACAGCAGTTCAGTTATATATGTTTTGTGTTCTTTACTTTCAGTCACGTCGATGATGTGTCATACATGTAGAACGCACGTACATTTCTCAGAGGTATTACTCTTGCTAAGGTGGTTCTGTCTTCTTTCTTGTCTAACCTTACATTTGACTTAATAAAAGCATCGACGCTAGGTTAGTCTGGATTAATAATAAGCGACCGTCATTGGTACAAAAAAACCCACATCATTTACTTTTAATATACTGACAAAGTCACCGCACGTGGTGTGCTAAAGCTCGCTTGTCGTCAATTGCTACCACTCTAAGGTACTTTTTTTCTTCAGTTATTGTGTACGTGGCAGCATTTCAACCTTTTGGCGATTACTGCGTCAATGTCTTCTGTCATCACCGTCCTATTTATATTCATAGACGGTGATGTCACTTTAATGAAAACACTCTTTAACTGAGATAACTAGCTACTTGGGGTGGTGTCAATTACTGATTGTTAATAGTTCTGCATCTATGTTAAGACAAGCATGTAATTAATTATGTACAAAGGTCGATGCACAGGATGCCACTGTCAAATAAAAAGGTCACGTGTATTTAAAAATTATGGCATCTAAGCCTGACAAATACTTAAACTATCAGGGGAACAACAGTAAACTTGAGTTGTTTTATTTTGCATTGATGACCTTATAAAGCACATGCATTTAAGATAATTAACTTATACTAACTTAGAGTGAGTTTAAGACATAATGTTGTAGGCATGTCTTTTGTAAATAATGAATTATTGAGAACATACCTTACCTGTGTGTACATTTGTCTAAAACTATTTTCGAACATTTAATTCTCACAGAACTGTCACTTCTTAAAATGTACTTACCCTCTGTTTTACAATCTTTCCAATGAAAAATATGTCAATCATTGTAACATGAAAACTAAGAAAGAAATTAAGTCAATGATAATGTAAAGTATTAAGTAGTAACGACAGAAATATGATATGTTATACGTATACCTGTCCGGACTAAATAATTTGTGTAACGATGTTAATTTTGCGAGTAAAAACATAAATATGCCATCTTATGACAGCTTAAGTCGTCCGAAATTAGTAATGTCAACCATTTTAACATAAATAAGGCAGTGATGTCCTCTATGATCCTTTTATCGCTTTTCAAAGTTAATACTAGACGAAAGCAAATAAATTTGAAACACTTAATAAGGAAATATGACAAAGTCCTATGAGCATTGAAAATATACCAATATTTGAAAAGGCTTAAGGCAAAAGTATTCGCATGCAAGCCAATCGTAAAAAAGAAAAACAAATCTGTGATGTTTCATTTAACACAAAAAGGCAAACCATACAGTTGCCGCATTGGAACTGTCAGTAGGTAAATGCAACGGACAGGGGAGAACCAAAGTTCAATGGCAATCAAAAAACAAATACACGATCATGTAACAGTCCTTATAGGATGTATTTTTTTCTTCAAATAAAAACGAAGTAAATAGGCAAGGGGATCATTTTTAAAACCTTCACACTGCACATATAACCATCAAAAAAGAAATATGATCATATCCTATGAGCATGAAACATATACCAAAGTTTAAAAAAGGCACAAGACAAATGTATTCACACGAAAGCCATATGTAAAAGTAAGGACCAATATGTGATGAGTCATTTAACAAAAGGAACAAACCCAACAGTTATCGCCTAGGAACGGTTAGTGGGCAAAAATGACCGGCGGGGTGCTTTAACCGGTTTTACAGAGCTCTAACTTCGATCTTCCTGTGGGGCTTCTCAACTGCAACCAAATAAAGATTTCCGGCGTGTATGGTTGTAGACATAAAATAATTTGAAACAGTTAACATATCGATGTATGTTGAAAAAAAAAGTTTCATTAAAGGAATAGGTATACATGTAAGATTGAATGTTCAAATGTCAAACAACGTCGACAATGTGGTGTAAAATATGTTATTGAATATTGAAATATACATAAAAATCGAACGAAGGTCCACAGCAATATGGGGGTTATGAGAAGGCCATTGCAATTTACATCTACAAACATCCTTTTTCAACTACTGACACATGAGTTTACCCAGCTTTATATATATATATACATATGTGTGTCTGTGTCTGTGTGTCTGTGTGTGTCTGTGTGTGTCTGTGTGTGTGTGTCAGTGTGTCTGTGTGTGTACCATTTCCACTGCTAAAAAGAAGTTACCCAATAAAACAGTTGTTCGAAGTCTTAACAAATAACCCATTAACTAATTTGGTATATAGAAAAAAAGTCAGCAAAATAAAGTAATTAAAGTGCATAAATTACATAAAACAGGGCTTTAACAGAAAACAGGTAGTTTTTCACTATTCCCCCGAGAGAAAAAACACCAGCTGCATGATTTCGGACGATTTTTAATTTGTAGACTTAATATTACAAACTAGAGTGCATAATATTGCAGAATATTCGTCAAGAGTTCTTGTGTGTGATTAAATGTTTAAATGGTTATATGCTAGTATCTCATACTGTAGGTCCCAGGTTAGAAAACAGCATGTTGCCATATTTACTCTTTCATCGTTGTAAATCAAGCTTACAGTGCCTTGAAGAGGATAATTAAACTGTGAAATATGTTTACAAAGGAGTGGAAAATTATCTTAAAACTGTTAAAAACCGGCTGAGGAAAAGTAATTGTGTTTATTTTATACAAACAATGCTAAATGCGATTCAAATTTCTTAAATATCTGTTTTGTGCTGTTATAATTACATATAATATCACTATAACAATAAAAGTAAGCAAGAAAAGTAATGAAGCAGTCTTACCTATAAGCTAACGTTAGTGCCAGAGGACATGCACCTTATCATGTAATATAACACAAAGCTATATTATATTTATTGTATCAACGTTCCTGCCTGAAACTACTATTAAACACATGGCTTATAGTTCTGATGAATCCCGCATAAATCCTCAGGCTTGATATAACTGAGCTGAATAATAGACATTGAGCATTTACTAATAAGTGCAGTATTTCAAAAATGAGGACTCGTTGTTGTTTTATGTAGTTCCAAAAAGCGTCTGTTAAAAGTTATGTGGAAGATTTCTCAGAAATTGCTGTTTCATGAATAGTTATATCTGTAAATGTTGTTCTTTTTCAACTAGTAAAGCTTTATGAGAGTATTGAAGTAACGTGTACCTATTGAAACCTGTTTTACTTTTGTTGTTTTGGCTTTGCTTATATTTCACACTTTACATTGCATGGTCACACCTAAATGTATGCTAAAAGTTGCTTAAGCAGAAAGAGTGCATGTCAAAGGCCTGATTTGCTACCACATTCGTTAAAATATCTAATCTACGTGGAATTAGCACATTCAACAAACCCTTTGTTATTAGCAGGTTTGGCAAATGCCCTCAAAATGAAGTAGATTCTTTAAAAAAATATTTCGAGAAGATTGTTAACAACAATTAATTAAAAATTAATTAAAAATTGAAAAATAACACTGGCATGAACTAATTTATATGGAAAATCAAATTTAAATGTTTTATTACATTAAGGTCAAAACGAGTATATTAGTTTGAAACGATTAATAATAATAATAATAATAATAATAATAATAATAATAATAATAATAATAGTAATAATAATAGTAATAATAATAACAATTATAATTAAATAATATTAATGTACAGTTACGTCAACATATGGCATTAATTTGTGTGGCAAAGCAGGGCTTTTATTTGAACCAGGCTGATCCGTCTTGATCCGAGATCACATTGATAAGGTATACCGAGACCAACTGGACAGTAATTATTTCAGATAGCTGAAGCACTTATTTTTTTTTTTCTATTTATACATCAAAATTTGAACTACGTCTAGACAAAGTTATACAGAGTAAATGTTTAAATTGGCAAAAACACAAAGACGAGACATAACACACAAACATTTACATGTACCACATTGAATCGGTCAATTGGCAAAAGGGGGGGGGGGCTTGATTTGTGGAGGACTCCAACCTTGCATCTATTAACAGTGTGAATAAATATAACCTATCAAAGTGAGACAACTTACATTGTTAACATGTAACATATATATATATATATCGCTAGGTAACCAGAGATATTAACTTCTTTTACTGATGGCTTTTTTCGTTAGGACACACTATCAGCATAATTATGTGCTTTAACCGTATTTCAGAAGAACAGTAAAATAATTAAATTAACACACACGGACTGTACTATTTACCAATTTATTTTTTTAATTAAAAAAATAAAGTTAAAAATATTTGTACATATGATGTTACCTTGTATAAGGACCTTAAACTAATTATACCAGAGGTTGCCAGACCTAAACTGTATCATTGTCAAAGTGCAACCGCCTTCGAATTAAATTAATAGTTTCTTAAGAAAGGCCATAAAATCATCGTCTAGTAAAAAAAAATGTACTTGTTAATTAAGGCAACAATATTTACTCCTGAGTATACAGTTATTGATCAATTTGTCTTCTCATCATAATATAGAAAGTTAACGTTGAATTTGACCTACATGGTTTGTAATAGTACATTAACAAGGGCTCAATGATGAAAAAGAAAAACGGAGAAACTTCCTGGCATTTTTCTTGTCGGCTTTAAACCGGTTAACTTGTAAATGGACGAGAACTATCGTAGACAGAGTCCCATCTTTTTATCCATTTAATAGTATGTTGCCTTTTCATGTTTTCAATTTGTCGGCAAATTATGGCTCTAACTTCTTGTGATCAACTATTGTTAAATACCTTCAACAGTTGTATAATTTTTTTTGAGAATTTTCAACATATAGAAAATGAAATAACAATAGAATTAGGTAGAAAAATACACATTTAATATTCAAGTGTCAAGGAAATACTGTGATTAAACAATGAAAACGTGAAGAAATAAACACACAAAATATTCGGTCAATGATCATCATTTAGTAGTCACCTGCATGCGGAGGACTAATAAATGAGTAATGAATTAAAGTATTGAAAATGTACATTTTTGTTCAATAGAAATTTGACTTGTTTATTAAACAGTCCCGAACGACCAGAGACATGGTAATTTGAATGACATTATCCAATAATTTTAGCTTTAAAAAGACGTTTTAAATCACAGAAGTAATACATCTATTTAAATTAAAGTATACATGTTAAGAAGTGTACAATTAATTTTTAAAATGCAACCTAATTGCAACGAAAAAATAAAATATTTTTACTAATTTCTTTCAGGTTTCATGCTCAGCAAATACTTGAATTTGCATAAGTCTCTATATACTTTTTATAACGTGAATGGCTGCGAAAAAGGAAATAATAAAAAAGCCAGTACATGTAACATGTGGAAGGTCTTTCCTGTTGGAATACAACTATGGTGCTGAACATTTAGAAAGTTTTATTTTTATTCTCGATGAATAAATGACGATAACTGAATGTGCTCATTCTTGTACTTGTTTAAAATAAAATTGTCAAACAACAGGTTTAATTTAGCAGCTATATTCGCAGTAACAAGGAACAAGGAACACAAAAATATTGAAATGCACATAATAATATGTGGTTAAAATAAAATTGGTGTTCATTGGAAAAAGAAGTGTACGAAGCAATTTTTACGCGGTTACTTATAAACCTTGAAAAAACATTTTCATTTAAAGATAACAGCAGAAGTAAAATAAATTTCATAAAGCAGGTGGTGTTTTATCACTTAAACTGAACAACAACTAGAGAAAACATGAATAGTGATTGGAAACTATTAACGAGTGGTATATAAATGTTTATTTTAAGTAAAACCCGTTTTACCCTTCTTAAAGTCTTAAATCCGTTGGACCCTCTCTCGAGTCCCATTTTGCAATTTACAGCACCAGCAACAAACGTTATGTTTATTTCTTGAGCATCCCATTTCTAACCGGCATAATAAAATGCAACTTTTACATCCTTATCTTTCTTATTGTCAATTTCCATTGATTTTACTAAGGAAAGAGAGCAATCAAGACTGAAATAAATTGTAAATTGTAATCGCTTTGATAAGTTTAAATACGTCTGATTTAAATCCCCAGACATCTTCAAATGATGTATTATTACAATGGATATGCCGTACTAGCGACTCATTTGCAGTGAATCATTTAAATAATTGCACGTATGAAGCAACGGAGCCGTCTTGGTAACGGTATTAGACAAGTTTAAATAAGGTTTTGATATATGAATTACTTTGTTTCTTGCGAATTTCGTTATCAAGACTTATTCTGACAAAGAGAGTGCAACATTCAAAGTTGCACAAACCACATCATGTCGATTTATACTGTCGTCGGCTTATAACGCGTGAAATTACTTTAGTGTAAGGAAAGGAATATTTTATTACCATTATAGCAATTTCCGTATGGTATGTCTCGATATTGGATTAAATTATCTACCCCCGCTCAGGAATGTATAAGATTTATTTAATAAAACTTCACATTCTTACACCTCAAGGTATTATTGTAATGTTAAACTCAAACGTATATTGTTGTTCAATAAAAGGCACGTTGTTTATCATTTCGTCTTATTATTAGGAAGGTTTGTTTTAAAACAATCAGGCTTCTGTTATCTGCACAATTATCTTAAAATTTTAAGAATTGAAACCGACTAATTGATGCCCTCTTTCACGTCGTCTATACTAATAAAACCTTAAAACAAATTCCATTTATTATGTTTTATACAACTTTGAAATCACAAAAAAATACTACTAGAACAATACAAATAAGTAAAATATATAAAGCTTTAGTCATTACTAAACGTTTTATTCCGCAGCATGTTAGTGTATCTAATTGTGTTTTACTTAACATTGATACAGATTTATGTTGAACATTTTAATTCTTAGCGTCTGGTCAATAAACAATTACATGAAACACCTACTTAAGCGAAGGGTATGGCCTACAAGTGGGGTTGTTACAGTTTATAAATATTTGAATACACAGAACGTCTAGATTAACTTACATCCTGAAAAATCTTATAATATATGGTAAACGTGCATATTATTATAATCAAAATCATGTGTGACTTTTAGTGTGCTTAGTTCTATACGTGAGGCTCTCAGATCCTATTTTAGTATCGATTTGCTGATATAAGACCCAAATTTACAATTGGTTCTTTCAGATAAAAACCTGTTGATAATTATTTTGTGACAATGTTGGTAAAAGCATTGGAAATCATAAAAGACTAACCTTCAGTTGTTTAATAACAAAATATATGCACAATATACAACATATTTAGTTTTAATATAATAAACATTTTAAGATGTCTCCCATAGTGATGAGCACACAAGTTAATTAATATTAAAAAAAATAATATCAAAAGTAAATTTATGAGCCTGTTTTTATAATACCGTTTATGAAGCATGAATAACGTCTTGCTTTGAGTTAAGAGAATCAAAAGAAAATCAAACATTAACCATTAATACATTACATTTCCGGGAACGTTTAAGCATGATCACAAAAGCTGTGCGAGATATACATATAGACATGAACACAGATAAACACTACAATACTTGCTGTTCATTCATTTGCAAAGTTATAGAAGATTATATTTTGCTATCTTTACTTTTTATTCTGTTGTCTTTGAAATAAAAATATAAGAACGCAAAACTACTAAAAAACTTTCTTAAATATTACAGTCATTTCATTTCAGTCGCATGTAAAGAACTTGAACCCATAGACCAGATTTCGCCAAAACCAGGTTTTTTACTGAAACTGTCCTTTGGCATTACTAATTATTCATTGTGCTTCAGTTTTATCAATAAATAATATTTGCATGCCTTTAAAATTTAAACTAACTATGCAAAACCCTTGTGATGGTTTTAAGAATTAAATTTTCCCCCAAAAGGACGTTTAGACATAATGGTATTTTCAGCTTAATTTAAGCAATAAATCTAACCTAAATACGTTGCGACTGAGATTATTTTGTACAAACATCTGTATTTCAACAAACTGCAATTGCGAGCGATGCAAATACTTAGTGGCGCATTCAGACACAAATGACGTTCCTAAGGCGAACGCACCTTTCACACAATAAAGAAACCGCTAACAGTGTCACAGATACGCTAACTTCTCCCAATTAAAAAAACTCCAGCAAAGACCGACATATTTTTTTATGGTCATCGTCTTTAAAATAGCCTATTTTAATTAAGTTGATATGAAGATTTCTTTTCAAACATTCCGTGACGTTAACAGCATGGGTTCGATTAGATTTCTTTGTTGTAAGTTGGAACAAGTTTGCTTACTTTGTGCTTTGATTGACTAAAGGTTTTAACAATTATTTTATAGTAATGTTTAAGCATTTACAAAAAACAACATGGATTGAGTAATGATTTCGACAGAGTTAGATAGTCGCTTTTGATTTGTTTAGTCTTTGGCGTAATCATTGCTTTGATAAGTTTCATGTGAGTTTTCCTATTTCCTCTCGTGTGTTACAAATTCCAGTTTAGTGTCACATTTAATGTGTATGTTTTCTTGCTGTTGAATCCATTGATAGCATACTTCATTATTTGTTTAAAACGTCATGAAACCATAGAGGTAAAAGTTAAACAGGATAATTTGACCGCCTTATACAAGAACCCACCTGCTTCAATAAAAATCGAATTGACAACCTAAGTATGAGAACACAACAAAATCTGTTTCCATTTTAAGAATTACATTACACATTTATCGACATTTCGTTAATTGTTGGTTTCGCCATGTTTTACTAATATTTCTTAGTGGATTTAAATTCACACCAAAACCTTTTTGTAGCGTATTTTTTTTATCTAAGCCAAGTTATTATAGTTATTTTATTGAGATTTTTTAGAAAAGGATTTTTCAAGAAACAAACTGTGTAGAAGTAATCCTTAATTTGCTATTCCTAGATTTGTATCTAAATATAAATATAAAGCACATAAATTATGCTGATAGTGTGTCCTAACGATATAAATATATATATATATATATATCGCTAGGTAACCAGAGACATTACCTTCTTTTACTTATGGCTTTTTTTCGTAAGGACACACTATCAGCATAATTTATGTGTTTTAACCAGTATTTCAGAAGAACAGTAAAATATTTAAATTAACACACAGGGACTGTACTATTCACCAGACAATTTAATTTTATTTAAATTAAAAGAATATAAAGTTAAAAATAATTGTACATATGATGTTACCTTATATAAGGACCTTAAATTAATTATACCAGAGGTTGTCAGACCTAAACTGTATCATTGTCAAAGTGCAACCGCCTTCGAATTAAATTAATGGTTTCTTAAGAAAGGCCATAAAATCATCGTCTAGTAAAAGAAAAACTTGTACTTGTTAATTTAGGCAACAATAATTACTTCTGAGTATACAGTTATTGATCAATTTGTCTTCTCATCATAATATAGAAAGTTAACGTTGAATTTGACCTACATGGTTTGTAATAGTACATTAACAAGGGCTCAATGAAAGAGAAAAACGGAGAAATTTCCTTGCATTTTTCTTGTCGGCTTTTAACCGGTTAATTTGTAAATGGACGAGAACTATCGTAGACAGAGTCCCATCTTTTTATCCATTTAATAGTATTTTGCCTTTTAATGTTTTTAATTTGTCGGCAAATCATGGCTCTAACTTCTTGTGATCAACTATTGTTAAAAACCTTCAACAGTTGTATAATTTTTTTTGAGAATTTTCCACATATCCACATATAGAAAATGAAATAACAATAGAATTAGGTAGAAAATACACATTTAATATTCAAGTGTCAAGGAAATACTGTGATTAAACAATGAAAACGTGAAGAAAATAAACACACAAAATATTCGGTCAATGATCATCATTTAGTAGTTACCTGCATCCGGAGGACTAATAAATGAGTAATGAATTATAGTATTGAAAATGTACATTTTTGTTCAATAGAAATTTGACTTGTTTATTAAACAGTCCCGAACGACCAGAGACATGGTAATTTGAATGACATTATCCAATAATTTTAGCTTTAAAAAGACGTTTTAAATCACAGAAGTAATACATCTATTTAAATTAAAGTATACATGTTAAGAAGTGTACAATTAATTTTTAAAATGCAACCTAATTGCAACGAAAAAATAAAATATTTTTACTAATTTCTTTCAGGTTTCATGCTCAGCAAATACTTGAATTTGCATAAGTCTCTATATACTTTTTATAACGTGAATGGCTGCGAAAAAGGAAATAATAAAAAAGCCAGTACATGTAACATGTGGAAGGTCTTTTCTGTTGGAATACAACTATGGTGCTGAACATTTAGAAAGTTTTATTTTTATTCTCGATGAATAAATGACGATAACTGAATGTGCTCATTCTTGTACTTGTTTAAAATAAAATTGTCAAACAACAGGTTTAATTTAGCAGCTATATTCGCAGTAACAAGGAACAAGGAACACAAAAATATTGAAATGCACATAATAATATGTGGTTAAAATAAAATTGGTGTTCATTGGAAAAAGAAGTGTACGAAGCAATTTTTACGCGGTTACTTATAAACCTTGAAAAAACATTTTCATTTAAAGATAACAGCAGAAGTAAAATAAATTTCATAAAGCAGGTGGTGTTTTATCACTTAAACTGAACAACAACTAGAGAAAACATGAATAGTGATTGGAAACTATTAACGAGTGGTATATAAATGTTTATTTTAAGTAAAACCCGTTTTACCCTTCTTAAAGTCTTAAATCCGTTGGACCCTCTCTCGAGTCCCATTTTGCAATTTACAGCACCAGCAACAAACGTTATGTTTATTTCTTGAGCATCCCATTTCTAACCGGCATAATAAAATGCAACTTTTACATCCTTATCTTTCTTATTGTCAATTTCCATTGATTTTACTAAGGAAAGAGAGCAATCAAGACTGAAATAAATTGTAAATTGTAATCGCTTTGATAAGTTTAAATACGTCTGATTTAAATCCCCAGACATCTTCAAATGATGTATTATTACAATGGATATGCCGTACTAGCGACTCATTTGCAGTGAATCATTTAAATAATTGCACGTATGAAGCAACGGAGCCGTCTTGGTAACGGTATTAGACAAGTTTAAATAAGGTTTTGATATATGAATTACTTTGTTTCTTGCGAATTTCGTTATCAAGACTTATTCTGACAAAGAGAGTGCAACATTCAAAGTTGCACAAACCACATCATGTCGATTTATACTGTCGTCGGCTTATAACGCGTGAAATTACTTTAGTGTAAGGAAAGGAATATTTTATTACCATTATAGCAATTTCCGTATGGTATGTCTCGATATTGGATTAAATTATCTACCCCCGCTCAGGAATGTATAAGATTTATTTAATAAAACTTCACATTCTTACACCTCAAGGTATTATTGTAATGTTAAACTCAAACGTATATTGTTGTTCAATAAAAGGCACGTTGTTTATCATTTCGTCTTATTATTAGGAAGGTTTGTTTTAAAACAATCAGGCTTCTGTTATCTGCACAATTATCTTAAAATTTTAAGAATTGAAACCGACTAATTGATGCCCTCTTTCACGTCGTCTATACTAATAAAACCTTAAAACAAATTCCATTTATTATGTTTTATACAACTTTGAAATCACAAAAAAATACTACTAGAACAATACAAATAAGTAAAATATATAAAGCTTTAGTCATTACTAAACGTTTTATTCCGCAGCATGTTAGTGTATCTAATTGTGTTTTACTTAACATTGATACAGATTTATGTTGAACATTTTAATTCTTAGCGTCTGGTCAATAAACAATTACATGAAACACCTACTTAAGCGAAGGGTATGGCCTACAAGTGGGGTTGTTACAGTTTATAAATATTTGAATACACAGAACGTCTAGATTAACTTACATCCTGAAAAATCTTATAATATATGGTAAACGTGCATATTATTATAATCAAAATCATGTGTGACTTTTAGTGTGCTTAGTTCTATACGTGAGGCTCTCAGATCCTATTTTAGTATCGATTTGCTGATATAAGACCCAAATTTACAATTGGTTCTTTCAGATAAAAACCTGTTGATAATTATTTTGTGACAATGTTGGTAAAAGCATTGGAAATCATAAAAGACTAACCTTCAGTTGTTTAATAACAAAATATATGCACAATATACAACATATTTAGTTTTAATATAATAAACATTTTAAGATGTCTCCCATAGTGATGAGCACACAAGTTAATTAATATTAAAAAAAATAATATCAAAAGTAAATTTATGAGCCTGTTTTTATAATACCGTTTATGAAGCATGAATAACGTCTTGCTTTGAGTTAAGAGAATCAAAAGAAAATCAAACATTAACCATTAATACATTACATTTCCGGGAACGTTTAAGCATGATCACAAAAGCTGTGCGAGATATACATATAGACATGAACACAGATAAACACTACAATACTTGCTGTTCATTCATTTGCAAAGTTATAGAAGATTATATTTTGCTATCTTTACTTTTTATTCTGTTGTCTTTGAAATAAAAATATAAGAACGCAAAACTACTAAAAAACTTTCTTAAATATTACAGTCATTTCATTTCAGTCGCATGTAAAGAACTTGAACCCATAGACCAGATTTCGCCAAAACCAGGTTTTTTACTGAAACTGTCCTTTGGCATTACTAATTATTCATTGTGCTTCAGTTTTATCAATAAATAATATTTGCATGCCTTTAAAATTTAAACTAACTATGCAAAACCCTTGTGATGGTTTTAAGAATTAAATTTTCCCCCAAAAGGACGTTTAGACATAATGGTATTTTCAGCTTAATTTAAGCAATAAATCTAACCTAAATACGTTGCGACTGAGATTATTTTGTACAAACATCTGTATTTCAACAAACTGCAATTGCGAGCGATGCAAATACTTAGTGGCGCATTCAGACACAAATGACGTTCCTAAGGCGAACGCACCTTTCACACAATAAAGAAACCGCTAACAGTGTCACAGATACGCTAACTTCTCCCAATTAAAAAAACTCCAGCAAAGACCGACATATTTTTTTATGGTCATCGTCTTTAAAATAGCCTATTTTAATTAAGTTGATATGAAGATTTCTTTTCAAACATTCCGTGACGTTAACAGCATGGGTTCGATTAGATTTCTTTGTTGTAAGTTGGAACAAGTTTGCTTACTTTGTGCTTTGATTGACTAAAGGTTTTAACAATTATTTTATAGTAATGTTTAAGCATTTACAAAAAACAACATGGATTGAGTAATGATTTCGACAGAGTTAGATAGTCGCTTTTGATTTGTTTAGTCTTTGGCGTAATCATTGCTTTGATAAGTTTCATGTGAGTTTTCCTATTTCCTCTCGTGTGTTACAAATTCCAGTTTAGTGTCACATTTAATGTGTATGTTTTCTTGCTGTTGAATCCATTGATAGCATACTTCATTATTTGTTTAAAACGTCATGAAACCATAGAGGTAAAAGTTAAACAGGATAATTTGACCGCCTTATACAAGAACCCACCTGCTTCAATAAAAATCGAATTGACAACCTAAGTATGAGAACACAACAAAATCTGTTTCCATTTTAAGAATTACATTACACATTTATCGACATTTCGTTAATTGTTGGTTTCGCCATGTTTTACTAATATTTCTTAGTGGATTTAAATTCACACCAAAACCTTTTTGTAGCGTATTTTTTTTATCTAAGCCAAGTTATTATAGTTATTTTATTGAGATTTTTTAGAAAAGGATTTTTCAAGAAACAAACTGTGTAGAAGTAATCCTTAATTTGCTATTCCTAGATTTGTATCTAAATATAAATATAAAGCACATAAATTATGCTGATAGTGTGACCTAACGATATAAATATATATATATATATATCGCTAGGTAACCAGAGACATTACCTTCTTTTACTTATGGCTTTTTTTCGTAAGGACACACTATCAGCATAATTTATGTGTTTTAACCAGTATTTCAGAAGAACAGTAAAATATTTAAATTAACACACAGGGACTGTACTATTCACCAGACAATTTAATTTTATTTAAATTAAAAGAATATAAAGTTAAAAATAATTGTACATATGATGTTACCTTATATAAGGACCTTAAATTAATTATACCAGAGGTTGTCAGACCTAAACTGTATCATTGTCAAAGTGCAACCGCCTTCGAATTAAATTAATGGTTTCTTAAGAAAGGCCATAAAATCATCGTCTAGTAAAAGAAAAACTTGTACTTGTTAATTTAGGCAACAATAATTACTTCTGAGTATACAGTTATTGATCAATTTGTCTTCTCATCATAATATAGAAAGTTAACGTTGAATTTGACCTACATGGTTTGTAATAGTACATTAACAAGGGCTCAATGAAAGAGAAAAACGGAGAAATTTCCTTGCATTTTTCTTGTCGGCTTTTAACCGGTTAATTTGTAAATGGACGAGAACTATCGTAGACAGAGTCCCATCTTTTTATCCATTTAATAGTATTTTGCCTTTTAATGTTTTTAATTTGTCGGCAAATCATGGCTCTAACTTCTTGTGATCAACTATTGTTAAAAACCTTCAACAGTTGTATAATTTTTTTTGAGAATTTTCCACATATCCACATATAGAAAATGAAATAACAATAGAATTAGGTAGAAAATACACATTTAATATTCAAGTGTCAAGGAAATACTGTGATTAAACAATGAAAACGTGAAGAAAATAAACACACAAAATATTCGGTCAATGATCATCATTTAGTAGTTACCTGCATCCGGAGGACTAATAAATGAGTAATGAATTATAGTATTGAAAATGTACATTTTTGTTCAATAGAAATTTGACTTGTTTATTAAACAGTCCCGAACGACCAGAGACATGGTAATTTGAATGACATTATCCAATAATTTTAGCTTTAAAAAGACGTTTTAAATCACAGAAGTAATACATCTATTTAAATTAAAGTATACATGTTAAGAAGTGTACAATTAATTTTTAAAATGCAACCTAATTGCAACGAAAAAATAAAATATTTTTACTAATTTCTTTCAGGTTTCATGCTCAGCAAATACTTGAATTTGCATAAGTCTCTATATACTTTTTATAACGTGAATGGCTGCGAAAAAGGAAATAATAAAAAAGCCAGTACATGTAACATGTGGAAGGTCTTTTCTGTTGGAATACAACTATGGTGCTGAACATTTAGAAAGTTTTATTTTTATTCTCGATGAATAAATGACGATAACTGAATGTGCTCATTCTTGTACTTGTTTAAAATAAAATTGTCAAACAACAGGTTTAATTTAGCAGCTATATTCGCAGTAACAAGGAACAAGGAACACAAAAATATTGAAATGCACATAATAATATGTGGTTAAAATAAAATTGGTGTTCATTGGAAAAAGAAGTGTACGAAGCAATTTTTACGCGGTTACTTATAAACCTTGAAAAAACATTTTCATTTAAAGATAACAGCAGAAGTAAAATAAATTTCATAAAGCAGGTGGTGTTTTATCACTTAAACTGAACAACAACTAGAGAAAACATGAATAGTGATTGGAAACTATTAACGAGTGGTATATAAATGTTTATTTTAAGTAAAACCCGTTTTACCCTTCTTAAAGTCTTAAATCCGTTGGACCCTCTCTCGAGTCCCATTTTGCAATTTACAGCACCAGCAACAAACGTTATGTTTATTTCTTGAGCATCCCATTTCTAACCGGCATAATAAAATGCAACTTTTACATCCTTATCTTTCTTATTGTCAATTTCCATTGATTTTACTAAGGAAAGAGAGCAATCAAGACTGAAATAAATTGTAAATTGTAATCGCTTTGATAAGTTTAAATACGTCTGATTTAAATCCCCAGACATCTTCAAATGATGTATTATTACAATGGATATGCCGTACTAGCGACTCATTTGCAGTGAATCATTTAAATAATTGCACGTATGAAGCAACGGAGCCGTCTTGGTAACGGTATTAGACAAGTTTAAATAAGGTTTTGATATATGAATTACTTTGTTTCTTGCGAATTTCGTTATCAAGACTTATTCTGACAAAGAGAGTGCAACATTCAAAGTTGCACAAACCACATCATGTCGATTTATACTGTCGTCGGCTTATAACGCGTGAAATTACTTTAGTGTAAGGAAAGGAATATTTTATTACCATTATAGCAATTTCCGTATGGTATGTCTCGATATTGGATTAAATTATCTACCCCCGCTCAGGAATGTATAAGATTTATTTAATAAAACTTCACATTCTTACACCTCAAGGTATTATTGTAATGTTAAACTCAAACGTATATTGTTGTTCAATAAAAGGCACGTTGTTTATCATTTCGTCTTATTATTAGGAAGGTTTGTTTTAAAACAATCAGGCTTCTGTTATCTGCACAATTATCTTAAAATTTTAAGAATTGAAACCGACTAATTGATGCCCTCTTTCACGTCGTCTATACTAATAAAACCTTAAAACAAATTCCATTTATTATGTTTTATACAACTTTGAAATCACAAAAAAATACTACTAGAACAATACAAATAAGTAAAATATATAAAGCTTTAGTCATTACTAAACGTTTTATTCCGCAGCATGTTAGTGTATCTAATTGTGTTTTACTTAACATTGATACAGATTTATGTTGAACATTTTAATTCTTAGCGTCTGGTCAATAAACAATTACATGAAACACCTACTTAAGCGAAGGGTATGGCCTACAAGTGGGGTTGTTACAGTTTATAAATATTTGAATACACAGAACGTCTAGATTAACTTACATCCTGAAAAATCTTATAATATATGGTAAACGTGCATATTATTATAATCAAAATCATGTGTGACTTTTAGTGTGCTTAGTTCTATACGTGAGGCTCTCAGATCCTATTTTAGTATCGATTTGCTGATATAAGACCCAAATTTACAATTGGTTCTTTCAGATAAAAACCTGTTGATAATTATTTTGTGACAATGTTGGTAAAAGCATTGGAAATCATAAAAGACTAACCTTCAGTTGTTTAATAACAAAATATATGCACAATATACAACATATTTAGTTTTAATATAATAAACATTTTAAGATGTCTCCCATAGTGATGAGCACACAAGTTAATTAATATTAAAAAAAATAATATCAAAAGTAAATTTATGAGCCTGTTTTTATAATACCGTTTATGAAGCATGAATAACGTCTTGCTTTGAGTTAAGAGAATCAAAAGAAAATCAAACATTAACCATTAATACATTACATTTCCGGGAACGTTTAAGCATGATCACAAAAGCTGTGCGAGATATACATATAGACATGAACACAGATAAACACTACAATACTTGCTGTTCATTCATTTGCAAAGTTATAGAAGATTATATTTTGCTATCTTTACTTTTTATTCTGTTGTCTTTGAAATAAAAATATAAGAACGCAAAACTACTAAAAAACTTTCTTAAATATTACAGTCATTGCATTTCAGTCGCATATAAATGAACTTGAACCCAAAGACAAGATTTCGCCAAAACCAGGTTTTTTACTGAAACTGTCCTTTGGCATTACTAATTATTCATTGTGCTTCAGTTTTATCAATAAATAATATTTGCATGCCTTTAAAATTTAAACTAACTATGCAAAACCCTTGTGATGGTTTTAAGAATTAAATTTTCCCCCAAAAGGACGTTTAGACATAATGGTATTTTCAGCTTAATTTAAGCAATAAATCTAACCTAAATACGTTGCGACTGAGATTATTTTGTACAAACATCTGTATTTCAACAAACTGCAATTGCGAGCGATGCAAATACTTAGTGGCGCATTCAGACACAAATGACGTGTTGAAATGCAAATGTTGGTTAATACTCTGATTTTTTTTGTTCAGGTAATCGTGTAACGTTGGTGTACTCCATTCATTTATGTAGTACGATGAGGGTTTGATGCAAGTGTTGTGTAGAATGTTGTCTGTATGGTATATTATTATTAATACGTTGTTCCTATGATTTTTTTTCTTAATAATGACCTAATTAAATGTGTTTATTATTGTACATCGGTTGAACAGTTTTAATATATAGCCCCCTAATGATTTTTTTATTATTGTTCTTAAAATATATAACTTCGATAAAAGTAGTTTTCTTTTAAAAACACATGTGGTTCTTATATTATACTATATATAACTTATTCCGTTTTTTGTGTGTGTTGGATCCCGTCACTTTCAACAATCAAACAATGCCCCCTCCCCCACCCCCAAAAAAAAAAAAATAATTGCAACGTGTAAGTTACATGTAGTTATATAGTTGCATAAAACATATTTTCGAATAAACCATCTTATAAAATGACAGAGGACATTGGGTCATTTGTATTAAAAGACAATGGCGTTTACTCACTTTTTGTTCTGACACTTTAAACACTATTTTATCGTACAGCTAAACTTAGAATATGACAGATGTCGATATGCACGTCTCACTTTTAGATGTCCAGCCGTCAATTCCTTCAGTTGCTTGCAGCAAGTCGTCACAAGGGACTTAACTGTTTTATATGCTAATCAAACCAATTACAGCAAGCATGCGATAGATGAACATCCGCAAGTGAACCTTCAAAGAGACGAAAGAGGAGGAAATAGAAGCACGTGTTTTATATTACTGGAAATGTTACTTTTAATCCATCGAATTTAAGTAAGTACTGGTCTGATGTACTTTATGACCAGAACCCAAGAAAAACAAACTATGTTATGTATTAGCAAATAGTAACGACTGTTACAGAGTTAAAACGAAAATTTATTTTCTTGTAGAATATTTTATAGCTTCTGATAAGCGTATTCCTATGTCTGCTTGAACACATTCTGTATCACAAAAGACTTAGTGAATAAATATTTCGGTGGAAGTCTTTGTTACCATGTCAATCCAGCTGACCCCTAATAATACGGTGAAGTTATTCAAGACGCCCAAGGTGTACATTCAGCAGTAGTTCTAGTAGATTCAAAACATCTGTTTTTCGAACAAAGCAGCAATTTATTGAAATGTTTATACAAAATATCCAACAAAAGCGTCCTGATCGCTGATAGTATGGTATATTGAAAATTATTTTGAGCATGTAGTTTATAGTAAGCATTAAATGGGTTAAATTTCGTAACTGCTGCCTGTTATCAATCTCTATTCTTTCAATAAAACACTAAATAATGATTTGCCTTTTACACACCATGTATGCTTAAAATAAAGCATTTGAATGCATAAAATGCTATTAATGCATGTATCAACCAGATATTGGTAATATGACGTGCTAAAACTTATTACTGTTTTCTCTTTGAAGCTTAACCGAACAAAAAAACATGTAAGGTCATTGTGAATTTTTAGAACATAATATTTTTGACAATACACAAATGGAGAAAATTAAAATGACATTAGAATGACCGTGTAAAACATCAATATCTGATTTTCTAACATTGGAAAAGGTTTTACATGAGATTGAAAGCTTCAGCGAGTTATTTCTGTATAAAAATAACTTTAAAACCCGATAAATTAATCAGATTTAAGCGGGCACCGTCCTGTTTGCATTGCTAAGTCCTTTGAAATGACACCGGTGATGCATCGGTAATTACTGTTCTTTTGAATGTAATAACAGCCAAGTTAAAACAGTTATACATTATTTAGACGCTTAATGATCAGTTCCTTCCGGCACAATGTGATGTGTAGTCCCATGACATTGGCGTGTGTTTTTAGTTAACATTTACGACAATGTTAACTACATCAATGCGATCGTTTAAAACATTCAAGTGCATTTAATTAGTTGTAGTGCATTTGTCACTTTAGATTGTAAACACATTTCACGTATATTAATGTTTGATTCATTAAATGTCTTTAACTCTTACCGAATTCATATTTATCATTTTTTCATTCTCAATAGAAGCAGTGTGGTGGGCGTAAACAATATTCTGATATTGATAACCTTCCTGATATTCTTTCCATCCTATAAGAAAAGTAAAATGCTATTTTGCACCGTTTTCGAGTCCAAGTATAATCTTTATTAAACGTTGTGATTTGACTTTAATAAATTATAAAATAAAGCAAAAGTAAATTAAATGATAAATGACAATCACGATAACTCAGATTAGTTTTTCTTCTATAAGTCCAATTTATTCTATCATGAAATCCTTTCTCGCGTTGGAAGAGAGTTTGCTGAATTATTTATTTTTGTTATGTCTGTCGTTTTAACAATAATCAGTCGGTGCAGAGACGAGACGATGTCCGCATACGTACTATATATATCTTTACTATGCATAATATGCTGGACGGTCCGTCGTATGAGTAATATTTCATCTGCAAGGACGTTATCAAGAGAGTCATATAACTAGAATTGTAACAATCTTATTTTGATTTAACGTCACACAAAATGATTAAAAAAATGGTGTCAACATATTCTTAAATCAAAGGACATAATCCGTTGAAGACATCTTGTATGCTAGTTGTGGAAATTCCATATATCGCCCCATGAATTTTATCTGTCGATGTTTAAGGGCTATCCCATTACGGAATTTTTCTACGTGGCAGTTGAAATGATTCATACATAAATCTTGACATGCTTAACGTTCTTACAAAATATTGTTTTGTCTTGTACTTACAACGTGACAATGTATCTTAACTGGAGACCGATGAAGTAATACAATTCGCTCGAATATATTTTGATAGTGACTGAAAAATAAAACACTACAGGCATTTTGAAATACAATTTAAGGCAAAAATACTGAGATGTAAACTGTTGCAGGCATACTCGATTTTTTTTGCATCAACAACATGTTACGTGATTTAAAAGTCGCGAAACAATATTAACTTTATGTGAGTTAACATTTAAATGATGTAAATTGCAACAATGACCCTTATTCAACGGATTCCACTTATGAAGAATATGTAAATAGGAAAAGGTCCTATTAAAATTTTCCACATATATTTAAATCTAATCTAACTCTAGACAAAGGCAAACAGGGTACATGTAAATGTGACAAATACACATAGACGAGACATAACACACAAAAGGAAAACAGTCAGTTACCGCCTTGGAACGGTCAGTCGGCAAAAGGCGGGTGCTTAAACCTGGATTGTGGAGCGCTCCAACCTCGCACTTTCTGATGTTTGTTCTATCAAACAAATAGTGTAAATAAAAAATATACCGTCAAAGTGAAACAACTTACAATAAGCACCTGCATCGGGAGTTAAAACACATACAATGAACGTATATACATTCAAAATATCTAGTAATAAAACAAACTATACAGTATGTACAGTAGATAAAAGCATCGGCAACCTAAAAATACCAAATGAGAGAGTTGTTTGAATAAAAACAACGCTGACGTATAATAAGAACAATTTAATGACTTCATACAATGTCATGGCGTCATATGCCAAAAGTGTCAAAAGTGAAATGTAAACAATGCGAAAAAAATCATCGAATTTTAGAGAACAACCAAAGCCAAAAAAAATGTAGTATTGTTAGGAATTAATAGGTAATAAGTTTTAAAATAATATGTCATAAAAAGCCGATGATTTATCCGCAGTTGGCATATTATATAATAATGGTACAAAAATGCCGATGTTATACCTACTGTGCAATCCCACGTAAAGGGCATGGAGACTGCTCAAGTTGTCTCCCCTATATAGGCCACAACAGGAGAGATGAAGAGACAAGAAATCCATCAGTGACTGCCTAATTATGGCTTTAAGTCACTGTCTTCATATAGTCTCAACGAGCTGTGCGGCCATGGTGTAATTTAAAAGCAATGCAATACAACAAAGAATTCCCGGATTGTAACCGTCAGCAATACATTTTCTGATAATATTTGTAAACTGGTCAAAAGGTTATTGAGACCATTGACTTTCTTTAACAAGTATAAAACTTTTTCATACAATGCAGGATGACTTATGCTGTTATTATACTTAGAAGCAATAAAATCAGTGTGGTGAAAGAATTAAAAAAAATGCCTTTTTTAATTTGTGAAAACGAAAACATTGCTGTAACAGTTTCGAAAAAATAAACCGGTTTCTAGCATTGAAATCTTCTACTTTAGTGCAAACACGTACAATCAATGTAAAATGTGATATGTAAATACCATAGGAGGTAGCACGAGGTGAATAACCGTCATGGTATGGATAATTCACAATACTAAAGTTGAATTTACCTATCATGTGATTGATTTTTGTAGAGACCTAGTCATTGGAAATAGCCATCTCAATGACTAGAAATGCTGCATTCAAATGTCAGGTTTTCTTTGCTTTATTAAGGGAAAGTTGTGGAGGGTAAATCAGATGGATCATTTGAGAAAAGAAAGAATTATCTATAGTTAGAATATAGCGTCAAGATAGCGTCAAGATAGCGTGCCGTTAAATTGTAATTCTCTGTAATGTGGTTTTGGTTAAAAGGGGATAAAGTTAACATGAAATTACGTTCAAAGCAGTATAAAAACAAATCTGCAATCTATGGTGCAGAGTTGGTTCCCAGAGAAAGATCAATTACTTGTCTAAATAAAGTGTCACCGCATTTTATGTAAATATTGTCTTATAGAAAATAGAGAGCTTAATTAACATCTGTGCAAGTCCGCATAGTAAACTTTTCTCAGAAAGTATTGTAAAAATGCATTACTTTCATAACATGCAATGTATTGACGTTGCTCACGGGCAAATGATTTCTCAAAAAAAAACAATCAATTTGGTCTTAATTAAATCATGAGGTAAAGAAGTGTCCAGCGTAGAGAAATCGTAAGTATTAACTGCAGAGCAATGGAAGTTTAAAGTACAAAACTGGTCTAAGACAACTGAATAATTTTCAATAGACCAAAAAATGTTGATTCTTGAATTTTCTTACAATTTTCAAAATATTTGTAAAGAATGTTAATACTTCGAAAATACTGGACTTTTATTAAATTCTGACAAGATAGATAACAGCGACGTCATTGTGTCTTTTGTAGCCTTGTGTCCATAAAATCTGTTCTAGAGAACATACGTACATCAGCGAAAAATCAGCTGGTGACTAGTTTAATTCAATAAAAGTGCACAATTAAATACCATACGAAAAAAGCAAACATATTAGCTTAAATCAAAGAAAACATTTCAACTTATTGAAGCAAGAAAGGTGTAACTTTGTACAGATGCAATTTAAAGAAGCATTTAACTCAAACTTTATACCATCATAAGCGCCGACGGGTAATGGTATGCGTTGATATACCCCATGGGTTAAAGAAATGCAATATCCGCTTCATTAGAATGTGTGACATACAAACCTTTCTAAGTGTTACACTTTGTGTGTTTAAAAAGGTTCACAAAATACATTAATTTTCGTAGAAGCTAATTACACATATCGCAAGGTATTGGTAGTTCTTTGTCACTTCCTTAGAATGCTCAAACCGGTGTTTTATTTAAACTATATGTGCCAGCAATTATTTATTATCCTTGTGTAGCCTTGTATTTGAAAGCATCACGTTTGTAGGGTTTATTTTGGGTAACACTAGTGACATTGTACTTTATTGAGATCACAGAATGCTTTTACTATACACATCATACACGAATATATAAAAACGGCTACAAAATCATGCGTGCAAGTAGGCGTGAAAGTTATTGGACTGTCAAGAGTTGCAACATATAAATCGATATATTTTATTTTACAAAGTTGTGCCATTTTCATGAACGGAATGTGTGCTTCATTCATTTATTACCTACTCATTGTCTTGCCGTGCAGCATTATTTCAATGAAAGCTTTAATGATAATAATCATGCTTTGGTTCTGTGTCAATTATTTGCTTTCTTTGTAAAACGAAATACATGACGCAATTGACCATCTATGTTTATTGATTACGTACTTTCATATTGTTATGTTAACAATGAGAAATTGTTTCATGGTTAATGAGAAAGCAACACAATCTACAAATCCATAAGTGACTTTATATAAATATAACACGGTGAAAAAACGTGCTCTGGGGACTTTCTATAGCCACTCACCATATAATATAGCATATAAATTTACATTCATTGTCTTGCATAGTAACTTGTGAATTTTAGATACTATGACACATAGATCAAGAAATGTTTATTCACGCCATTAGCACCGAAATCATACTAAAGAATTCGTTTAGGGATCCACAGTCAATCATTTTGGGAAGTGTCTTGTACTTGTTAATATGATAATACTCCTAACATAACTAATGTTAGTTACTTTTAAAACATAATCTTAATCATTTAATTATAAAACCTGGTTTTCCACGACTTGTTTTAAAGAGTTTAACTATATTAAACACTATCAAAGTCTGACACTGGCTGTGACTGTCATACTACGAAGTGCTTCCTTTCTTTTTCATTTCTACAATGGATAGTTTTAACAGTTAGTTAGCAACCTTTATGCTAGCAGCAAATATTCGTTAATAAATTGAGTACAACTTACTTAAAATTAAACAACATTAACAACAAACTTGCTAACTACTTACCAATGCTCTGATGAACTAATTGTTGCTAGTATCCTATAACTCACTGGTAACCAAACTATTGTTAAAGGTAGCACACATTTAGTTAGTGGTAATGTTGTCAGTTGATAGTAACAGAAGGTAATAACGTAGAACTTCAATTTCATTTGGAGGGTAATAGAACCATATAAAAGGTGTCCAACCATAACAGTGAAAATCATAGAAATATGATATAGGAGAAATAAATTTGAATTTATAAATGGACAACCTACAGTTAATTATTGAAATAAATGCACAACATACAAAACATAATATACAACAAAATATATGTATTCAGTTTAATAAACAGAGGCTTTACATTGTGAGAATCACACACAACAATTTACTTTAAAAACGTGTATGGGAAGTAGATTCATGAGCATGGTAAATTTACCTACAATATCGTGTACAAAGCATAAACTACGTCCTGCTTTGATCTTTGAAAGTAGTTGTTACTTAATTGCATCTCCTGTAAAATGTTAGCTATTTATTTATATAAACAGTATTTTGTCAACAAAAATAAAACGTTTGTATCAAAACATCAAAACGTGTCAACGTGCCTGAGTGAAAAACACAGTGTATACACATCACTGCATAAATCGAGTTATCTTGTCAGTGAAAAGTCTCTATTCGCACAAATGTATTATCTTATTGTATATTATTTATGATTCCAACACATTACCGCATTATGAATACGACACATCAGCGTCTTTTATTGCGTATATGTGTATTTTATCTTTTAGAGCAGGTGGTTAGAATACCCATGATAAGTCATATAAACCAAGTAAGCGCATCACGCAGTTATAAAGCATGACTCTGGATGGGCAATGTAGCCAATCTTATAGAATGAAAAACCTCTCATGAAAGTATCAATCGTGAGAATCGTTAATGTAGTGAATAATGATAATAACCACCTTATGAAATTTCTGGAAAATGTGTGATCTTACAACAAGTCGCTTTTGCGAAATTAGCTGTATGGAATGATTTTTAAAATAATAATACAGTACTGAAAATCACGAAACTGAGAATTTTCCCGTTTCCACTCCGTTTCGTTTCCAGTTCAGTTGGAAGCGTTCGCCGCTCCGTTTCCATTTCGCTCCGTTGCGTTTCCATTTCGTTTTATTCGCTTCCAGCGCTGCATTTCAAACGTTTCCAGCGTTTCTATCGTTTCTTCCGTTTCTATCGTTTCAAGCGTTCCATTTCGCTCCGTTGCGGTTTTGATTAAAAAATTCCGTTTAATAAATTTCTAAATGTAAAGAACTTCCGGTGTGTTTGCAAAATGACGAAAGAGGTAAGCATTCTAGGGAGAGGAAAAAGTCTTCCATCACATATAAAGGAATCGGCAACAGATTGTTTGCGACGAGGATATTCAGTGTCAGCCACCCGGAGGGAAATTGCCGACAAACAAAAAAATACCCTAAACAAACCAGCGCCTGCACATAATCCTCAAAATTCAGGGAGTGCAGTATTGAGAAGATGCCTATATAAAGAACATCAGGATGGAAGGAATGCCAATCGACGAAAATCCACCCACAGACCCGTTACAATGAAGCACACAAGTCTGTAAGTGAACATAAGTGTATACCTGCTACAGACGATATCTCTGTTATTCAAACACTGATCCTAAATAAACGAAAATAGTTCACAAACACAATTGCAACTCTGTCACAATTTTGTTGTCAAAAACACGGAATCACCGAGGTTAGTCAAATAAAGCACAAATTAAAATTACAGCTTTCTAAACCGTTTAAGAAGAAATATAACTTTTTGATCCAAACATAAAACGAAATTAATATTGTGGTAATTTCGTACGACTTAAATACCATCGAAGTTTTAATTGTTTAACGAGAAATGTCGCGTTGATTATTTTGATTGAATATAAGTTATTTTGACGAATGTGTCAAAATGACATTATTTTAACACCTTAACCCAAAGCCCTTACCTGACCTAGTTGTCTTCGCTCTCTGTCTAACACTGCAACATCAAAGAAAATTCCGGGAAACAATCGCCGGTTACTTTCATTTGAAGTCGCCGAAAAGAAATATTTTTGTTTCAAATTGACCGACCCATTATTTCTCTCAATACTGTGTAACATGATATCGATCGATAATTGTCTTCAAGCTGCCATTTAGAAGATAGAGAGTGTGTGAACGTTGGGTACTGTTGAGAGATTAAAAATGATAAGCACACATGAACGGCTTGTGCTATGAAAAAATATGCAACGTTATTGACGATTTACCTTCGCGGCATAAATATAAGGTCTAAAGGAGTGAGAGTGGAGGGGGAAAACTGTACTATGTAGTAATATTTCAGACTGCGCATATTACTTACAAACTGTTTTAGTCCATTGAATGATCACAAACATTTTAATAAAGGAATTATTCATATTTAAGGTATGGATTAATTACAAAAGAATAGGCGAGCTATTGAAATAATACGTTTGCAATAAACACGAGATGAAAATATACATTAGACTGTATTCCTTAATGTGTCTTCTCTTGATAACATTATTTACAAAGATAAACGACAAGTTATGTAGTATTTCCTCTTCCTTAACGAAGAAAATAGTGGGGTTTGGGAAAGGGTGCACCATTGTGGGTACTGCTAAAAATAGCGTTAGGTCCTTTTATGAGTTAAAAAAGATATTGTAGACCTTAGTGTTTTGTCCTTTTTGTTGTCCTCGCGTAAGTCAATGCATATTGCTCTTTAAAAGGTGAAGGTCATAAACCACACGACTGCCATATGGTGACATTTTCAAACACAGCTGCATAGCGAATGCATGTGTTCTTGCGAAGGGGAAAAGACGCCAAAACACAGTCACACTTCCTGTCCACTAGACAAACAAGGTGTCATAAAACTGCCAATTAGCTTAATTAGTTGGGGTGTCCGCTCATGTCTTAAATTTAGAGATTTAATTAGAGTAGAATTTTATGATGGTATGAAAGGGACCCACGCGCATAGAGAAACATAATATGAATTTACAAAACGATATATTTTAAGTTAAAACATTTCTATCTTTAAATGGGTACAAAAATTAAATACCCGGTAGGACCCACTCTAGACCACATTTTGGCATAGAACATTCAAGCCATGAATGGGAAAATAAGCCGTAGCCAGGCGTGTAGACCCTCATTCAAATAGTTGCAAGTGAAGTAAAGTCAAAGGTTGTATGCAGATTTTTAATCGCGGTCCACGAATCATAAATAATCATATATACGTAATAGCGCATTATAGAAACTATTCGTTTAGAAATAGGAATTTTGACACCATTGTCCAAATTTACAACATTGTTCTTAATAAGATATATAACAATTAAGATTAGAAGCATAAGAAAATTTGCTTGAAAAAGAGGCAGAAAATAAAGTACATATCCATACCCCTGTAACTAAAGTAATGATGATGCAAATGACGGTGATGCTGCTGCTGCTACTGCTGATAATGATGACGGTGATACCGATGCTGTTTATGAATATAATGTAAATGGTAAAATCGGTTACGGTGATGCTGATGCTCAAGACGATTATGATGTAGATCGTGATGGCGGTGATGCTGCTGCTGCTGATGATGATGATGGTGATTAGTGCTAAGTTATACAGGTAATACGGGATCATGATGATGATCATGTGTGATAAGGTGAAATTAATGGCGGTAATGATTATCATTTCTTTAATATTTATCATGTTAATGGACCTGATATAAGTTCGTTTTAATTACGGTTGTTTCATTTAACTGTCAATCGATGATTGTATACGTGCACTTTTTGGCAATCTATGGTTATCCAGACGTTGAACTTTGGGATCATACTCTTCATTGGCTCTGAGTGCCGGGGAGGATGTAACTGGTTCTTGATTGGGTCACACCTTGCAATAATGCATAGCATTGTTTGTTTGTTTTATGTTTAGTTGTTTTATGTTTTTGTGTTATATGAGATGTGTTACCTTCTTTTGGTTGACGTTTTTTTCATTAAGTAGCTTTATTTTGTATCACACAATGTAGTCTTTGTAAATGAAAAATACATTAAGCAAGTGTGTTCTCACAAAAAAATGATAGGCGTAGTTGATCCGGAAATGGACCATCCAGCTACAAAGTAATAAGTAATTATCGAAAATTCAAACTCGGGCTATGCACTATGAAGATAGTGTGTACACAGCTGACATTACGCGTATGCGCGCGCAATGTCAGCTGTGTACACACTATCTTCATATGCCAAACAATGTAGACTAAGAATGTCGATCCAAGGCGGATGTTAAGCTATTCATAAAAATTAATTAAAACATCAGTTTCGACAGAAACGCAATTTTATAGTTAAATTGTGTGTTTTATCGTGCGGAGTGATTTTTAGTGGTTTCTGTTTTGACGATACACGATGACTTGGACAACTTGTGCGGTTTCGGAACTGTAATGTACGAGTTTGATTAATACGATGTTTTGATAATATTAAAGATTTATTTGTTATTTCTTTCTGCAGAGTACATATAAAAGCGCGTTTATGTTGATAAATTGAAGCCAGTTATTGTGTTCGTTTAAACAATTTCGTACAAAGAAACAGTGGGAATGTTACTTTAAATAATCCGGTGATCTGGAAACGTTTGAAGCCGTAATAAAAGTAACTCTACCGTAACGAGCATTCCGATTTTTGCGTTTCTACCGTTGCTAGCCTTCCAAGCGCTCCGGTTATAGCGTTGATACCGTTTACACCATTTCAAGCGTTTCTAGCGCTCCGTTGCATTTCAATTTCGATAGCATTCCGTTTCCGTTTCAACAGGAAATGAAAAACGTTTCATTTCCATTTCCACTCCGTTTCGTTTTTTCAGTACTGAATGAAAAGCAATGTTTTTGTGTTGTTGTTTTTTTGTTGTTGTTTTTTTAAGTGTATCAAGAACTTTTACAGACAGACAGTTTATATATATTTAATCTGCTCATCCCATACGTACTTCTTTCGTAACATTTTAGTGGTATATTATTCCGTTTTGCATTTCTGTTTTCTTATTTTCGACAGCTCCTTCCGTTTTTTTGAGCTTTAGTGCATTAACTTATACTATAAGTTATCTACAAGTCTGTCACCAGATTTAACTAAAAAATAAGTAAAAAATATTATCTACTTACTGACTACATTTGGGTATTGCTAAGATCAACAAGGACTTATTACGATATATAAGATTGGATAGGGTCAATTTCTTTCACTGCTCACCGAATTGCCAGCAGGAGGCATCAAAGGTTTATTGCCATTTTAATAGTTTCGGCTTGATAAATATCGTTCTGTGGCTATTTAAACCAGCGTTTCATTGAACCTAATTTGCCAATATTTAATTTTATCCCAGTATATACCTATTTTCTTGTAATAATAACTTGTGTATGGGTCATTTATTGGTTACGCTAGTAACATTGTGTTTGTAACCACATCATGATTTTATCATAAAAACACAGTGCAAAAATATGCATATAACTCATAAGTTTGCTTTCATCCCAGTGCAAATGTCAGTTGAACACATAAACAAATATAATATGCCTGCCAAGTATATTCCATTTATCTTAACGGAATATGTTATTTGTTTATATCCTACCTACTCATTGTCTGGCCTCTCATTTACAGGCATATTTCAATAATAATATGCATCATCTTGCAGCGTAAGTGGCGAATCTTACATAGTATGGCATATAAATCAAGAAAAGCTGTTTTGAGCAATGGAAAAATATAATACAACATATTTCGTTAAGGGGCTTAACCGTTGATATTATCAGAAATCGCCTTGCACTGTTCAATAAATAGAGAATACCAGGTAAGTGTTGATATAGATAAATGTTATCTGCCGAGTGCTTTCTTATTTTCGGGCCGAGCATGATAACATTTATCTATATCAACACTAACCTGGTATTCCTTTTATCCCACCATCAACAGTTTTTTTCCAAATGGATTAAAAAGGGAAACATTTAAATTTACCGCTTCTGCTCGGCTATAAAAATAGTTCTATTTTACAATTAAAAAAATAAGACAATAAACACTTTATTTATTTTACTTTATTTGCACTAGACATAAGGTTGTATTTTTATTGATTAAAATAATTAAGAATAATGGTTGGAAAATAACAACAAAAATCACACCCTCATATAAAATTATACATGTTGTGTGTAATGTCAAGGCCGTGTAACATAAAAGTTGCTACGCATATGGCATTAAGAAACGCGAATTACATTAGAGGTTTGTGTCTGTTTGTGGTTGTAACAAATAGTTTGCTCATGGATTTTAATTGTTGGTGACATTGGAATTCGGAACATTGAATATGCCATTGATAATTGCGAAGATAGTTGTGTTATTTACGGGGTGACTTGCGAAATTTGGAGAAATGTTCGGATTGGAGATGGTGTGCTAGTGTCTGTCATTTATAAGCACATTTGTCCAGATCTATGCAGTCAGCTGTATTTGGTTCAACTACAGATTATGCTTTATCTAAACCATTTGAATGTGTGTCATGTAACGACATTTGAACATTAGGATGTGTCCTCAGATAAGGCAGCTGATTGCTGCTTTCTTAGACAGCCACAGATTCAAGATCAATTTCCTTCTCAAAACTGTTGGGACTGAAGCCATGTTTTGCCTCGAAATTCTCGTAGCTCATCTCTATAACACTGCTTAGGTTTTCACACGATTCTTCATCAAATTCTTTTAATTCACACCAAATAACATCAGAACAACAGGGTTCATAATCTGACATTTCGATAGTTGTTTTTATTTTTGCTGACTACAAATTCGTACTTTTATTGATTTTATTACTATTCCTAAACAGTTTTAATCATGTGCCTGTATTACATGTTTAAGATTTTTGCAAGTTTTTAAATTGAAAATGTGTACATTTTGATTAATACAGCTTTTATATACTTTTTTGTTTATAAATTGTCTATATCATTGTTAAATAGACCTTCGGAAAATGGCGAGGAACTGTCCGGTTAGCCCAGTCGGTTAAGACGCTGCTACTTAAATTTCAATCCTGCAGGACAGAGATCGAAACCGCGCTCATCCTCCATCCTCATTTTTTATCCTCATTTTTAATGGCATCATTTAACCAATCTTAGTAATTATGGACATGTTTGGGGTGACCACAAGCATAATTACGCGATAAATGAGTTTCGTTCTCGTAAACATTCCTGATCGTTTCGTCAAAAACTAGTCCGGCTTAGAGCAGGTGCACGAATATCGGTTGATAAAGCTCATCTTTATCACACGGGTTATATCAACCGACATTTACAGAGACGGTGGGATAAAACCAATAATTGATGTAAGTTCCTTTATGGACATATATTTCGCTCAAATAAACCGGGGTTTTCGCTCTTTATTTTGGAAGTTTCTTTGTTGCGGTTGTTTGTTTCTTAGAATGTTTTGTTTTGATATTGATCATCGCTCTAACAACAATTCAATTATACAGAGACGTTGCTTTGTAACACATATATTTCTGTCTCTGCTGTGTATATCATGTTAAGAATGTCTGTCATAACCTGTTCACAATATATTGAGACTGTCAGATTAGTCACTGGACTTGCCTTGTATTTACTCGAGCGTTAGACAGATAGCAATACAACTGCACAATTTACGAATTTGGTATGTTGCTTCCAGGGCTTGAACTTGAAGACCATCGTACATAAAGCCGTCTAAAACTAGCGGTTAGAAGGCATTGTTTCATGAAAAGGAATTAAATAGGTTCTGGACAATTCCATCTTCAATGGTTTTCAAAATCAGATCGTTCATAGATATATGTTTCAGAGCTTTAATAAATTTCAAATATACTAAATGCTTCTATCTGGTATCGGCTGTAAATGTAAAATTAATTTTCTACTAAATGTCTACTTTTAATATCTTAAAAATCAGTTATCAGCGAATATGCCAGCTGTATCCCTCCGTTTAATTGCCTGAATGGTAATAAAATGGTAAAAATTATTTTTAATTTAAATTTAATTTAAAAATTACTATTTTGAAAGGCACGAGGAGCAAATTGTTGCTGTTATACGCCAAATGGGTCAACGATAATTAAATTACAAGTACATTTGTTAATAGTACGGGTTAAAAAGAACAATATATATGATTCAAAAACAAGTCTGCATAAAATATAATCAAGACATTTGCTGCCAACAATATGAATATAATGTCGAGTTTATTTATTTAGTTGTTTATAATGTTAATAGTGATAAGGAAGATTATATTGAAATTCAGCTTAATTGTAAGTGTAAAATATCATATCACAATCGCTAAAATAAAGACAGAGAACAATTTTGCATTGTGACTGCCAGATAACAGGTCGACAACTTGCCATATTATTATCCCATTTCGTCTTTTAGCCAATTAATTAGAATATAAACAATCTGTCTTAGACGAACAACTTTAATTTAAGCGAGTAACTAATATTTTGCCGTATTACGTTATCATTTTGGCAGCGAATAAAGACTCTCCTTTGTTGTGACAAACTATCATATTTTGCGTTGAAGAAACAAAACAAAGTATTTGAGATTTTGTACGTATAAATTAGCATTAGTATAAACATGCATGGGAAAGGTAAGGCAATACAAAAGTAAAGACAAAGCTCACAAGTTACCGCTCAGCAAGTTCAAGCAGTCATTATGCTCAAATCTGGTAGCACAGTTAATGTTAACTTACTTAGTCAATTGGTTTAATATAATATCCCATTAAAAGTACCTTAAAGTAGACTTTTGCATCAAGAATAAAATATGCTACTTTCATGAATATGTAACAAGTGTACAAAGAATACTTCAGTTACAAAATAACACCTAACGATATAATCGTGTACGTCAGGTGTTGATGTTGCATTGTACTTGTGAAAAGGTATTACAATCGTTATTAGCAAAGTTGCTGCTCATATCATAGGCAGTTTAGTTTAAAGACGAGTTTACAGTTTGGTCATGATAAAAAAGCGTTCAGAGTAACATAAAAAGTCAATAAATTATACCGCATTGAAGCTTCAAACTACGAGTTTATTTCTAAGATTCCTGATTTATTTTAGGTTTTAGACATAATGGAACAAAATCCTAAATTTGCATACGTATTGTTCACAATCTTTGATAACGTTAGATCGAATGGCAGTGAAAATAAAAAAGAGCAAAAATGAAAGAATCCAGTACAAGGTGGCAAGTAACGAATAAGGTGCTGAAATTGTATAAGACATTTGAATGTGAATGACTGATTTAACCTCATTCTTGGTCCTAATAAACCATGACTTGTGTGCAATAATGTCGTCCAACAACAGTAATACGCAAGAACAAGTAAAGTTAAAATGATCTTAAATATTAAGTGTTTGCAAGTAAAAAAACATTGGTACGATAAATATTACGCGATTAAAATATTTTCCATTGAATACTCCATTTTCACTTATGAACTATTAATTCGTTGTATGTGTTTTTTATAACAATGTTTAGCAAATAAATTGTGACTGCTTTTTTGCTTTACAGCAGAAATCGCAATCTCTCTCATCCGTTCGGTGATATTTCGGTCGGAAAAAATAATTAGGAGCAAATACATTTTAGCAAAAAATGGAAAATAATTTCGAATTTTAAAAAAAGGAAATGCACTGTATGACAAGAGTTATTTTTTCTAGCATCCCCATCTGCTAATTATTTTAATTACTGCAGCCTCTCATCCTAATATTTACAATGGTTATGTTTTCCGTTTAAAAATTGACATAAGGAATATTGTTGGAATTCAAAACTGAAATTAAATGAAAATCAATCGTGCTGTCGATCTAAAATACTTCTGTAGAAATCCCCTTAAATATCAAATGTGGTTTTATTAAAATCCATATGTCATATCAACGACTTCTTTGCTGCCTTCCTTATCCTTTTCCCAAATATTCATAATTTGATACATGTAAACATAACTGATACCTTAATTCGTATCTGTGGAACAATCAAGCCAACATCATAAGATTCTTTAACGAACTTAAATATATAAGATATTCAAAATTGTTTAAACATTGTCGCATATAGCGTGCCCATTCATCACACTTGCTTTGTTTATTATACAAAGTAATAAAAATGTACCATTTACTGTTTATCTGTTACACGCAGTCGATGTATTCAGCTGCCTCTATCCCTGCTCAGCGATCGATTTTATACAATTTAAAAGCTCTTAACTAAAGGTAATCTTGTGGAGTAATATACAGAAATTTTCCTGATCATTTTTGCGATTTTACTCATCCCTCAATATGCTTGGCATGAAATTGACTTTAATACAGATATGTTGATGATTTTAAATTCCTTGTTCTGTGAATGTAATTCATATTTTAATATAATAAAGGAAATCCCGTTTAAGCCAGGCGGGAACTAATAAATAGTAGAAAATTAATAAATAAGATCTGACTTATTTAAATGATATGTTTTATCAACTCATATGTTCGCTTCCATTAATAGACTATATAATCTAACAAGTTTGAATCACAAAATTCAATGGTACAAAAATACAAATGAGTAAAAATATTTAAAAAATGTCTATAACATCATTCCCGCATAACGTTTTATAGTACAGCATGTTTTATTATCTTCATATGTAATATTATCGATATTTGACACTGTTATTGTCGAATCTTAAACATTTTTGTTCCATTTGTATCTGGTTAATATATTCTTGTATGAAACGCCTACTTAAATGCAGGATATGCTTATAAGGTATTGTTGTTACAATGTGTTTCTGTACAATGTGAACTAAATCTGCTATGATTAAGATGTATTAAGAAAAGCACATTATAATAAATGAGAGCACTTGTTGATGTGATCTTTACTTATTGTAGTGTGTGTGCCAATCTGAACACCAATGCATACATGTTCAGAAGAATTGTTTCTTTCTTAAGTATGGATTCGCTCATATTAGACTATAATTGACAATCGGAATGTTAGACACATTCATAACCAATATTTGACTACGATTTGTATATGGTGGCATAATTTTGTCTTCACTGTCATAACATATTCAAATTATGAAGACCGCAAAAATCAATTTAATTGTTATAATTATATGCGAATTTGTTATAATCGAATAACGGTACTAAATTAATAAATAAATAAATGGTTACTTGCCATCAATATTGTTTTTGGTTGGATATTCTTTTTTCGAAATCCCTTGCCTCGCTTAAGTGCATCGATTATCGAAATCCTCCCTAAGGCTAGCACTGGATTTTAATGAATAATAACAATATTATTATCTATTAACAGGGGATATTCTAAAATGTGAGCTATTATGATGGCTCTCAAGTAATATAATTTTATGGTTTGAATGCAAAATACTTATACTTAATCGCAAGAGACATTGTGACCAATATAGATATTTTATACCATATTCGGTTGTATATTTAGTTAAATTTTTTTATGAATCAAGTAACCAATACTTGTACTGATATTTCCTTTTAAACTTACTAATTTAAGAAATGTCGGCACAATAGTATTTAATACATAAACGATAATGTTTTGTTTACTCCTGACTTTTATGACAGTTGCCATATAGGGCAAAAACATTAAACATACACTCCGCGCAATTCTGATAGCTGACAAATGTTTTACACATGTTCTCGGTTTGCAAAGACGGTTAGACCTATTGCAACATGACAATTTACATTTTTTCTATTAATTTAATTTAAAGTTATTAAAGGCAGAACCAAAAACGAAGTTAAAACGCAGAATAACTCAGAGTCAGTGTTATGAGCTTCTATAGACCTGTTTGTGCAAGATTGTTCAACTATATCTAGACGGACTTGTCTAGAGTAAACAAGTACGGATTAGAAGGCAAAAGTATATGTATGCTTTCTATTTGTCACCTATAAAGGCACCATTCAGCAATTTCTCCCATATCTGCGCTATGAAGAATAGAATCAGTGACTCTAACTGTTCAGACAGAGAAATATCGTTATAGCAGATAACTGGGTTCATTTAACATACAATTTAAGCTGGGCCAGTACAAATATTAACCAATGAGAATTTCTTTTAACAAATTCAGTACATGATTTACTATATATATATTTATATAAACAAGACAGACGAGTAGTCACAGAAGCACTTCCTGCTCTTGGATCCATTACGCATTATTAATTAGTTCCTGTGCGATCACGGTAGCAATATCAAATAATGATTCACCCACTCCTACGTACAGTTTTAAATCGCACTTTAGATATATTTTGGATCAGAATTGGTCCATGTCAATGATATTATTAACAGTTTATTATTTATGTCAAATTCATGAGATATTTGTAAAAAAGAAATATTTTTTATAAATAACAATTTAACGAATACATACATCATCTATAAACAGCGATCCTTTATCAGATACATTGTCAGATATATTTCAATTGATTTTATCTAGTAGAAAAGTAAAGCTGTATTACCGGATCCCCAAAATAGTACTACCTAAGACGAATTTTTTCCTGTTGTTAAACCAAAGAGATTACAATTGTTTCTTATTTCATCAGGTCTGCCTGTTATTCGATGAATCATTTACACATAAAAAAATTGTTATTTTGTTTTGTGTTTCTGTTTATTGGCCTTCAGTACATATCGTTTTTGCGAAATAAGTGCAAAAGAAGCCTACTTGTGCCAGTATAATGAGTGACTCTGGTAACATTAACTCAAATGTTTTCCATCTTACCTATTGTTTGAAAATGTAAGGTCCCATAGGCTTAGGTCTAATTACTGATAAGACCTTGTTTAAATATTGAAAAAAAAATATGATTTTGTATTTAATAACATTCGTTTGGCTCAGGAGAGTTTTTGCAGGTTTTGACATGTGCTTCAAAGGCTTCCAGACTTAATCTCCATACTGAGATTTGATCAGTGTCGGGATCGGCAGGCATAGAGAAAGGTAATCAGCTCCTACTGTTGTGTGAGTTCGTAGGCGGAAGCCAGTATAGGGTTGATAAGTAGTGATAAGAATCATTTTGTCATTTTGTGCCTTTATATTTTATATCATGTGTATTTCAAGTCTGCACAACTATATATAGACATTTTATTAATTTATTTGTGTCTAGTGTAACCTTTCTTCCATGTGATGACTTATATGTCCTTGTGGCCAACGTTAAAACATACGTGTCTACTTAACTTAATTTTACTTTTTAAAAGCCCTTTTATTACATACATAACTATTCAAACGTTGATGTACGTGTGTTCTTCTTTCGTACTGCATTTATAATTGGTGAAATCATACAGTTTTGTGCTTCAATTGCCCCTTGCATTCATAACTTGACAAAACCATAACAAATAACTTAACGAAAGACAAAACTTGCAGCCTTAGACGCGCAGCGTATTTACACATAATGTCTTTAATATTCACTGTAACTACATAATTGTACGTTGTTTAACAATGTACAGCTTCTCGTAATTTGTCAGTTAACAATAAACATTCGTAAGAAATTCTACATAAAGAATTGTTTTACCTTAATTGATAACAAATTGTACATTATGCAAGAACATAATTTACGGTCCGTTGGGTAAATACACACATCTGCCAAGAATATCGTTAGTAATTAGTTATAAATGGAATAAAAGTTATTTTAGCCATTTTAGTATAATGACGAACGAATATATTACTGTATTACTCTATATTACATGCTAGATATGCGTCAAGGTGGTATTCGACAGTTTGGATCACTTCCGTTGCCCTCGTGCAGTCAAAAAATTATTGTCACCTAACAAGATCCCTCGAAATGTTGTTTATTGGACAGGTGCTCTAAATCCACATTTTATGCAAAATAAATTCCGCATCCTACTCCTCGAGAAAAGACAAACAACAAGTTCAAATTGCATCTTCTTCCAAAAGCTAAATGGTTAATCACCTAATGAGTTATTCTCGTGTGTAATAAATACTGCGACTCCTTGTAAAAAATAATTTTGTTTTAGGCATTTCATTTAAACGCCGAACATTGTATTTTAGTAATGGGATAAGATGTTCAATTTGTGATTGCGACAACAAATAATATGTTGTTTATAGGTTTTATCATGCTACCAACAGTATTTCAGTTATCTGGAGACGGTGTCCGCTTGAAGCAGATAAAGTGCTACCTTCACTGTGAACACCTGGCATGATACCACACCCAGTCATATTACACTGACATCGGACCAATCAATCGTAGAACTACCCTTATATTTTGCTTGAGCATTAGCAAGGGAGCTAACAACTTCCATTTTTACGACTTTGGTATGTCGCGGACCGGAATCGATCACGAGGCCTCCCGTACCTTCGGTCGACAAAAACAATATGAGCATTTTAACACTTTTAACAAAAGGTATATATATAAATATGTATATATATATATATATATATATATATATATATATATATATATATATATATATATATATATATATATATATATATATATATATATATATATATATATATATATATATATATATATATATATATATTACATCCTTGTCAAACTCTCCCACAGGTTCTCCTGGTAATTTAGAAAAGATAAGGCGATGCTTAAAGAGTCATTTGATTTGTAATGGAGCAAGTGTGTTGTGTTAACTTCTGTTGCAATGCTTAACCTTGGATCTTTTCAATACTGTACTTCGTATACATGTTACGACTTTTATCAACTTGCGTTGGGTTAATAAACTACACTAACTGGAATATTCTGTATTCAGTAATTGACATGTTAAGTAAGAAGATAAGAGAAAGTTACCAAGACTATTCAGATAATAAATTTGTTAATATTATAACTCTGTCAAACATGCGCTTTATGCTTGTCGATATATTTTTGAAGTTGGGTACATTGTCAGATACATATTGCCGGAATACAAAAGTTGATGCTCTGGTCACGACCACCACAATACAAGTGAAATACCAAGGTATCAACCTTACTGTGGCTACACGGCTATCTCTAGAGAGGGTTCATCAGTGTTTACCTTTCAGTGACTGTGTATGAATGTGTCTGAATGAGTCGTGATTTCCTGAATACTGCGGTGTTTCATTTCTAATAACAAGTCACTAATGTTGTACTGTAAACATGTATGTACATATTCTAATATACTAATATATTAGCATACTATTAGTATATTAGTATACTAGCATATACTAATGTTGTACTGTAAACATGTATGTACATATATATATATATATATATATATATATATATATATATATATATATATATATATATATATATATATATATATATATATATATATATATATATATATATATATATATATATATATATATATATATATTATTAAAGATTGTTTTGCTCTAAATTTAACACATGTTGAAAATGTACGACGTTGTGTCAGATACAAGACATTTATTTATTTGAGACAATGTTCATTTTAAGAGAGCGACTATATTGAGTGTTTGAAAAATGTAATATAGCTTTTTGCTGTCCACTTATATTTTCTAAAGTTTATGTCTGATGGTCTTGGATCAGACAGTTTTATGGAAAAGGTGTGTTATATCAGTTGCAAACTTCCGTCGGCAAAAAGAAACCAGTACAATCATGGTACCAAAGCTACATAAAACCTTAAAATCACGAACAACTCTTCTTTAATAATGTGTTAAACGTCTTAAGCAGACGTAGGTGTTAACCAAATGTATTGGGCATGCGATTGGATCTCTCTGATATTGAACGCTAGATGGCAAAATAACTTCTCTTCATACAAATGATATTTTCGGCATATAACTTGTGTTAAGTATTTCATTTATTCTTTGCTTCCATGTTGTTGTTGCTGCTGCTTCTTAATTTAATTTGTAATTCTAATGTTTGTTCACAGTAAAGTTTGTTGCGTATATAATGGAAGAAACAATCCGAAATAGCATGTTTTGCGAATTTTATATAACTGCAAATTCTATTAGCAAATCACAAATAATTTTCAATTTGAAGTTGGCACGCATGAACATGTTTTATCGTTTTTCGTGCTTGATTAGGTGATATTTGCAAAACTATTAAAACTGTTAATAATAACTTCGTTTATGTACATTGTTTTATGGGCGAATCATCATTAGGCTAAAATCTCTATTATATTAGTATGAGATCGAATGAAGCTAGCACATGTTGGTTGGATCACGCAACTTTTGATAAGCATGAAATGTGCAAAATAATTATTTGCGTTTCCTAAATGGTCGCATCAGAGAATATTATCAAACAAACTAGGTCAATTAGACAATGTACAATGACATGTGTTTCTCGTTGTTATTTCATTTCTTTATATGTTTTGACTTCCATTAACTTGCCTTGATGTTTATTCGGTTTTAAATGTGTACACTAATTACAATTAAAAAGACTATATTGAAACGGGTAAAATAATTAATCATGATTAACTATGCATTTTCTTCGAGAGCACGCAACCACTTTAAACAACAACATGTTTAAGTTTAAATGCAGTTTACCTTAACAGCAGTATTTGTTTTATTGTAACTATAAAAGAAAGTTAGTTTAGAGTCATTAAGATATTGTCATTTCTATAGAGATGTCGAATCAATTAAACTATGATGGTAAAGCCACCTTTGTCTCTGACGGTCAATAATAAGATTCAGCTGTTGAGATCTGATGTACCCAGGCTAACTACAGACGGTTTCAAATTGTCGGACCTGGTAATTATATCCATATACAGATATGAAGCCCATGCTATACATATTTCCTGTTTTGTCCGTTTTGATTTTTTGTGGATACTTTTTATCTTACTAAACTTAAACGGTACTAAATGTCGACTTCCTTTCCGTCCAAGCGATCATCTTCTTCAGTTATTTTCAGCAAGTTATCACAGTTGAATTTACTGTATATGATTCTGATGAATTAATGACAGAAGGCAAGCGAAAAATAAACAGCAGATAATGTCCATTAAAAGATAGGAGGGATGAAAAAAGAGAAGGTCGTATCCATATAATTGTATATGTTGCTGTTGGTTTTTCACCCTTTTCATTTTATTTCATTATTTGTACGGTCTAAAGATTAATAAAGCGTTAAAAAGGCTTTTATTTAGAGTTGAGTATGTGTGCATGCAGCAGAATTTATACTAGATGTCCTCTAAACACAAATTGGATATTGTAACATGTATGTGATACATGCAACTTATAGTTATCATCTTTAACAAAATAATGATATGAAATACTATATACCGCACCAGAACACAAAAAATAACGAAATATATATTTGCAGATGGTAATTCCGTTCCTGTACAATTTCTTTTAGAATCTGCGAATGGGCTTCTTACTAGTCTTATTTTATTATTTTCTGCCTTATTGGTGGAGAAATTTATTTGCCGTATTTTTCATTCCACTGTCGTTCTAGTCGACTTTTAATAAGACGCTGTAGTTAATCAAGGCACTGAAAACTGGAGAAGTTCTGGTATAACTGATGCAACACAGTTACTTGCAGACGTAACATTGTACAGTTGCTTTGTATTATATAACAAGCAAAACTGTAATATATTTGTGTTTGGATATAATATGTAAAAGCTTGACATGAGGTCCGACGCAAGGTGTTAAATCGTATACTTAAGAAAATGACATAGTTGTTTAGAGGACAAACAAGCAATTTCTCGAAAGAGGCATAGTTTTTCCGTGAACAGAAGTTGTATTGAAATTTTCAATTTGCACTCTCAGTTTTTTTTATGCTAGCCTAATGTTCTTAAAAACACGACCATGTGTAACTTTCAGTTAAAATCATATTAAACGGAATTTCGGAACACGTTTATTAGGATCATTATTAAAGGATACAATATTGTGATAATCATAAATAAGTGGTGTGAGGCCTGCAATGAAACTAAAGCGTTTTGATGAAACCTGAGATAATACTTTGTCTATTTCGTTCATTTGCGTTGTGCTTATGTTTAAGGCGTTAAATGTCTTAAATACATGCTTAATTTGAAGATAATGTTTTGATAATGCAAAATCGGAAACAAATTTTAAGATTACTGACTCTGTGTCTGGTTCGACAAAAAAACGGAAAAAATATCCAAATATGGTCCTTGTGAATTTATATAACGAATTATTTTATTAACCACACGCAAGGTAAAATTGAAACGAATTTATAAAGATCGATAAAACATATATAGAACGATATACATGTATATAGTATATTATTACGTTTGGGCTTCTCGATTAAAATAGAAGCTGAATAAAGTCTAAACGAATATGTCGGTTTTGACAATGAATCACAAAATTCCACAAAGTCGATTTTAAAAGATCACTGTCCTGTTTGCATCCTTTTTAAATGTAACAAGACATACGAAATGAAAAATAATAACTTGAACATAATAACAGCTACGTTTAAACGAGTAATTATAAACTTCTCAGATGTTGCATGAGCGGTTTCTCATGAAACAATGTGATATATTGTGGTCATACCATGACGTTGATTTGTCTGTCAAACTCCAGGACAATGTTAATTGAGTAGTTTAGTGATCCTTTAAAATCTCGATGTGATTAAATTAATTGATATTCACTCTTTTTTATCCTTTCAGCTTGTCCAGATATTGTACCCTTTATTAGTGTTTGTTTTTATTATATGTACTTTGGTCTAAAACACACTTGAAAAACCATGGTGACGGACGTAAATATATATCCGCACAATTAAGTTGGCATGTTGTGATTTCGTAGAACATTTATAACATTTATTTGTGCATAGTTCAAGCGAGGCCGAAATGCATAAAATGAAATATGACTCTGTCAATAACTGATTTTAGTGTTCTGTTTTATATCAACAAAATTTAATAGCTTAAAAATTATTTTCGCGTTAGAAGAATGTTAGCTTGCATATTTCTCTTTATGTGAATTATATCGTCATATAATAATCAGTAATGCAAAGATGTAACGGTGACAACTTGATATAGTTATATTTCTGCCTTTACTGTGGATAATGGATAACATGCTGGACCAACCAAAAGACCTTTTGTCTTCTTGAAAGTCATCAAGGGAGCCATATAAATTACAAAGTAGCGCTTTTATTTAAGCTTTACTTCAAACAATGATTAAGGGATATTAAAAGGCAATTTCATTATGTTATTTTCTTACGTGGCAGCTAACATGATTAAGGAATGCCAACGATACATACTGTTTGATGCTTAAGTAAAATAAAAAGCTATAAAGTAGGGTATGCAGCATGGGAAGTTTAATCCGGATAAAGACTGTGTATGATTATTAGTTGACTGTACAAACGGGGTGGGGGTTATTTTTCTTACAAAATATTGATTTGTTTGATATTTACAACGTGAAACATTTCAACTGTAAATCTTTAAATATATATAACAGCTAGAATATGTTTGATCGATTAAGGACAATTCAGCTACTGTATACAGTTTTTTTATGTTATTAAATACTTGAATAATACTATGGACTGTTCTAAAACACAACATAATGTTTTACGATGATCATATAAACATAATCCAAAAAACTAAATCATTCACAGACATGTTGGCACTGGTAACTTGTTCTTGGCGTCCTTAAATATAACAACTTGTCAACAACGAGTTACAGGCTCAAAAGCAAGTCCTGTGTCGTAAACTATAGCTAACAACTGACGTCCTGGAGAAATCGTCGTTTCCTTATTTAGTATTGATAATAAACGGAACGGTTACAGTACCAAAGTTCTTTTTACTTGAAAAGCATTACCTTTTGAATATGGTAAGGATAATCATGAAAGTGTTGTACAAATGTTACGAGGGAAACAACTGTTTGAAGTTGCATTTACAGACTCATGCTTGTATTCAATGCTCGGAAAAGTTCACCACATTGACGAAACTTATCACAAAAACTCACAAGTTTAGACATAGCTAATATTCTAATACTTTAACAAATTTATTTCTGCCATAGGGCATTTTATAGTGAATCTTAAAGCTGATAGAAGTAAATTTGGAACAATAAGCAAACAGAAAACCGTTGCATTCGTACTTGACAGACATGTCTAGCGTGTTGTTTTGAAGTTACACGCAGCGGTATCAAAGGCAGACCTTGAATTTAATAGGAATGTAAATCAATAAGATATAGGTAAATAAGAAAAGGTCCTATCAAAATTTTCACAGATATTTAAATTTTATCTACCTGCAGACCAAGGCAGACAATGTAAATGTGACAAAAAACACAGAGACGAGACATAACACACAAAAAGAAAAACCATCAGTTACCGCCTTGGAACGGTCAGTCGGCAAAAGGGCCAACTGGGTTGCTTAAACCTGGTTTGTGGAGCGCTCCAACCTCGCACTTCCTGAAGGTTTTTCTATCAAACAAACAGTGTAAATAAAAATATCCCGTCAAAATGAAACAACTAACAGTAGGCACCTGCATCGGGAGTTAAAACAGATATAATGATCTTATGTACATACATGATAACTAGTAATAAAATAACATATGTACAGTATGTACAGTAGATAAAAGCCTCGGCAACCAAAAAATTCCAAATGAGAGAGTAGTTTCAAATAAAATGAAGAAGTACAAGCGCTGATATATTATAAGAACAATATAATGACGTCATAAATGACATGACGTCATATGCCAAAAGTGTAAAAAGTGAAATGTAAAAAATACGAAGAAATAATAGAATTTTAGAAAAACAACAAAATAAAACGTAGTATTGTTTAGAGTTAATACGTTTAAAAAACATATCATAAACGCCGAGGATTTATCCGTAGTTGACATATTATATATGATAATAATTAAAAAAATCCCGATGTTATACCTACTGTGCAATCTCACGTAAAGGGTATGGAGACTGCTCAAGTTGTCCCACCTATATAGGGCACGACTGGAGAGATGAAGAGACAAGAAATCCAACAGTGACTGTCCAATTATGGCTTTAAGGCACTGTTTTCATATAGTCTCAACGACCTGTCCGGTCATCGTGTAATTTAAAAGCAATGCAAGTTCTTGACTGTAAAAGGGTCAATTGCAAGCAATGCAGTACATCGAAGGATTCCCGGGTTGTAACCGTCTGCAATACATTTTCTGATAAGTTTTGTAAAGTGGTCAGAAAAGTTATTGAGACCCTTGATCTTCTTTAACTTGTATAAAACATTTCCATAAAATGCAGGATGGCTTATGCTTTTCTGCATAAGTGTTTTCATACTGCTATCATACTTAGAAGCAATAAAATCATTGCGGTGAAAGAATTTTGAAAACGCCTTTCTTAATTTATGAAAACGAAAGCCTTGCTGTAACAGTTTAGAAGAAATAAACAGGTTTCTAGCATTGAAATCTTCTACTTTAGTACAAACTCGTGCAAACCTTGTAAGTTGTAATATGTAAATACCATAGGAGGTAGCACGAGGTGAATCACCATCAAGGTATGGATAATTCACAATACTAAAGTTGAAATCATCTCTCTTGTCATAGATTTTAGTAGAGACGTTGTCATTGGAAATATTTATTTCAATGTCTAGAAATGCTGCATTTAAATGTCAGTTATTTGCTTTATTAAGGGTAAGTTCTGGAGGGTAAATCAGATGGATCATTTGAGAAAAGAAAGGATTATCTATAGTTAGAATATCGTCAAGATGACATGATAACATGATGCAATATTAAACCTTATTCAATACTTTTCTTCCCTCACTTTTATTGTTTTGGCAATAAGTAATGAGGATTTAATGCGCTAAAACTTTATAAATGTAACATTAGTTACCGATTCAATGATATAAATTGCAACAACGAGCTTAAATCAAGTGATTCTACTGTTCTAAAAATAGAACGATTTCGCTGAGGTGTATAGAGGGTCAAACCTTCTTAAAGTATTTTATTTTGATTTTCTTTTATTATTACATGGATAAGGCATAACAGCGACGCTGTGAGGACTTTTGTTTTATGGTGTCCATTAATGTGCCTCGTTAGAGTCTAAGAACAGTAGGAAGTGACTAATTTATTTAAATAAAATACATGGTAATAAATCCAAATGGAATAAAGCAATTAGATTAGTTGATATGATTTTTGTAATCATTTTAGAGATACAAGGCAAGTATTTATACTGTCTGCTATGACGATTTATTACTTTCCCCCATGCTTAAGCATAGTTTCCTTGCTAGTAAAAAATGAAAGAACACAAGAACGAAGATTTCTAATCTGGAATAACCAGAGTTTAATTTATAAGGTTAAATTATCAACAGTTGCAATGTAAGATGGAGCCAACAGCTAAGTCAAACCTTATTCAGACATTAGAGTCAACAGACCTTATAAGGAATTCACAGTTAATCTGCTTTAACATTCTTGCAATTATTAGCTTCATTAGCATAAATAAAGCTCCGAGCTTTTTTTGAATGATATCTGTTGTATTATGTAAAGGTTAACAAAAACAATAGTTTTCAGAGAAGCTATCTACAAGTTTTATTGTAAACTGGAGTATCAATAGTTTGTTACGATTTCTTCTTGATAAATAACGGTCTATGTATGTTCAAGCTAGCGTGTTATTGACTTATATTTGCAAACAATTAGTTTTATTTCTGTCTTGAACTTGTTTGTTGGAATAACCAAGTTAAATAATTAAAACCGGATTTGGTAAGGAATTCAAGACAGGAGATTTTGGGGCCTCTAGTCAGTCAAAACTGACATAAAATGTAAATCAATCGATTGCTTACTTAAAATACTTTTGATTTAAATCTCCAGACTGTTCCAAACGTGATGTTATTGCAAGGAATATGCCGTATCATAGACTTTTGTCTTGATTTCTGTTTCAAATATTCATAATATTTGCATAAATGATGCCCTAAACCCTCCTATCTGCATAAGTATAGCAATGTAGCTGACACAATCACGTTCTTTAACAGACAAAAGATAACATAACATAAATATGTTAAAGATAAGTTTATGCAAGGAAATTAAACAGTGTACTATTTGCTGCTTAACATAATTATAATACTCAGTCGATGCTTTAGTCGCCAGCCTTCTATTTGTGAACTTACTTCTATTGTTTAAGATTACGTAAACAATTCTCTAAACTAACCCATTATGAAGACTTTCGAAAGTTTCAACAAAAGAAAATGCCCTCTCGAACCTCTAGGCGATGCATTTGATATATCTCATACAATATAAAAACATTGAATCTTAAGATAATCTTATGAAGTAACACACTTAAATTGTCCTGATCATTTTTTCATCATTACTCACCCCTTAATATGTCTGGAATTAGCATGTATTATGTACAGATGTATTGATACTTTTACTTCCGTGTTTCTAAAAATGTAATACCTAATTTTTCAGAATGAGGAAATCCCGCTAAAGCAAGGCGGGGCCTAAAAATGTCGATAATAACAGAACAAATTTAAGACTAATTGAAATGATATGTTTTTATATAAAGTCATATAAACGCCTCATACGTAAAGTGTTGTAACGTTATATTTTTTTAGATGTGGTATTGTGCGATGATTTGTTTAAATGAAAATTTACAAAGAAATATCATGAAAGTTATGGCGCCATCTTTATAATGTTTGTGCGAGGCATAATCAAATCTTGTCACTGATAAAGATGTGGAACTGTTACTTGAACAATTATTTCTAAATTTAGACAACTTAAACCGATTAATTGAATTCATCTCTTTCAACAACAAAAAAACCTTTATAAGAATATATGACAAAATCCCGTGAGCATTGCAACATAATTATACCAATCACACACAAAGTCAAATGTAAAAGTAAGAAGAAATCTGTGATGAATCATTTAAAATTAAAAGCAAACCCAAAAGTTACCGCCTTAGAACGGTCAGTTGGACCGACTGTGGTGCTTTAACTAGTAGTTTTATAGAGCTATAACCTCTATTTTATGGTCATATATATGCAAGCAATAAAAAGACTTCATAACCTCTTTTACGGCAGCGTGTTATTTATCATATTTAGCAATGTTACTGATTTATGTTTGCCATTTCATTAGTGTCTGGTCAATAAATAATTATTATTTCTTGAAACGCATTCATAATGCGAGATATGCCTGTCTGTATATCTTGGTTAATATGTATCTTTGAGAAATTTTACGATCTATATGGTGAAAGTGTATTGTGAAATGTATATTATATGAAAGAGAAACACCAGTGACTTATCTTTGCTCACGTCTTCCTAAACCTCCAAGATGCATGTTTGTTAGAACGACAGTAGGACTTTTTGACAAATTCAATGTCTCTACTTGATTTTATATTCAATATATATTCTATATATAATAATAAACCTTCCATTGATAAATAATGAAAGATCTTATTTCACAGTATACAACACATTGTGTGTAAATCCTTTAATTTTGCATTTACCATCATAACCATTTAAGAGGCTTCACATTGTGTGAGAAAGAGGGAAAGAGAGATAGAGAGAGAAAGAGAGAGAGAGAGTGAGAGCTTAAGCAACTGATTTACTGAACAAAAATACATGTATGTAGTAAAAATTGTAAAAATGCCTAAGTAAACACAAAGCATAAAATCTTGCTTTTAGCGAGTTACCATGTTAACGAAAAGTCTTAATATATCCAAATGTGTTATGTTATATTATAGTTACTTATTGTTTCAACAAATTACATCATAATACATATAAAACATAATCGTTTTTACTGCGTATAATTGTTCTAAATCTTAATGAGCAAGTAGTTAAAAGGTCCATGATATGCCATATAGCTCAACTATTTATAAATGATGCATGTCAGTGATATTAGTAACAGCTTGTTACTTATAACGATTCCTAAGTTTTAAATATATATACGCTAACATTAAAAGATTATATGCCCCGAAAAAAGGAATTTATTTATCATACTAATTTTTCTATTTATTTTATCTAGTCTTAAAATTTGATTTTATTACCAGTTCATCGAACCACACCCCTTCCCCCTCCCTTCAAAAGAAAAAAAGAAAAAAATGACCGCCTAAGACGGATGATTTGTCGGTCGTTAAGAAAAAAAGATTAAACTTATTCCTTATAATGTCGTAGTATATGGTATATGTTCAATTAAGCAAATATCCAACATGTTGCTTATGAAGTGTTCTGTTTATAGGGGCATCCAAAAAAAGCTTTAGTACATTTCTCTAGTGCTAAATGAGCGCAAATTAGCCTTCTGGTGCCAATATGAATAGTAACTCAGATGTAGACTCTTTTAAGTAGTGTGATTAAATATGTAAATCAGGTGTATATTGACGAGGTTATGCATTAATATATTCATTCTTTCAGCTTATACATTGTTCGAGAATCCATGAGCTTAAAGTCGATAAGTGTATTCAAGCCATTTAACGCTTTTCTAGATGTAGTTCAATAACGTGTTGTTTTTTTTCTTCACAAACTCTATCCATTCCTTCAGAAGGCATTTTAGTATGTTATTAATGTTTTCGTGGTCTTGCATCCATTCTGAACAATAGCAACATGTTTAAAGATGAAAAACCAAGGCTAAGTATTAAAAAACATTATGTGTATTAATATAATGTAGATTTTTACAATGATATTTGGACAAGCTATCTCATAATGTTGTTGATGTTAAACATAAACTAACCGCCGTTATTGGAGGTCGATTATTGCTGTACACATTTTATCGAGGCATGGTGGGTAAGAGCACCGGCATGACTATGGCAAATTGTCTGACGGCACAGTCTATGTATGCACCGTCTTAGCTACTTCCTTTTCTGTCCAGCATTTTAGAATTGCAAGCACAAATCATTTGGTCTTACGATTTTTTTGGAAATTTAGTAATTAAAAGCCCACCCACCACACCCTTGAATTAGTTATGTTTTGACAGTAATACTGTTTTTATTGTAAATTTACAAATTTAGATTAACCTTGTGTATGATGCAGAATGCGCTTGGGCGCTTTGTTTTGTTTTCTTGTTTCAGTTAATTACAACTGGCTGTTTCGATTGGGAGCATCGGCGGCCAGAGGGGGAGGAAGGAATGTCGATTAGAACTGGTTGTTTAGATTTGGGAGCATCGGCGGCCAGTGGGGGAGGAAGGAATGGTATGGTTCCCGTTTAAACTTGCAAGAGGAAAAGACATGGAGGGCGGACAGAAGGCAGGACAATCCGAATATTAATGTAATTAATATAGGTTAATTCTTAGTTTTAAAAACGGGCATGTGCAACATTTGCAAATCGGCACGATTTCTGTTTCCCAGGATCAGCTGAGCAGCAGACAGCACAGTCCGAACAGATAAGTAATTTAGCAATTTAGTTAATAAGTAGGTTAAAAACAGGCATTTACTATGTCCGTGTCTGCACATCTGACATAGACCTGGGATTTCCTCATTGAGCAGCCTGGCAGGATTTCTGTTTCCCAGGATTATCCATGGTAGCAGGTGGCGGAATTTCTTTTGAAAGCTGCATCTTATTTATTTTATAAATGTGAAGCCTGTTAAATTATGTGGTTGACACCTTATGTGGCAAGAATTTCAACCTATTGGGGCATATATGTTTGAGCTTATTGGGGCATACAGTTTCAGACTATTAGAGCATATAGTTTCAGCCTAGTGGGGCATACAGTTTCAGCCAAGTTGGGCCATACAGTTTCAGCCTTTTGGGGCATACAGTTTCAGCCTTTTGGGGCATGCATACAGTTTCAGCCTTTTGGGGCATACAGTTTCAGCCTTTTGGGGCATACAGTTTCAGCCTTTTGGGGCATACAGTTTCAGCCTTTTGGGGCATAACGAAGCGTACAGATTCAGCCTTTTGGGGCATGCGCTTGAATATGGGGGGTCTATATTACGCATGGCTGTCTTCGGTCTCCCTAAACGGTCGCTTTGACAGTGGCTTAGCACGATGGAGACGGGAACCATGCCCATAAACTGCCATTTCCGAAGTGTCTTTAAATTGTATTGTGTTTTATACCTAAAGAATTAAAATAAATGTTTGTTAATTTTAAGTTGCCTTGTCATGTATGAGCTGTGAACGGGGACGCGGCATGGGTGAACAAGCGTTATGTCTGCCTTTATTTCTCTAAAGTGAAAGCTAATTGTTTAAGTAAATATAGAAGAGTGGAAGCTGTTCACCCGTGGGGCGTTGTTGTTCCTTCAGACTCGAATCTCCCAATAATTATCTTTATGAAAATGATATGATTTGATACTGTATATGCTCTATGATAATTTTGCAAATATGAATTACTAGTGTTTGGTCATGTGATTGTGTAAGAACTAGTATAAATTTCCTTTAAACAAGACATGTTTTGAAAGTGTAAAAGATAGACAGCAATGATTGAAAATTATCTCTATTAAAAGTAATATAAGTTTGACCATAAACAAAACCTCTCCATTAATTGTAAAAGTGTTAGAGAGTAACGTTTGAACGAACTACAGGGAAATTACTTCATCGTTATTTTTTATACAGAATCATTTCCATGGTGTCTGATTTTACTTGCAGCACTGCATAATATAGAGTTTCGTTAACCGGTTGTTATGGAAGCAACTGATAGCCAGTCAGAATATGTAGTATAGTTGCACATCAATACAACTTACTAACTTGCAAAAGGTACTCGTTTTATATGTTTTCTTAAAGAAAGTCGTTATGCCGATCTCTCTATTTTACGAGAGCCGCAGTCTGAATTTTGGCGCATAAGAGTTAGGATAGAGAAAAAGGCTTCAGATGCTTCCAGACTTAATCACCATAGCAAGATATTTTAAGTCTAGGGATACGCGAGCAGAACGTGAGACTTTAAGCTCTTATATGGAAATCAGTATATGGTTGATAAGTAATTGTTAAACTCTTTTTTAAATTGTATGTCATTTTTATCCCATTATGGAAACTTAAAGTCTAAAAATCTATATATGGACATACATGTGTATTATAAAATGTCTACAGTAACCGCTTTTTCTTTTGTTCTATTTCCTTATAACAAAGATTAAAACATCTTCTATAAGGATCATTATAATAAGATAATTATAAGAAACATTCACACAAAAAATCTAAAGAACAGACGTGCTGTAGCTTAATTGATATCGAAGTGTACATTATGCAAAAATATAGTGTTCGGTCCTTTGGGTGAAAGCACAATACTGCACAGAATCCGTCAATATATAGTTATGGATGAAATAAAACAATTTATCCATTTTAGTTAATTGACCAAGCAAGACTGTCAAGACGAATGTATGACGATGCTGTACTTGATATTATATGTTGTTAAATATTTGTATGTAACCATTGAAAATTCCTTGATATGTAAGTCAGTTATTTTCCAAATCCGTTTTCTACTCTCCGAGGAAAGACAAACAACAAACGCATACTTCAAATTCAATTGCAAACTAATATATGCAGTTACATGCACACAATCTTCCATCCCTTCAATAAGTAAATATACTTGATAAAACGGATTATTAATCAACTTGAGGTGATAAAGAATATTATCCAAACACATCTGCTTCCTAAATCGTAATGCTTTATCACCATTCGAGTAAGATTAGAAGGATAATATTCATCATCTCAAACCGTTACATACATTTTATCCTTGTCGCACTCTCTTATACTCGGAGTACGCTTGATAACATGGCGAGATAAGGTATGCTAAGAGAGCCATATGTTATGAACCAGTCTGAGTACGCTTAATAACATGGAGTGATAAGGTTATACTGAGAGAGTCATATGTGTTTCCTCATCATTGTTGATAAATACGCTGATGTTATAACAATGTAAAACATGTCACCTTGTGTCGATCACATTGTTTTCAAAGTAACGACTAATAAAGTAAAACAAAGCAAATATATGGTAACGAATATGTCTTATACATAAACAAAAGCAGTCATGGATATATTCAACATTTTATACTGCATGGCAGAAAATCTAAAGTAAAACTACTAGTAATACATATCAAGTACATATTTTGGACTATTACCAATACACAGGAGGGTAAATTGATGTTAAAGAATCGTGAAAACCATGAAGATCATAAGTGTGTTCTAAGAAAACTAAAACTTTTGGTAAAATTAGTTTTGCATTAATATCACTTAAGAAAATGTTATAGAATAAGTTCCTCATTTTACATCTCATCTCATCAGCTCTCCTTAAACGAATGTTTTAATTTTCGGCATTTTATCCTTTTTGTGAAATAAGATAACTATGTGGCAATGTTAAATGAGTGATTACGGCTCTCTAATAATTTTACGAGGTGGGATAATATATGAAGACTAGGCAAATGTTTTTTCTCCTTCTTCTTCTTCTTCTTCTTCTTCTTCTTCTTCTTTTTCTTCTTCTTCTTCTTCTTCTTCTTCTTCTTCTTCTTCTTCTTCTTCTTCTTCTTCTTCTTCTTCTTCTTCTTCTTCTTCATCATCATCATTATCATGCCTTTGTTTGGCGAACAAAGCAATAAATGTTTGCTTTTGCGGCACCTGATAGTATGGTTTACAAAAATAAGTTGATTACAGTCAGCAAACTTCCAGTGTATTTTTAAAAGAGTATATAAAACTTTAAACAGTTATGATTAAAATGCGTAGATTGAGTAATGCCTATATCGTCCCATTAAACAAGAAACATTATTTGTCTATAATGTCCTATTTTATTGCGTTATGTTTTTACAAAAAGGTGTTAGTGACTAAAATGCATGTTAAATTCGAACATGAATTTATCGTTTTGTAAATAGGTAAACACGAGCAACTTCTAATATCTATGAATCTATTCCTGGTTCGGTGCTAAAATGAATATACACATCAATTTATGGTCAATGTGACTTGTATAACGTCACATTTTAATCACAGTTGAGAAAAATTAGAAATGACAAATAAGACATTATATAGCACCTTTATATTTTCAGAAGCATATTATTACCATTGGATAATGTTTTACATGGAAGTTGAAAGTTTAAATAAACATGTCTGTACGAAACGAATCACAAAAACCAATTAAGAAAATTTAAGCGGTCATTACGACTAAGCTGTTTCAAATGATACTGAAAAGACATCGCTAGTATTTTATCGGAACATAATCACAGCCAAGTTCGATCAATTATTGATAGAATTACCTCTACGCTTTTATAGCCGTCTGTCTCAAGACAATGTGTTTATGTAGTCATTTGGTCTTGACATTTTCTAGCTATCTCAATTATGTTAATTGTGTAGTGTAGCACTCCTTTAAATCTAAACGTGCAGTTAATTTACGTATATTTTTAAAATTTGCTCTTTAATTTCTTTGATTCTCAGAATCAGCATCTTTCTCAGAATCTTATCATATTTACCTTTCCATTTTTGAAAAATAAATTGTGAAACTTAAACAACGTCGTAGGCGTAAAAGATATTCGCATATTTTACTCGCTGTTGTCATTCTTTCTATTGTATTAAGATGGTAACGTGTTGTTTCTTTTCTTTTATGTAATTTCTGCTAAGCATTCAATTTTACGTGTGTAACTTTGTCGGGATCAAGTATTATCTTTATTATACGTTGTAATTTGATTGAAACTTTCATATGTGTCGTAGAGTAAATAAAATAAATAAAATGATAAATGATGTTTCGATAATTCATTTAAGGTTTTCTTTCATTAGTCAAATTTAATTGCATATAAAGCCAATTTCACGTTGGAAAAATGTTTTTCCTGTGCATTTCGGACCGGCCAATCGTGGACTGAACCTTTCATCTGTATGTCAAGGGACACAGATAACTAGCACTGTAACAATTTTAGTTTGGTTTACGTACACAACAATGAGAAAGAAAGGACTGCAGCCACAATATACATTTTATTAAAAAAACAACAGAAATCATTGAAGAAGTGTCATGGAGGTCGTTAAGGAAAATCCACTTATCACATCCTAAATATAATTCAGCGCTGTGCAAAGGCAATCTCATCACATGATTCTCTTATGTGGCAGCTAAATTGATTAAGTAAATTCAATGCAACGATAGCTACTGCTTGATGCTGAAGAAAAATATAAAGCTATGAAGTGGAAGTATTTCATGCAACGTGGAGGATAGTATAATTGTTAAATCTTGGCACGCTCAAAAATCGACAAACGTTAGTTAAATATATTTATGAAGATCTATCAACCGGTCATACGTGTTTGATAGCTTTTGAAAAATTTGGCGACATGAAATAATTATGGTATTAATGACTTGAATACTTAGCGTGATTTCAACTCTCATATCTACAACAAATACGTTTTCCCCGGTCCCGTACTTAAAGAAATACAAAGATTTAAGCCTTTATCGCCTCTTAAACAATGGTCGCTTATTAATATCTTGGAGATGTATCCTATTATTATTTAGGAAAAATAATAAACATCCATGTAACATCACATTTTACGTGCAAAGAATCAGCCGCTAGGTGTAATGATGGGAAAATGATTACAAGTATTAAACCAGACTACGAGTTGAATATTCAAAGTTAATTGCATATATAGTATTATTTGTGTAAGCACATTTTTCAAAGTTTTAAAAGTGTGACCGACCAAAGTTCATAACAATCGTGAAACCCGTTAAAGAAACGTCATAAGATTTCAGATTTCAATGCCTATGCATAACTTAGCGCTTTTTAAGGAATAATCTAAATGAATATATATATTAAAAATAATCACATATTTCTTAATGCTTATTTATTTTTGGTTTTGTTAAATATTTTATTAATTTTTAGACCAGACATTTAATTAAATGGAAATGGAGATATTTATAGCATCACTATTTCTAGTGAGTATATCTGAAAGAAATACAATTTTATTCACTGGAATTGTTAGTTGTTAGACCATCACAATGAAATAAAACACATTAAGATATAACACTAATGGGATAAAAACGCCCTCGCTTTTATTGTTTAAGCAATAAGTAATTTGATATTAAAGTCGCAACATCAACATAATGTCTGTGAATATTTATATGATATAAATGGCAACAACGAGCTTAAATCAAGAGATTTCACAGTGTTTAAAAAAATAAATTAAGTTTTACAATAAATAATTTGATTTTTATAGATTTACTGTAACATAGACATGGCTTTAACAGCAACGCCGTGATGTATTTTACAGCCCGTGTCTATTTAGATTCTTCTTAAAAAAGCTAGAACATGAGAAACACATCTGGCAGTGACTTCTTTAATTGAATAAAATTAAACGTTAAAATGCCATTTAAAACGTAGCAATTAAATTAGTTTGTGAAAAAAAAAACATTTAAATTAATAAAGAAAAAAGTTTACATTCAGTTAGAAAAGATTAATTTGTTCATGGCACACTTAGACAGGGTTTCCTTATCATGTCAGAGAGAAAAATAAGAGAACATATAAAGAAGACGATTTCCTATCCAGTATTTCATGAATATTTTAATAAGATGCAATGTTGATTAGATGCAACTTGAAATAACTCAAAGCTTTTTACTATCATCATGTGTTCATATTCCACATGCTCATACATTGTTCCAATATTCGTTTCATTAGAAACACAAAGCCTTTAAAAATGTTACTGTGATTTGTAAAGTTCACAAAAACATATGTTTCTGAAAATACTATTTACTATTTTATCGCGAACAGGAAGTTTCAGTAGCTTATTAGTACTTTGTTCGGCATTTTCATGCAGACATTACGTTGAATGCTCAAACCAGCTTTATGGGCTAACAACCATTTTTATCGCTGTATTTCTTTGTTGGTGTCATCAAGTTTATAGTGTTCATTATGGACATCACTAGTAATATTTTTTTATGGTGACCACATTTTCGTTTTATGACGAAACAAATCCACAAATATGCACACGGCTATCAACCAGTTGCGAATGTTAGTTAAACTGTCAATATACAAAACATAAATCAATATTTTTATCTTCCGGGTTCCGCCATAAATGTTATCTATTATATCCTGCCTACATATTGTCTGGACTTGTTAGCATATACAGACAGATTCCGTTAAGGCTTTATTGATAGGTCTATTACAATGTTCTTAAATTATATTTGCTTTATTTGCAAAACGAAAAATATTATGTAGACGACCATTTATGTTTTTAAATAAACTTTTTACATCGTAACCTTTGCAAGCAGGTGAAATCGTTTAAATGTGGATGGCGAAAGGAAACATAGTCAACAAAACACAATTGAAACATTGCTTCTAGTAAAATCATGCAAAAAGCGAAGACATGCTCTTGGCGTTTTCTCTTGTGTTTATGTAAGCTACGCATTTTTAAAGATTATAATACTGATTGCGCTAGTACGTCAGCTAGAAAGATTTAAGTAATATTTGATAAAATCAATAATGTAAGCCCTTTGGCCATGAGTTTAGTAACTAGATCTTCGAAAAAAGCTGGTTATCTTATGTTTAATTGCTCACGTATCAAAGAGCTATTTCAACTACCTAGGCATGATTTTCTTTGCGAAAATGTTATTGTCTTGCTTTAACGAGTTTCATCGAGTCTAAACTATACTTAATGCTTCCCATGTTTGGCATCGCCTGTAACTGAAAGACTACGAAGTTTTTGTCTACTAAATGTATACATGGAATATTCTCAATATAGTCAATAAGCAGTCATTATGTCATCTATAGCCCTTTTTAAAATCGTAAACAAAATATTTAACTATTTGTAAGATGTCTTAAGCAGACGAAGGTATAAACTTAAAGTATTGTGCTTAATGTTTTGTTACAGTAAAGTTATTTTTTTTTAAATTTTAAGCAAGTTGTTGGGTACATCTGACAAAACTAAGTATGTTATATACAAAATATTTTTGGCAGGTACCTTTTTAACGGAAGTGATATTTATTTCGGTCTCTGCTGCTTAGTTGTTGTTGTTGTTGTTTTTATTTCAATTTGTTATTCACATTTAATGAGTTCTTTGTTCGATATCGTGACAATACGGTATGAGGCATAAGAACAAAACCACAAGCAATTATTGAGTGTGAAAACCAATACCTAACGATGTTCTTAATGTATATTATGTTCATATTCCGTCTAATACTACTTATTATGGCCAAAAGTACAGCATGTAAAATGGAAAAAAGCACGATAAGGCTGTTTTGCGAATATTATATTACTGTAAATGCTATCATCAATTAACGCATAATTTGCAATTTGAATATGCCACTAACGATTGGGTCTATTTTGTAGATATGAGTATTATTCCTGCGTGTTTTAAGGATGCATATGTATTTTAAATTTGAATGATATTTCTCATAAAATAAAACCTGTTGAGCTGGTGTATAAATAATGCTTGGCATAAATTCATTTCTTATAACGCTTAGATCAAACAGATACAAAGCTTCGGCTTAATTAAACATTTTAAAAGCATATGCGAGTTCTGTCCTTCTTGTTGTCTTTATTTTTCTGCAATTTGCTTCATGAAATAGAAATGGAAATACATGTGCAACTGATTTACTTTTATGATTAGGAAAGGAATAAAAATTAACAGTTTAAAATATTGTTGAAGTATTAAAACTTTAAACATGAAAAAAATTAATATATTGTTTTAAATGTTATTATCTTCTTCTTTGTCTATTAATAATGATTTTGGCAGATTATCGGCATTCAGTGTAAAGAAATGTAATATATACGTTTTATTAAACGTGTTCAGTTGGCAAACAGAAAGCCTTAATCTCATATACTAGAAGTAAAAAAATATGGCAGTAGAGCAGTTCTAGAGACACAGCTACATAAACTTTAAATGCTCTGCTCTAGTCTACCAATTGAAGAAAGTGTTCACACCCGTATTTACTGGGGAGGGTGTGGGGTGTTATCTCATCTAACTCTAAATCCCACGTGTAAATATACTAAAAAGAAGACAAAAGAACGTATAAAATATGAAAAAATGCTTATACTTTAAATAGCTCCGCCTTAATTATATTATCTGCATATGTTATTTACTTCAAGAATATGAATTAAATTTTGTCAGCCGAATTCAATGTCAATTGTCCAACTGTAACAACACATTTCCCATGCGTCTTTACTGGAAAAATTTCGGTTTAAACAAACTGTTATTAAAATAAGACCTTAGCCAGCGCGGTGAAATATACAAGAACAAGGTAATAATAACATAACCTGGAATTACAATCACACACTAAATACATGTTGAAATGCAATCATTTATATAAATGTTTTAGATTTATATTCAAACTTCAGCATCAGCATACTTTATGTCAAAATTTAAGCAATTTGAGCTAAGTGCATGCATATATTTCGGCAGTTCTTTTATGAAGAATGAAGTATCTAACAAACAACGTAAATTTGATACACGAGAACATAATATTACATGAGGAGGTGCATTTTGCTTTTGCAAGAACTTAAGGAAACCTATAGAAAACAGATAAAAAATTTAAAGCATTTACATATGCTGTAGTATTTGTTGCATTTTACTTGTGTTATCTACCAACAAATGTTTTCTGGCGATCAGACTTTGCCATTTCTACAGAGATATCGAATTAATCGAATTATGTCATCGCAGGCTTTTTTTTTCTGGCCGTCAGTAATAAGGTTTATCTGACGAGAGCTGACGTACTCGATGTACAGACGGTTTCTATGTGACTGACCTGGTAAGTATGTAGATATTGGATAAGATAACTGTGCTGAAAGTACTTTATGCTTTTATTCGTTTAGATTTTCGTTAAGATATACGGATATATTAAAACGTATAATTAATCTAAGACTATTGTAAATGACAGTTAGATATGAACAAATATCTTTTTTTTCAAATTACGACTGGACGTCCAATCTGCCATTAAGGTCATAACACGAGAAACTTTGCTTCTAATTTAGATATGACTACAGGCATGCGATAGGTGAACGCCCGCAAATAAACATTTAGAGATAGTAAGGTATTTGAGAGAGAAGCAAGTATTCATATTAATAATTTTGTTATCGTCTCCTGCCTTAATATGTTATATTTAACAGAAGAAGAATCTAATCAATTTTATGATGGACACTAGAAATTTTTATTTACAGAGTGATTGTATTTTTGTTACGATGTCATTCTAGCCGACTTTTAATAAGGTGTAGTTATTTAGGATGCTTAAACTAAAGTTGCAGTACTTATAGTATACTTTATTTTTATTCGTTAAGAATATGTATCCTATACATGACATATCATTTCCAGTGGGCAGCGTATAAGAAGGAAGTTAAAAAATTTAACGAACACATCGCTAAAAAAATAACAAAAAAACCGATGATGAAATCAAGGCGGTCTCTGCCTGCCTGTTTGCACTGTTTAGCTGTTTTAAATGACGCCAGTAATGCAATGATGTATTTAATTTAACATGATAACAACCAGGTCCAAACAGCTAGTCATACATTATTTAGAAGCATTGTTTCTCCAGGGACAATGTGATGTGTTGTCATATTCCCGTGACCAGATCTATTTTACTTTAACTCATCACAACAATGTTAATTGTGCAGTGTCTTAGTTCTTGCAAAACTGGCGAATGACTATTTCGATAATTAACTTAAGTGTTTGTTTGTTTAATCATCAGCAAAAAGGTAGTTGTTTATAAAATCATTTTTGTCGTTGGAAGAATGTTTCCTGGTTATTTTATGTTTTGTTTTGTTTCACAATAATCCGTTATAATGCAAAGACGTGACGGTCTCTACATGATAACGATATTACTGTGTTTACTGTGCATAACATAGCGGATAAACCAGTCGTGGAATTTAACTATTATTTGCATGAGCGTTATCAAGGGCGCTATAAAAGTAGCATTGTAACTATTTCAGTTTGGTTTTACTTCACGCAACAGTGATGAAAGTGTGTTTAAGGGCGTAATTTCCATTTTCGCACATGGCAGATAAAAGGTTAACGATCACCCCACGGTTTCAGTTTATGTATGTAGCGTAAATTGTTTATGGTATTGCTTACGAAGGATTCACCTAGGCATGGCTTTTGATGAATTATATACAAATGAAACAAGGAACAAAACACATAAGACAATTCACTTTATGTTATAAAAAAAGAAAATTTATTTATTTAACAAAATACATATATTAACATAGACTGACAAATTAAATTAACTGAATATTATAACATCCTTTCCACAGCGGCTGGTCCAAAAGACTGTGACCCTACCACCCACCTCAGCTAGGCAATGTACTAGGGGACTTACTTTCAGCGACTTGTCACTAGCACGGGTAATAGGGTTAACTCGGCCTTGCCGTCCAACGAATATTTAACCCTTCCAAGCGTAGGTTACGAATACACTTTACTTTCAACTTAAACAAGATGCTGTCGGGGAGCGTTACCCATATTGAGTTGCTTTACCTATAAACGGTTATCATTCTATTTATCAGAATAGTAGTTTAACGTAAACACCTTACACTGTGGTAAGACTAACACGACAAATTCATCTTCTCCAGCGGAGGATTGCACTACCCAAATATAGTTATTTGTGATGAAATCATTATCTAAACACACTTAAACACTATTTTAAAACTATATAACACAACTCATCCTACCCTAGAAGTTTAATATGATAATTGATAACTTGTAAACTTGGTACACATATCAAATATAAACTAGACACATCATTTACCCGCGACAATCGTACAGTACACCTGAAAGCTCTACCCATGATGGATTGCTCTATCCATCGGAGGTTGCTTAGCCACCAACTAGTCAAAAAAAATAAATATAATTACTCACAGACCCACTAACGTTATAAGGTTAATACGTAAATGCCACAATCAATCGCGGATTGATGACTAATACTTAGAACACTTAAATATTTTAAATAAATATTTAGCACAACATATTTAAATACGCGTATTAACAAACACTCTAAGTATTAAGGTTTACACTAGCGCTCTGTCACACAGGTTTGCAATAAAAAGGGAATAACAATGTGCACCAAAATTAAACACATACAACACTTAATCAATATGTTTAAACTAGAATAACATGTGTTGTTACGACCGCTGTCGCTATTTAAGAAATATTTATAAAATGGCACGTTTACTAAACGACGAAATGGTGTAACAGATTAAACAAGCCAGCAACAAACTAGCACAATGTTTTATTTTAATAAACAATTAAATCTATGGCGTAATAAAACAATAACATATAAATGAGATAAAATTTCAGAAAGCAAAATAAATGTTAGCTTACAGTTTGTCACTTTAGGAGGTGTCCCTTTAATAGTCCAATTAATAATCCAACGTCGAATAATCCTGAAGAGTTTTCGGTAGAATGTCCTCGTACATAAGCATAGTAGAAATAACCCCAAGGTAGAACAAAACACGAATGTAAATGATATAATTCCAAATTCAACACTTTAATAATTATATCACTGTAGAATATAATAAGTCCACGTAAGTTCCAACACAGAAAGTTTTAATATAGAAGCTGCATGTATTTCCAAACTCTATGTCCAAACTCTATGTCCAAACGTTTATCCAAACTCCCTTTGAATCGGCAAACACGCCTTTATATATACCCAAAGAATTTCTAGAACATTCACGAAACCCAGAACATTCTCGAAACCCAGTTAAAATTAAACAAAACCACAACGGTAAACAACCCTTAACCTGACTAGCGTAACCTTAAACGCTGGTGTATTACCGTACATAACAGTGTATGTAGATTCGTAAAGATGTACGAAGATGTATATAGCACAGGTGATAGGAATGTTGGGTTTACCTAATACCCCTACCAGCCAACGGTTTATTTATTTATAATAATATAGATAGTCAAATAGACATAGATTTGTTCAATAGCTTTAGGCCATAGACCCATATGCACCACATTATAACAAATAAGCATATGATTTTCAATGACATGCATATGACAATACATGCAACAATAATAGAGCATAATACGGTCTAGATTTGTATCATCTAACTAAGATATATAATTCACATTGAAACAACCATACCTACAGAAAAATAATAATTTTAACACCAAAACACTATTGCTATAAATGTCCTCAATATTACTAATATTCTTAAAACAATTCAGTATTAGTAAATAAAATCCGTGTCAATAATGTCGATAATAACCCATCAGATAAGAAGTAGGAAATACACGGAAACAATGGTAGATTGCTGCTTTATAGTTACAAATGAAATATACTTAACATTTAAGGTTTGTATATGTTAACATCGTATTACTAATCATAAGCAATATTAATAAATGAGGTTTGATACATAACAAATTTTAATTTAAGTCGGTACTTATTTAAGTCAATAAGATGAGAAAATAATAATAATAATGATAATAATATAAATAATAATAATAATAAATTCCTGTTATACTAAATTCTTTCTATGTTCAAAAGCTTTTCAACTATAATGTGCCAATTTCTTTAATATATTTTTGTCATTTAATGGCCTTCTTCCCAATTCCACATTTTGTGTTTGCTTTTGATCTATTTTGTCTTTACAGTATCTCAGACGGGCCCTAGTAAATCCCCAAATTTCTGCACTGTAATTGAAAATTGTTTATATTAATTTAATAACATTTCCAGTCGATGACTGATACCTATATAAGTAAATTTTCATAAACCTTTTTTCATTTTAAAAAGAGCCTTACATTCGGTTTTGTCCTCACAATGCTTCATAGGTCTATGTGACACTCCCCCAGACAATGTATACATTAAGATACTTACAGGATGAAACAATTTATAAAATTTTACGTTTGCATAAGTAATCATTATGTCCGGTATATTTTCCTCCTTTCTGAAAAATCAAAACTTTACAAAAACACCAGTTTTCGGAGAAGCTATTTACAAGTTCTTTTGAAAAGGCGATATCAAAACTTTGCTGTCATTTGTTAGGTTTTCACCTAGACAAATAACGTTCTATGAGTGCTCAAACTAACGTTTTATTGAAGTATACTTACAAACAATTGTACTTGTTCGTGGTATTATCAAGTGTTAAAGATCATTTTGGGTATCATTGTGCTTTTAATGAGACCTCGTCATCATTTTACGATTAATACCAAACAAAAAATATACAAATCGCTACAAAATTATAGCTTCCAAGTAATAATCTACTATATAACCTATTTTGAAATTTCTCCATTATACCAGCTGAATTAAGTTACATAAATTGGATGTCAGTAAAGAATTATCGTTGACAAAATACTTCATAGTAAATATCTGCTGCTTGTTGCTGTTTTATATAATATGGGTCACTGATAAATGTAAATTAAAATAATATTTACAAAGGTACACAGTCGTTTCAAAATACAAATATTTATTACGGAAAGTATTAACTGAATATTTTCAAAACAGTTTTTGAACAGATATTATGTTGGTTTGCGGTAGTATATGGTATTGTGATGTCAAATCGGTATACTCACAATATTTTAAGGCTGTGACCTAATAATGTATGAACCAATTGAATGTCAAATATGCAATGAAACATACCTTATGTTTACCTGAAACATATTAAGGCCGAAAACTGTGTTTCGGCTTATCAATAACATAAATAAATAAATAAAACATGTTTAAAAACAACAAACGAAAGCTAGCGCCTAAAATGAAGTAATGCGGTTGTGCCCGTGTAGCGTAAAACAGGTACTTGATTTTCTCTTTCTTTCCCTCTCGTCTCCTTTTTCTCTCTTTTTGCTATCTCTTTCTTTCTATCTCGTCTTTTTTCTCTCGAACTGTGTTGTCTCTTTCTTTCCATCTTGTCTCCTTTTTCTCTCCGTTTGCTGTCTCTTTCTTTTCATCTTGTCTTTTCTCTCTCTCTCTCTCTCTTATTGTGCTGTCTCTTTCTTTCCATCTCGTCGTTTTTCTCTCTCATTTTGCAATCTCTTGCTTTCACCCTCCCTATTTTCTATCTGTTTGGTATCAAACAAATTGTGATAGTAGAGTCTGATAGTTCCCATCTCATTGTAATAACATTTATTGTCAGACAAATTAACTTTATTTTAATTCCTGTTTAATTTCTGTTTAATTTCAAAAAAGAATCGTTGGTCTTATAATGCTTCAAATATTAAAACGGAAATACCTTATCGAGGCACACATCTTAATATAAATCCATCTTATGTAACACTAAAAATATCGTTGTAATTCGGGTGAACGTTGGATTCGGACCAGACGATTTGCCACTGAGACAGAGAGTAGAGTTTTGGGGGGAAATGGAAATACTAATCAGAGTGTTATTACGGGATTGTTAGAAGACACACCACTTTAAGTTCGACCGACGAACTAGAATCATGAGAAAAATATTTATGAATAAATAGCAAGTATCGTGTAAGTATGTGATATTTATTTGAAATATGTCGTTCTAATACCGACTCGTTGCCTGATATATATCAAACGCTGACTTTCAACTGCTTTACTATACATTTAGCAAATTAGATTTCACTTCCAGAACAGGGCTTGTATTTATGATAAATTAAACACATATTTATCTCCGTTATTATATTTTTAATTTCATACCTTCAACAATTTTTCAAATCTATGTTCTTTTTTGGCATAAAAATGCAATTATGGCCTATCATTAGAGAAGTATATAAATAAGGTAATAGCAGCTAATATCGAATGTTAGAGTTTATTTTCACATGCATTCTGATCAATTATAATCAGTTCAGTAAAACTATTTACACACTCTTAAGATAACAACCAATTATCTGTCATGCATTTTTACATAATTTATATATAATTTATACATAATAATTTATAACATATGTACATTTCAAGATCTTTCTTAACCGAGGCAGATATAGAATAATTGACATTTATATTCATACATAGACTGTATTCACATATCTCTTTAAACATAATGCGATTTGTTCGAAAAAAACATAACAATATGTAATGCATTGATGCATATATACACTACAGATACATCTCATTTGTTTATAGGCATGCATGAATTCTTAGGCTAGACACTATGAATGAAAGTGTAAATTCTTGTTCCGTTACCAAGTAGAGATAAACACATCGAAATAAAACATTCTGCGATATAAATGTTATACAATAAATTTATTTTATCTTTATTCCTTACTTTTATTGTTCCATTTATTTTCACGTCACGAGGTCGTTAAAATATTTCTAAATATTGTGAGTTATTTTTTTAATATAAACAAATATATACTACGTGATTATAGTGGTAAAGGAATGAGTCATTGTTATTTTATAAGGTTTGTCTACAACCTACCAAATGATCTGACTGTATGTTTATGCAAGTACCCATTATTATTATTATTATTATTATTATTATTATTATTATTATTATTATTATTATTATTATTATTATTACTATCTTATTATTATTCAGTGGTGTCTTTATTTCTCAATGTCTCTATTCTTTAAATGTTGGCGAAAACTCGAGCTCAAAGCTTGTTCCTTGAATCGGCTCTTATTATTTTGTATAGTTTTATTAGCGATCTCTCAAAAACTCGATTTTGTGTAACTAGATGTCCCTAGATAACATTTTCTTCATACCTATTACTCTATCTCTCAAGTCGATTTCACATATATGGTGATAATGACACCTTGGCAGGGGAATGAATTGTTTTCACACGTTGCCCGAACACCTTTTCCTTATCTCTTTTTATTGTCTATTTTCCTATGTACAGATCCCCGATCACAGACTCAAAAGAAAACGAAATCATACAACTCAACGTTTATTCCCATGCGTGTAGAAATTACACATCCGCGACTTCAAGAAATAATCAACTTCCATTATGAAGGTAAATGCAATATTACTTGCAATTTTCTCGTTGAAGTTGCAACTTTACATTATCTTATATTTTTTCTCTGATAATAACATTTTAAACTTTCAATTGATATTTTAGTTACAGATGAAAATGAAAAAAATAAACCGTAAAGTCTTTCAGTGTGATATCTGGTTAAGTTTTGAGATTGTGGACAAAAACTCGAATGTGCCCATTCTTCGAGGTTTCAAGTCATCCCCGTCCGACCTCGAGGAATCGAGACACCACTCTACTAGTATTAAGGGTTAATAAGAATATATGACAAAGTCCTATGAGCATTGCAACATAAACCAAGCTCCGGAAAGGCACAGAACAAAGGTATTTCACATGCAAGCCAAGCGAAAGGTAAGAACAATTTTGTGATGAGTCATTTAACGAAGAGAGCAAACCCGAAAGTTACCTCCTTGGAACGGTCAGTCGGCATTATGGACCGATGTCAAGGTAAAATACTGCATATGAAAACTACGCTTTGTCTATAAAATTACAACTTTCTATTTTCAGTCAATCGTATAGTTCTAAAATTTGATATTTTCTTATCTTTGTTCTGTCATTTAACGTTATAGCAATATAAACGATCAAATATATATACACAAGTCAGATGGCAATTACGAAGCCAGACTTATATAGGTTTTATGTTCTTCTCAGAAAAAAATACACAATAATTCTGTTGTGAGGTCTTAAATCAATTGTCATTGATTTGTCGAGAAGCAAGATACACTGCCAATTGTTGTGTCAACGTGATGTTCGATACACTAATCCTCTAATTCATACTTCTCCTTTTATTATATTGCATGTACGTGTTATATCAGGTTTTCAATGCCAGTTACTGAGTTTATTTTGTCTTAGACTATATTATTCACAAATTTAAAATAATATAAAATATTATCGCCTACATCCTCATATGCTTTGTTACCAAGAGATAAATAATTGAAACGAACTGTTCAAATTTTAAATTCAAACCTTTAATGAAGATACGAATGTTAACTGTTGGAATTGTAAAATGACACCCATGATGAACGGCGTATTGTATTTTGTAAGCAAAAAATAACAGAACATATTTTACAGATATACATCAAATTTTTAAGATTCTTTTTTCTTAACTGTAAGTCTACAATGTGATTTATGACTTAAGGGCATAGTTCTATACAATGTAAAAAAATAACATCATTCTAAATGGATAGTTAAATTATTGGGGACTATAAATCCACTGATCTACATAGATTCGTTTAGAGGACCGATTCAGGATATAGTGGGTATTTTGAATGAAACGGGAGATTAGTTAAGGATGTTTAACCCACGGACAATTTAACTCATTGGCATAAGCTTAATTGTTCTTCATTGGCAAACATAACGCAAGTCGATAAAATGCAGTATGTGTCATGTTTCAGTAAAGCATCATGAAATAGTGAGTTATTACAAAGTATAACAATAAAGTAAGAGATATTTGACATAATTTTGGCAATGTTTTGAAAAAGTTTTAAGTAGGTAACTGTACTTTTTAAAATAAGAAAGCCTGTTTTATTTTTTAAAAAAAAGCTTAGTAACACAAACCTGCCGTCATAGACGATTTGCTTTAATGTTAGTGCTATGCATTTATACGTGGACAGGAGAAATAATGAAGTACATCCTACTATATAGCAGGCTAATATCAACCAAGCGAGATTGTCATTTTGACAGTCTTGAATTGAAACACATTAACCAACATTTTATAGCAACTGTTTTGGGACCATTTATCTAAATTGAATCTGTTATTTATTTATTCCCGTCACACTCATTGTCTGGCGGAACTTCTCTTTCCAGTCAGGTTGGTATTTACGTATTATTGAACTTTTTAGAAGCCTATTGCATTGTTCAATTGTTATGAAGTTGTGATCAACTAAACTTTATTTGCAAAACGTAGAAATATATGCATATGATAAGCTAGTTACAGGCAGTCTTCAGATTTTGGGAAATTTAGAGTTGTTATGACTATGAATTCTCATAATAGGAAAGGCACGCGTTAAATGTAGTAGGCTTTTCCGGGTTTTATTTAATGAGCAAGATGAATGTAAAATGGACATTTTAGCATAGATCAACCGGCTGACTGAAATATCTCGTCTTGAAACTCATGGCAAACATTGTTCTGGCTAATTTAATGTTGTTGTTTATTAATCTTACTAAAAAGATTTTATTGTGCGATTAGATTGTGTTCCTGATTTAATGTTAATATCGGTTATCTTAAGTGTCATTTATAAAATTAACGATTGCAGGCTTGTAATTTTCACAGGACATGTTTTTGAAATGATCGACTGCTAAGACTTAAACAAAATACATGCTTCTTGGGTGAAACACGTAACTTGATAATTATTCAATCTCTATGTATTTTTCATCACTTGCGCCTCAAGATAATAGTCATTAGGAGAAATATGTGCTGTAACGATAACCGGACATTAGGTATAAATGTGAAAGACGGAAACAGACATGCTTGTTTTATTTTCACTGTGATTTTCACTTGTCTGTGAGCTATAGATGGGTCTGTACGCAATCTCTTAATGTTCGAAAATAAAAGGAAAATCTATTATGTAGCAGATAATAAAAAAATCAAAATCTTGAAAAGCAATATTAGGTTGCCGTTTCGTGCTTAAACTAAAGCGATTTCCTTTACTGTTTAATTTCACATTTCCCGATTATGATTGCACTTTAAGACGTATAAGCATTTTATTATTTATTTTGGTTAAAAGGCAACATTATGTTAACTCCAATAATACAACTGCTATTTAGAGTCACGATTGGGTTATTAGATTTGTCAGAACAAGGGCAAAATGTCAATTTTAGCATCATATAAGAGCCCTAAATGCAAATAGAACAAAACTTAGAACTAATTTCATTAAACAGTTTATATAAGGATGCATGCTTTAAATTAAGAAAAACAAAAAGACCAAAGTATCAATCAATATTCAAGTAATGAATCTTTTCATCTTTATATCTTAATGTCTAATATAATTATGCAATTGCAAAGATCCAAACGGTCATTATCGGGTTCTGTTGAATAAACACGCGCTATTAAAAGGCTGAAACCATCCTCAATTGAAGTATTCCACGTTGCAGGGAGAGACGTATACACCAGATACTACAAAAACAGTAAATATGCAACATTAGGCGGAATCCATGTTCGGTTAAACACAAATACAACATGTTGTATATCTCTTAAAGTGAGGGGTGATATAAACGAGAAATGGTAGACTTTAAAATATATGTTTCACTTTTAGAAACTGAAATGATCAAATTAACAACATGTTCATTAATTACATTTTTAAATTTTCATTTGCACACCTGGTAATATGTCAATTAAGCAATTCTTTAAGAATTTGAAAGCATAAAGTATTGAGTCAGGACTATTTAATTGCATAAAATACACGGTAATAAAAGAGTAAAACTGACAGAAACAGGATGAGTTGATACTAATGGAAAAAAAAAGCGAAACTATACTGAAAAGTGCAATATGAACCTTTTATACAAATACACAGTGAGCTTAAATGTCTTCCCATTCCTAACACTTTAATGTTTCTTTGCATAACATATGCTAACTAGCGCTTTTTTGCAAGATAAGTCGGCAAGCAGATGTAGATTATGAATAGTAATATATATTAATGTGCATTTTCATTGCTATATTAAAATATCAGGCGGTAAATTGTTTCATCCATACTCAACAGGTCTTATTAAGCTTGTTCTAAAGTCTTAATATTCAGGGATAGAGACTTTACTCCGACATAGATCAGACGTTTAATTAAATGGAAATGTAAATCAATTTTATCGTCACTATTTTTAATGACACATTAAGGTATGCTGTGATATAAAACATTTTCTATGTTGTGTTCCCTCGCTTTTATTATTGTATCAATTAGCAATGTGATTTAAAAGTCGGAAGTAAACAATATTATAAATGTGACGTGAATTGATATTTAAATGATAAAAATTGCAGCAACGAACCTAAATTAACGGATTCAACAGTATGAAAATGGAACGATTTATTCGTTTCCTCCATGCTTAAAGTTTCCTTATTAATTTGGTCTTTCGACTTGACAAATAGCATTCTGTGGATGCTCAAACTAGCGTTTTATTGAACTATATGAGCAATCATTAATATTATCCACGTTTAAACCTTGTTTGTTGGAATCATACATTTTGTTGAGTTCATTTTAAAGAACACTTATAACACTGTGTAAAATGACACCACATCATCACTTTATGATAAATATCTTACAAAATATATAAAGCTAGTTACAGTTCATAAAATTTCAGCACGTTAAACCAGTATGTTATAGCAGGTTAGATACTGATGTTCTACTACACTACACTGTTCCACATTGCCTAACAAATCCTTCACGGACATGCCATCATGGATTACATGCTTCTGATGTCTATTAATCTCTACATTCTTATTAAGTAACAATAATAAACGGGATGGTTACAACACCAACATTTTTTTAATGCAAAGCATCACACATTAAGAGCTGCAAAACAAATTGTGAATGTACTGTATAGCTTTAACATGTCTCATTTAAATAGCTTCACTTGTTTATGCCCATATATCCGAATATGGTTGCACTCAAAGAAACATGTTTGTGTTGCACGTTAAAGAAACTGCAGCTTCGCCATTTTAAGCTTGGATTTTTAAAGGGAAACGCGTACTGAAAATAACACCCTTTATGAAAAACGTGCATTTAACGTTTAAAAAATGAGCACGAAAAAGTTCAAAATAATAAGAAAACACTTTACCAAAAAGTTATAAGTTCTCTAACCCCGTAATGTTTATACATAATAAATTCTGACACATTGATTTTTAAAACCTCAATGTAGACGGGATTGTGTTTAAGATAAGCACATATCTTTCGATATACATTGAGCTTTAATTGGTTAAATAGCCAAGTTAGTAAACTGTTGAATCCATGCTCGACAGAAATTATCCAACGGGTGTAAGTGGAGTTACACGCAGAGAACTCTAGAAAAGACATTTAATTTATTGAAAATGTACCTTCACTTTGTTCGGTAAAACACATTAAAAGATAGCATGCTGTGATATAAGATTTATGCAATGTATTTCTTTCTCGCTTTTATTGTTTAAGCAATAAGTAGCGTCGCAAAACATCGTTAAAGTTATATGTGTGGACACTCAAATTAAATAAATTACAAGACAGAGCTTTATTTTCACGGTTAAAGGGTGATGGAATCTGCGACCCGTGAGGATGTTTGTAGTCTTGCATCCATTAAGATTCTTCCTTACATCGAGAGAACATGAGCAATACACCTGGCAGTGATTTATTTATGTCAATGAAAGTACGCGGTAATAATACCATAAGGAACGAAGAGGTTTAGATTAGATTAAATAAAAGAAAACTTATCGTGGAAAGAATTTTCTCGATGCTTAAATAGGTTTTGTTGATTAATGTAGAAAAGTATAGAACATCAGAAGGATTTCCTGTCCGGTATTACAATATACTATATAATTGTTAACGTGCAATTATAACCAGATGCAATGAAACATTCAGATTTAAAGCCTATTCAAATTTACAAAATTAAGCTGACAGATAAGAGTTTCACATTTCTCATGCTTAAACATTTCTTGCAATTATATCTCCATTAAACTGTGTGTAACACAAGGATTTCTTAATGTAACAGTTGATGATTTATGCGAAGGTTTACAATAACGTAAATTTTCGGAAAAGCTATCTACAAGTTGTATCGAAAACAGGGGGTATCAAGAGCTCTCTCTCTCTCTCTCACTTCGTAAGGCTTTTGCCTTGTCATATAACGTTCTATGGATGTTAAAACAAGGGTTTTATTGAAGTATACTTATAAGCAATTAATATCATTCCTATGTTGAACTTCTTCATGGAATCATCAAGTTTATATGGTTAATTTTAGAAACACTAATACCCATGTGTTTTGAATGAGATCACATTATCATTTTATGATAAATATCTTACAAAACCAAGAGCAAAGGTCAGTTAGAGTGTCTGCAAGATATAAATTATATTATTATTGCTATATAATTATATCAGTATTATATTTAACTATATAAATATAATATTACTATTTATAATATCTACCAGGTTTGGGCAATTTATCTTATCAGAATATGTGATGTATTTATATCCTACAAACGTATTGATTAATTAGCCTTGCTCACATTTACAAGCGGATTCCATTCAGACTTTATTCATTGGATTATTTAAATGTTTTCGAGTCATATTTACGTTATTTACGAAACAAAAATATATGACTTAGATGATCATTTATGTTTAAAACGTAATTGTCTTTTTTTGTTGTTTTATCATGACAGGCGGGGTCGTGTACAGTAGGATGTCAAAATTTAACAAAATCTGAATAAAGCCCAAGTGAAAAAGCACAGTTTATATTAATTTAAATATATGCCTTGATCGACTTATCATGGAATGAAGCACGCTATGGACATGCACTAAACAATTGTCTCTTGTGTATTATTATTTACTCACATTTTTAAGAAAACAGCACTTCATTTTCTAATAATGCGTATAAATATGCATTATGTTCCTGTTGCATTTATGGCTGTTCCATTTGCCATGGGCTTTAATTAATGAGTTCAAACAATATTAGATGCTTCCAAAATCTGGCCCCGATTTTATGTATTATATGTCTACCTTGGATATACTCTACAATCAGTCAGTATCCAAGTTGTAAGCTTCAGTTACCCAAATTGAAGTAAAGTAAAATCGTTGTTTTTTTTTAACAATATCGGTCACTGATGAACATAAATTGAAAAACTAATTTTGCAAACGTAGCACACGTGCGTTGTTTTTTAATAACAAATACTTATAAGAAAAGAAGTGACTGAATATTCTTAAGACATGTTTTGAAAACCTTTTGTTGAACAAAGACATGAGTTTGGTTTGTGGTAGTAAACGGTATTGTAGTGTCAAATTTGTAGCAACAAATGTTACAAAACAATTTCTTTCAAAATCAATTTTATGTCATTTTCTGCACTGTAAAATATATATTGTGTCGAAAGGTTGTGTTTTTGTCTAATCAATAATAAAAATAAGACATGTTTGATAAAAACAAAACGAATGATAGCCTCTGAAATAAATCAAGCGGTTGACTCCGTATAACTTAAACATATCTCTTTTTGTCGTATTGAACACGTTGGGTCTGTACATATTGATATTTCCAATTGTTTAGTATAACATTTCATAATATGACTAAAAACCATATTTTAATTAATCGTTACCTGTCCGTTTGTATTCAAGCATTTTATATTTATAAGAAATTACCTTATCAAAGCAGAAATCATCCGACTTGTCCATCTAACCAACCAAATATTTTAAAATCCTGACACATAATTATATTTTTCCAGTGAAACAAACAGAAAATATAATATATATATATATCGTTCAAAGTTCAAAGTTTATTCAAAGCAAACCAGAAGGTATATATATATATTCCAACACTTCCACAGATGTTTGTTTTATCTATGGTTTTAAATTAATCGGGAAAAGCCAAAATTAATTTATGGCATTCTATTACAAAAGCATATTAAAGTGACTGAAACAACTAATATTAAACGCAAGAGATTATTTTTAACATGCATGTTGAAAATAATAAACAACAGCTCACGATTTAGAAAACAACCAATATTACTTATGTTACTTGTACATTTATACATGTATTTCATACATCTTACTCCAGTCAGTTATAAAGAATGTAATAACATGTCTATTTATACATAGAGTATGTTCACAAAAACCGTATTGTATTTGAACAAATAGAAGAATATCTTAACAATGCATAGTCCTATTCCAGTATGTCAATTACTGAATGTAAAATAGGTCTGTAATAAACTCAAGTTAAAAGCTGTATTAAGGTCGACATATAGTTATAAAGCGTTGACATTCCAGAGATACTAAAATGTATGATTTTATATTCACTCCAGAAGGAAGTATTTAACATAAATCGTTTGATATGTCGCAGTTTTCTCTTTATGTTAATGCTGACACATCTGTGTTCGGACAATCTCTCATCAAGTGTTATCGCAGACAAGAGGGTATAAATAAATCAATGTCAATTACTAATGCATATGCCTTGAAAAATTATATTCAAAACACCATTTTATTGCTCCGCACTTAAGAAAGGATCCCATTAATGTTTAGCTCTTGGAAAGAGAACAATATTTAGAATGCAAACTACACACATCAAATAAAGCAAGACAAAGCAATGTAAAGTATGTAAACTGTATTTCGAGAGAGATTTAGTGTAACACAGCAAATATTAAAATATAAATATAAAGTAGAAGGCATTAAAACTATTATAAATATATAAAATAATGCACATTAAATATACTTTCACATCAATTGGTTAGTAGCGGACTATATAGCACGATTTTTAATTGAAAAAAAAATTCATGTACATGTATATTGAAACATATGGTATATTAAAAATTACCCTCATTTTAGAAACTATTTTGATGACGAGTAGATGAGCTTCTTAATTTCGCTGAATATATCGGAATGTATTTAATTTACATATTATTATTAGCAAATGTACCTGTATAAAATCGATAACATATTAATACAATTTGACAGTTTGATTGCATGTTATCTCTAGTGGCTATGAATAAATTTATGTGAACATAGTTACGTGCACTTCCTGCTTAAAATATTGATTGAATTTTATTAAATAGAAACATTTGTAACATTTTTTAACATTCCTTGCGCTTTGTCCTTTTTCTTCGTGTTTGATATTACTCAACGTTATTACATTATAATACAGTTGGCCCTTCTGAAAACTGGCAGGCTTTTGCCGTTTTATGGTTCCACAATACTGAGCTTTGAACATTTTCCATGCACAGAATGCTTCACAGATATGCCAGCACTTCTTCCAATGTCATTTATCCATACATTTCAACTAGAACAAACTGGATCGAAGAAGGTTAGCTTTACACCGCCACCCAAACAAAACCTTCCATTTTTATCTAGGGGCAATATTTACCGTCGTATTGGCACATATAAGAATAAAAGCCTGAGGTCGTTTTGCGAGCAAAGCATCAGCCATTAAGAAATGTGCACGAGATTATGAAGATGGGTCTAGTTCATGGTTCAAACGCTGTCTCATCTCAACGTGCTTATATCCTACGACCTAAACTGACGCTGTAAAACCTGACCTTAAAATGGAAAACCCGTGCTGAAAAGTGCAATAGTAGATTAAGTAGAAAAATGCACTATAACTTTTACGCTTAATAGTTTTAAAAGTGCACTCGATCAAGTTCAACACAGTGAAGTAAATATTATAGAAAGCTCAAACGTTTTCCCATTTCTAATATTTAATATTTATAAGCTTTCTATTTTCTAACGTAACTCTTTTTGCAAGATAAATATAAATTTGTGTGTGTTATTTAGACGTGAATCATATTCAGTATTATCACCTATCATGTGTAATGTGATTATCGTTCGGATAACGCGTAAAACTGTTGCATCCAAACTCAAAAGACTTTTTTCAGCGTGTGTTAATGGTTTATCTAGACCAGACATCTAATTAAATGACAATGTAAATCAGTTATATCGTACAATGTTCAGTGGAACACATTAAGATTTGCTGTGATATAAAACATCCATTTTATGTTTGCGTTCCCTCGCTTTTATTGTTTTACCAGTTGTTATTGTGATTATAAACTTCAAAAAATAGCATTATAAATGTGACATGAGTAATCAATTAAATGATATAAATTACCCTAACGAGCTTAAATCAATTAAACGATGTTGCTGAGTTCAACAACTGATTATTTACCTCCATACTTACACCAACTTTCAAGATAAATTACGAAACAAAATGGAAAAAATAGAAAGAAAATGTCATAAACTCCTACGGATTTAATTAAAATTGTTCAATTTTGCAGAGAAAATGAAGCCAGCAGCTCAGATTTAAACTGTATGCCCTCATTAGAGTTGATGAATGACAATATGTGAAGACATCGGTTTTTGAAGAAGTATCTAGAAATTGTATCTAGAACAGGAGGTATAAATAACTTATTGTCGTTCGCTTTCGCTTTGACAACTAGCGTTCTAGAGATGTTGAAACTACAAATTCAATGAAATGTATGTGTCAACATTTAATTTTATACCTGTATTAACCTTGCTTTTTGGAATAATCAAGTTTGTAGGGTTCAGGTGGGGCCATGCTAAGAAAGTTGTGTCTTGTAAATGAGACAACATAATGATTTTATGATAAATACTGTACAAACATATATATGGACAAACAACTAAACTTTTGCTTACAACCTGGTACAAATGTCAGTTGGACTGACAACATATCAACAAAATATGGCATGTCTGCAGGAGTTTCTCGTTTATCTTAACATAAAAAATGTTTATATTCTACATTCCTATTGTCTGGCTTCGCTAATGTTTGCAGGTAAATTTCAATTACGGCTCTATTGATAAGACAATTGCATTGTTCTTTAAGCAATACGTAAACAAAATTATGTAGATGTCGATTTGTGTTCATGTAAAACTTACTTGTTATTTTAACAAGGCATGTGAAATCGTTTTAAGGCGGGTTTAAAAGCATGTTTAAAAGAAGAAGTAAAAACACATATTATTTTTATATAAATAAATATCTAGATTTGGTATGCAATTAAACGCGGGGAATGCTTCTTGTGCACATTATAGTTACGCTTGGTTTATTTGTTTTTATTTTTTAGCCGTTATCATTTACATTTATTATGTGTTCATCACGAGTTATTAATGATATTATACAACAAAATGTTGGTAATCTGTCAACTTCGACAATGTAACACCTGACCGTAGCGACCAGCTGCTTTCCTTATAGATCTAGCTTATTTCTTCAGAAGCAAATAAATTATTGTAGGTTAAATGACTAGTGAAATAAGTGAATCACTACTAATAATGACTAGAAGTGTTATAATTTGTAATGAGACAAACCTTTATGTTCTATATTTGGTATGCAAAGTGTTTTTAAGTTTCAAAATTTAGATCGTCTGTCAACGTAGTATGTGCAGCTTGCGATAACTTTCGGTTGCGTGCTTTAAATAGACATCCGAAGTGCAGAATTGCTGCAGCACTGCTGCAGACAATGAAAATAATGCTGCTGATGCTGCAACCAAGCAGAAAAGTGCCGTTGATACTGGCTGCATTTTTCTTTATTATAGTTATCCGGTCAAAATTTGACTACTTTAAATGAACTAATTGCATGGTTTAATTATTATAACTATTTAAGTGGGGAATCAGAAAAGGCCTTGCACTTATCAATAAAATGATACTCCTAACGTTATTGATGAATACTTTCATGGACATACTTTAATCGCTCTTCAAAACGGTTTGTTGGTAATCACAGATTTGGAATGTTTGGTTACTTTCTTTTTTTGTTTCTTGACTGTTTTGTTGTATTATTGATAATCGCACTAACAACCTTGCAATTGTCGGGAGACATTGTTTTTGAACTTGATTTTGTCAGCTAATAACAATGACTAAAACTATTACAGAAGTCAATCAAGCATGTTGCGAACGTCTGTCATCATATTACTACCAGTCCCATTAATTTGAACTATAATACCAGTAATTTGAATTCCACAATATTTAATTGAACGTTTTCAAGATAGTATACAGCTGCACTTTTTTACCTTTTCGGTACACTGCGGCCCGGGCTTGAACATGGAGCTTATCGCCCTTAAAGTCGTCCCTCAACTGACTACACTAGCAGGTCTGGTAGGGAGCCTTAAGCAAGGTTTCATAAAAAAGAAATAAGCTACTTGACTGTAACATTCGAAATTACTTTCGAAACCCGATCTTACACAGTAAGCCAGTTGACATATGTTTTTGAGCTTTAATTAGTTTAAAATATACTTAATGGTTCCACGTCTGGCATTGGTTGCGACTGTAAAAGTTATTATCTTCCAAATGTCTACATCTCGACAATCAGTTCACATTGATTATGCCAGCTATAGTCCTTAATATTAAAAAGGGGGGCTAAAATAAAATCGTAAGCAAAATACGCCTTTAATTATATTTAAATGAGGTGGGAAGCAAATTGTTACTGTTTTGCACCATATGTGTCACTGAAAATGTTTATAACATAATATCTTAGCAAAGCTAGTACACATTCATGTTGAAGACATCAGTAAATATAGATCAAGAACAATTGCTTTTTGAATATAATAAAGAAATAATTTAAAACCATGTGTCTAAATCGAAATATATACATACATTTGGTAATAATGACAGCGTTGATGTCGGCAACTATCATTAATTGCTTTGAAGCAATATATCAAAGTCATTTAAGATGTTCACTTATATAAATATTTAAGTAGCAATAGTACAGTGTACAGACATGCAAGTGATAGGGAAACACTGTGCTTGGACAATTCAAATGTAAAGAGATGCTTACTGTTAATTGTCTCACTTTGACTGGATATTTTTATTTACCCTGTTTGATAGAAAAACCTTCAGGAAGTGCGAGGTTGAAGCTCTCGACACCACAAACCAGGTTTAAGCTCCCAGTCTTTTGGTGTGTTTTGTCTTGTCTCTGTGTTTTTGTCACATATACATTTACCCTGTTTGACTTTGTCTAGAGTAGTTAAGATTTAAATATATGTGGAAATTTTGATAGGATTTTTTCTAATTTACCTATTGAAACAATCAGAAACAGTCAGACATCAAAAGATCGATAAGTTTATCATTTTATACTGAATCAAACAATTAAATAACATAGATCAGTAATACATCTTAAAGTAGTCATCTGCATCAAGAATAACGAATGCTACTATCATCAATATGTTCATTATATATAAAAGGCGAAATATCTCAATAACTAAATAGTCCTTTACGATGGAATCATTTACGTCTAGTGATGATCTAAAATTGCACTTGTGAAAATGTTTTACTGGCAAGGTAAAAGTGCTTATCATGAACATTTTTTTATTCAAGTTCAAGAAATAAAAGTGTCCTACAATCGTGATGGAAATGTGTGCGTTCAGAGCAGGAAAGAGTTCAATAAAATTTAGCGCAAAGAAACGTCAAACTATCATCTTTTTTCTAAAACCCTTGATTTATTCCGGGATTTCCAGAACACAATCTTTAATTTGCATAATCTTGTTCACAATCGTTGATAGGGTTCGAACGAATGATAGTGAGAAAAGGAAAAAATGAAAGAATCCAGATTTAGGTAAGCAATACAAATTTGGTATTTGGTGCTGAGCACGTCTTTGAATATCATTGACTATATGAATCGCACTCTCGATGCCAATAAACTTTGACGTGTTGGCAATACAAGTGACCAACATCAGTTAAAATATTAGCTGTATTCAAAGTAAAAAAACAATTGGTACGATAAATATTGCGCGAGTGTTTACCTTTTTCTTATGGACATTTCATTCTTTTCTATTTTCCCTTTTTGGAACAACAATCAGCAAATATATTGCACTTGCTGTTTCGTTACAACAAGGGCAGGTTTGATTTTTTTCTATTTGGCGACATTTCGGTCAATTAAAATTAATCATAAATAAGTGTTATGATAATTGCACAGAAATCGCGTTTGTTGAAGAATTCGAGGCTGGAGGTTTTTAGGTCTACTATTCACACACAATCTACAAAATTAAGCTCTGTCTAACAGGTATTAATTCTATTTTTGGGTATCACCATTTACTACTGACTTTTATGCCGCCTGTTTATCCCATTTTTTTCGTTTAAAGTACCACTGTGAATGCAGGACTGAAATAAGGTGTAAATCAATCATCTTTCTGACTTTAGTACTTCTGATATTGATCTCAACACGACACTGAATTTGGTTTGAATGAATATGCTGTTTCAACACTAATTTGCAGCGGTTTTCCCCTAAATATTCATAATATTTGCATAAATAATACTTAAACCTCTACGATCTGCATGAATGGACCAAAGTAGTCTTTAGGATTACGTTCCTTGGCAAGCGTAAATATGTAAAATATTCAAACAATACATTAAAGCACATGACTTGCCTTGTTTACCACTTTTGTTTTGTTGAGTATGCAAGGAAATAAACAAGTGTATAATTTACTGTTGAAACTATTATAGCTAGTTGTTGTATCCAGTTGACAGACTCCCCGTTTTGAAATTGATCACTTTTAAAGTATGGAAAATCTAGATTAACATCAGTATGAACACTTAAGTGTGTTTCAATATGAGAGTACATCTTCTACATTGTTTTAATATGTTTAATACTACATGTGTACTTTAAAGCTCGTGCCTTAAGATAATCTTGTAACGTAATACAGGAAAATATTCTAATCATTATTTGCCACATCACTCATCCTTCAATATGTCTGGCTTGAATGTTTGTTTATTGGGTTTATCGTCCCACCAACAAGACTGGCTTGAATGTGTGCTATATTCATATACGATAATTATGTTTTACTTACCATATTCTGTTAATGTAATCCACCTTTTATTATAATAAGGAAACTTTTAGTAGACTTATAGTCGAACATTACAGTTAAAGTGCATGACTTATTTAAAAGTTAGCTTTTATCAACTTATATAATCGCTTATATTTAAAAGATAGCTTTTATCAACTTATATAATCGCTTAAGTGGGTTCCTTTAGCCTTGTGTCATAACTCGATGATTTGTTTAAATGAAAGTTGACAAGGGAATAGTGTGTGCTTAATAGGGCCTCTGTTTTGACATTATGTGCCTAGCATACACAAATCGAATAAATGATTACTTTGTGGAATTATTTATTAGCATGATTATATCTAACTCTAAACAAGTAAACTGATTGAAGCACTCGTATGCTGGTATATATCAATAAATCCTGTTGAAATGTATTTATTAAATACAAGAACCACAGATGTGTGTATCGCAACGTGTCAAGTGCCTAAGTGAAAACAGCGTATAGAAATATAATTAGTATAATTGAGTTATCATGCTGGCGAAATGTCTTTATATGCCCTAATGTGTTATGTTATTTCTGGCTTAAATTATCACGTCATAGTAAAAACAGGTCACTGTCCTCTGTTGTGTATAATTGTACTTTATCTTGTAGAGCAAGTGGTTAAAAGATTCATGATATTCCATATAAATATATTAAAGTATTTCACGCAAATAACGTGTTTCGAGCAATTAGCGTTTCAAGAATTTCTAAAGCGTATTTCTTGATGTACCTTGTAGTCGATCGTTTAAAAACATCTTATGAAAACATAATTCCCGGACATGGTTATTGCAAACTGTAGACAACAAAAACTTCATTCAGGAAAATATGTGATCACTGTGTTGATTCATGACAAGTTACAGGAAAGGCAACGGTTTGTTTGTTTCGTTTCTTATGACTTTATCTGTGCTGTTGATTTCTTTCCAACTTTTCAAACCATCCTGCCTTGTTTATTGTGCTTCAGTCGATTAAAACTCCCTCGAAATCATCCTCAAGTCTGGCTCTGGATTAAATTATACTAAAATAATTATTTTTTACTTAAACAAATGCATTAAGCATTTTCGACCAAAAGGGGCAGGTTATTAGCCTGTATATCACCAACACAGACTATGATCTCTATCTTTACTTTAAACGTATCAAATAAAGAAAAAAACATAAGCGAATATTAGGAAACATTATTATATTACTTTTTTGTAATTATTTATTTGTTGCATGCCTCTGTTCAAGATATTGCTTTGTCAAAATCATTTTTCGATTGATTTTATCTAGTCTTAATGTTTAGATGTATTATTTTAGCTGTATTATCGGAAACCCCAAACCCCTTCCACACCATTCCCTCCCCTACTCCAAACCCACAAATAATAAAATTAACATGTTCTTAATACACAGTTACGTTTATAAGCACATTAAACAAATCAATTCATTTTCTATTATGCTAAATGAGTGCAAAAGAAGCATACTGCTGCCTGTATGAATGGTGATTTATGTACGTTTAATTCAAATTTAGCCTCTTCAGAGTAAAGGCTTTCGGGATATACGGGTATACAGGTATATTGCGATACTGAGTGAAGTCAGTACAGTACCACGATACACAATGGTCTTAATGGTTATGGCAATATTTTGTATAATTTGGTCGCTGCCAACATTTTGTGTATGCAAAATTTACGATGCTCGTATTGATGAAATGCAAACGCCAGTAACCAAATATAAGTCAAATCCATGTCATTGTCAAGGAATTTTATTATAAACAGTCCGTGCATTGCGGCCTACTCGATTTTTCCAATGCGGTATTCTCAACAATCTTTACTTTGTAGGCACAATTTAATTTCTCGATTTAAGAAAAAAATGAATATTCGACGGAATCATGAATTTTAATTGACATACATCTTATTGCAATGGCCATATTGTTATGAGATTTTCGTTGCGGAATTCTCTGAAAATTATGATTACTCTAATTGTTCGCCGATTTAATCCAACGCGACCATTGCAATTTGTAAACAACATCGCCGATCCGGTTTGTTCTCTTTTTTTTTAAAGAAGACGAATAAAAGTGATATGTGGGACCACTTTAGGCTGAAGTAGGACAGATCAACAAAAATTGGTAAAGGAGTTGCATTGTGTGGACGACATTCAATGCGCCTGTTAAATATTGTTGAGATCCAACAAACCTAAAGACACTTGTATATCATTGTCACCGAGATACATTGGAAACATCAAACTACACTGTTGTGGAGTTGTGATGCTACTTTGCTGTTTGACTTTACTTAACGATCTTCTTGTTGTATTACTTACTTTTTCGTTTCTGTGCTTACCTGTTGTGCTCTGTCATATTTTACTCGGGTATTTGTTGTTCATTCTCCCCATTATATTGAGTGCAATACCTCCTTATAATAGTTTGTTCGTAAATGGCTATAAATTGTGGCACGTATTTCAGTATGAACTTTCTGTATCGCAATAGTTCATGGTGCGCTACAAGCATATCGTGATAGCCTTATTCGAGGCAGAGTGGTCAAATGTTAAATTGGTATACATTAAAGAAGCCATGCATTAATTATTTTTTCAAGCTTATATATTGCTCGAAAACCTATGTACTTAAAAGGGGTTAGTGTATTCCTGACATTAAATGGTTTATTAGGTTTAGATTAATGTTGTTTGTTTGTTGTTGTGTCTTTGCATCAAGCATATTAACGAATAAACTATTAAATAAAACGACAGGGAACACTGGTCTTTGTTTCTAGTTTTCAATTTCACTGCTAGCTCTTTATGTAAGGGCATTGGCTTTGTTGTTAATTCTTTATTTTAACTCTGACACTTTTAAGACTATTTAAACCGCCATCTCCTTCAGTTGCTTCCAGCAAGTTGTCCCAAGGGACTTAACTGCTAATAAACCAATGACAGCAGGCGAGCGATAGGTCAACATCCACAAGTGAACCTTCAAAAGGAGCTAATGAGACAGGTATTTTATATTATTATATATGGTAATTTTTCATTCGTCGCATTTACTATGTAATAATCTGATGTACATTTCGAGAAAAATATTTTATGTATTAGCAGATAGTAATAACTGTTACACGATCAGTTTTTATACCACATTTTATAGCCTTCAAAAGGCTTCTCACTTTCCCTGCTTGAACATATTCTATATTACGGTAGATTATGTTAGTAAACATTTATGTGAGGCAATTTGGGTTACCATGTCATTCATGACAAATCTTAATAAGACGGTTATTTAATACGCTTAAGCTGGAGCTGCAAAAGTAGTTCTAGTGGAATCGTCCCAACGCATTTATTTCCAGGAGTGTACCATGTACATTTCATTTCGTAACATCAGCGTCACTATGAAACTACTTATAGATTATGAAAAAATGCGTTCAAGAAAAACCGCTAATATTAGATGCATCTTAATTTGTATGTCGTACAAAAAAAACGTAAAATTTGATTGGCGTACAAAGCAGCAATTTCTTGAAATGTGTATACTAAATGTATTTAATCAAAGTAAAACAACGTCTGCCACCAGTGTAGCATACTATTGATAGTATGATATGCCAAGAGAAATTTGGAACACTTTGTTTACAGTCAGCAATAAAGGTTCTAGTATTGTGATAAGAGTATTTTCAGAAAAAAAACTTTTTGAATTATGGAAAAAAATGAGTTAATCGCGTAAAGCTTATTATCAAGCTTTATCCTTTCAATGAAACACAAACTAATACTTAGCCTGTTATGTCCTATGTATGTTTAAATTAAAGTCGTTAAATGCATAAAATGTTTCTAATGCATGTTTCAATCAAGCGTTGTTAATATGAATCATGGATAACTCCCTAAATATTTTACTGTCTTGTGTTCAAAGAAATAAAGAAACAAAACCAATGTATGATCAATCTAAATTTTATTACGTGCTATTGAGATACCCGCAAATGAGAAAAATATAATTGACATTACAAAGACCTGTAAAACGAGATTTATTTATTTATGATATATTACTGTATTTACTAATAAGTACACACCATGCTAAACATGCCAGACCATGATTAATATTCTATCTGCATGAGCGCTAACAATGCAGAGATTAGACGGTGCCCCCATGATAACGATATGTTCATGTCTTTATTCAGCATATTATGCTGGGCCTACTAATCGAAGAATTATTTTTATCTGTATAGGCGTTGTCAAGCCATATACATGTAACTAGCATTGTAATTTAGGTTGGTTTACGTCACATAACATTGATTAACGAAAAGCTGTCGACATGTACTTTGAGGAAAAAACAGATTCCCTTGAAGAAACCTCAGGTTGGCAATTCTACTTATCACCTCTATTGATGTTCAGAGGCAAGTCCATTACTGAAATCTCTCACGTTGCATTGCACGATGGCCTCTGTTTGATTCTTATGTAAATTAAAAAGGAAGCATTTCATGCTTCTTGAACATTATTATCATTGTTGAATCCTGGTATGCTCATAAATCGATCACATTTCCTAAATATGATGTTTTGTCTGATCCTTACGACGTGAGAATATTTTAATAACTTTTTCGATAAAGAGCTGTAAATTTCTAGAAAGTGGTTGATAGCAATTAAGATGCGTCGTAAAATTGTGTTATGGCATTAAGGACTTAAAAATTTACTGAGATGCTAACTAATTCTAAAACAAACCAATGATACTGCGTTTCAAGCAATTTTTTTTAAATCTTCTGAGATATATCGGCACTGTTTACTTGCTACAACGATACTTCATCGATATAGGAACATGCTATATAAGACTTACAGAAACAAAGGTAAGCCTTTTATATCCTCTCAAACATATGTTACTTATCAATGTATTGGAATATGCACATTCGTATTGAGTTAATACACTAAGAAACTGAAATGTAACATCAAAGTGCATTTTATATGCAAAGTATCAGCCTTCTGAGTCGATGATGGGGGGGGTGATTCAGCTTCTAGTTTATGTTTTAAATACAGGCTCATTTAAAACCAATGTGCATGCTTAATATGCTTAATCGTTTGTACTTATAGAATAATAATGTTTTTATTTTACGGTACAGTAGGTTATTTGAAACTTTAATTCAACTCTCATCTTTCCGCGAAAGGATTTCTTTAAGCCTATGTTTATTAGAAACAACCTTACCGGGCGCAGTCAATTACGGCCTTAAAAAGGAAGAAACTCGTACCGAAGAGTGAATTAAGAACACTTTGTGAGACAGTTCATTTGAACACACACGCCTAAAAGTGTGCTGAAACAAAGTTCAAAACAATGAAAAATCACATTAAAGAAAGATCGTAAGACTTCCCAATACTAACATTCTTATGCTTATGTATAAAAGTGTATAAAAAAGCGCATTTTAGAATAAGTCTCGCCCAAGACAGATAATGCATAATAATTACATACCACTAATGCATTCTGACTTTTGTTTGGTTAAACTACCAAGAGGTTAACTGTTTCGTCCTGACAGACAAGATTCACTGAAATTACAAGATTGGATTTCTAGACCAGACATTTAATTTACTGGAAATGTAAATCGTTATACCATCCCCATGTGCAATGAACCACATAAAATATAACATTCACGCTATGTGATTTAAAAGTAACGAAACCATTTTCAACGTAATTTGATGGACATTTAAAATATATAAATTGCAACAACAAATCAAGATAATTCCCTGTTTCAAAGGCAATATGTTTTGCTTTAGTTGAACAGCATGACAAGATTTCATAAATAATTTTGTTTTGATTTGTTTATACGAACAAATATATGGTTATGGCGGAATATCTTTTGTAGCCTCGTGTCTGTTTAAATTCGTAAATTTATATAGTTTTGGAAAAGGAAAGCATTACCTAATGGACGCCAGAATTTATTCTGTCAGTTTAATTTGCATATAACATGTATCATGTATCTTTTTGTGCATCCTTTAAATTATAGTTAATAGTACGCCAAATTATGTATCACGATATTATGTATTTTGACGTTATGACGTCATGGCGTCATCATAAGGTTGTGTGGAGCGCCAAGTGTGAAAGGCTGCTAAATTGTGTCTCTTATAAAAACTTGATTTTAAGTGGTTTCTAGACTATGCATTGACTTCATTTTTGTTCTGGCACTAAATAAATATGTGAGCATTATGAATCTGGCATTTGTTTTTGGATTACTAATTGCATTTGTGGAGTACTTGTGTCTAAAACAATTGGATTTTAACAAAAGATTTTATCATAATCTGGTGAACACCTTCTCAGTGTACATAATGGATTATCCTGGGGGCAATATCAAAACATACAGTGCACGTGAACTATTGAAATATAGATCAATGCCCAGACAATGGATTTTACCTGATCAGCAATTATTGGCAAGATTAAAAGGTATGGGTATTTTGAATTTTAGAGGTTGTAGATCTGGAACCAAAACATCCAAAAGTAATAAACCACAAAAGAAACAACTTGGTGTGAATATCTCAAACCTAGTATACCCAAAACGACAAAATGACGTAAGTAATTTCAGAGAAAATGTGACATGTTTAACATTAAATTGCCATTCAGTAGTCAACAATGATGTACTAGTCGGACAATTGCTTCGTGAGGAAAATATTGATTTTGCGCTTTTGACGGAAACGTGGTATTCAGATGACAAACAATCTCTCTTTGAAACATCAGATTCAAACCAAAGTGGTTATAAACTCAGTGTTGCAAATCGTAAAAATCGTGTTGGCGGCGCTATTGCTTTGACTTGTAAAAGTACCATCAATATGAGGAAAAAAGAATCCGGCGCGACCCAAACTTTCGATTACGGAATATGGCAATTGGTATTAAAACACATAACCATAAATTGTGTAGGAATTTATAGACCCCCATCATTGGCTACTCATCTGCAATTTGTGAAAGACTTTTTTGAATTTATGGAAGACATTGTTTCAAAATATCAAAACCTCTTGACAATGCGGGATTTCAATCTTCATATACACGATGACACCGGTGCTATTTCAGAATTTAATAACTGTTTGTGTGCTATGGGATTAGAACAACATGTACATTTCCCCACGCAAGTGTTCGGTCAAAGTCTCGATCTTGTGATCACAGAGGTCGCAAATGGTGTTGAGCTAGTCTCATGCGAACCTGGTCCATTTCTTTCAGATCATCGTGTAGTGAAGTCGTCACAAAAGTGATAAAAGAGAACATTATCAGCAAATCCATCATAAACAGAAACTTTAAAGATATTGATCGCTCAGAATTTGCCAGTGATATTACCAACATAAAAATTGAAAGTGAATCAGTTACTGAATATGTGGAATTTTTCGAATCCGAAATGAAAGTTATCGTCGATAAACATGCACCTGAATTGAACAAAACAGTTATTTGTCGAAATCCGAAGCCATGGTTTACTGAGAGTATAAAACACTCAAAAAGTATTCTACGCAAAGCTGAGCGCATGTGGAGAAAACACAAAAATCCAAATGATTATGAATTCTTCAAAAATGCAATGAATAAATACAATTATGAACCAAATCTTGAAAAGAAACGCAAACTTAGTCAGAAAGTGTTCGCATTCAAGGGAGATTCCAAGAAACACTACAACTTCGTGACAGATCTCACCGGCGGAAAGTCCGAAAATCCAATGCCGACCGTCGACAACGAAAACAGTTTAGCTGATAAATTCGTAGATTTTTTCATGAACAAAATTGAGAAAATACGAGACAACCTTAATCAACATAAGAACTTTGAACCATTGCCGAAAGACGTATCAAAATTCGAGGAATTTGAAACCTTAAGTGAAAATGATGTGAAAAAAATGATTAATTCCATGCAAACAAAATCATGCGAAATTGACGTTTTGCCGACGAAAGTGTTGAAGTCATTTGTGATTGAACTGCTTCCAATCATTACCGAATTAGTGAATCTTTCGTTGTCACAAGGTGTCTTTCCACCAAATTGGAAACAGGCATTAGTTAGACCTCTGTTGAAAAAACTTGGACTCGAACTCATTTTTTCCAAATTACAGACCAGTGAGCAACCTACCATTTCTGTCGAAATTAATTGAAAAGGCAGCATTATTCTACCTTAACAAACATGAAAATGAACACAATCTCCTTCCAAAGAACCAATCAGCGTACGACAACATCATTCGTGTGAATCAGCGTTACTTCGTCTTGTAAATGACATTCTTGCTGCCATGGAAAATCAAGAAGTAACTGCATTAATAGCATTGGACTTAAGTGCAGCTTTTGATACCGTCGATCATGACATCCTTCTCGGCGTTCTCAATCGTCAGTATGGTACTTGTGGAGTAGCACTCGACTGGTAAGACTCGTACCTGCGACCCAGGAGTTGTCGCGTAAGTGTGAACAATATAATGTCGTCAGCACGCGATCTTACATGCAGTGTCCCCCAAGGAAGCGGTTAAGGGCCGTGGCTCTACCTCGCGTATGCAGGGACCATATTTGACATTGTTCCGCCTACTATCTCCGTGTACGGCTTCGCCGACGATCATACTGCCAGCAAATGTTTCAAACCTACACCCCCTCTCGAGGCCGAATCCATTGCGGAACTAGAAGAGTTCGCAACACAAGCAAATGATTGGATGAACAGTAATAAATTGAACATGAATTCTTCAAAAACTGAACACATAATTTTCGGAAGTGCTCCTCAGTTGCGTAAACTGTCTAAAGATGAAATTAATATTTGTGGTGATAAGATCAAACGACAAAATACAATCAGATATTTAGGGGCATTTTTGGACGAAAATCTGACTTTCAAACATCACATCAAGATAAAGTGTCGAACAGCTATGTTGAATTTTTTTCGCATAGAAATATTCGCAAATTCCTCACACAAGATGCAACAGAAACTCTTGTACTCTCACTCGTTATTTCTCACTAAGACTATTGCAACGTGATTTTGTACGGTCTTTCAAACTGTGATATTGCAAAACTACAGCGAATTCAAAACATGTGTGCTAAACTAGTATTGAATCGTAGGAAAAGTGACAATTCTAAGCAGGCACTATACGATCTACGCTGGCTGCCCATCAAGGCCAGAATACAATTCAAGATTCTTGTATACATGTACAACTGTCGCGTTGGAAATGCACCAACGTATTTGAATGACCTGCTTACACCTAAAGTTCAAAAACGTTCTCTGAGATCATCCTCATTTTCGGTTGACAGTTATGAAGTGCCTTTTAATAAGTGTAAAACTTTCAGCGACAGAAGTTTCAGTACAATCGGCCCAAAACTCCGGAATGATCTTCCATTAAATATCAGACAATGCTCATCAGTTGATAGTTTCAAGAAACACTTGAAGACTCATTTCTTCAGAGACTATTTTAATCTTTTCTAGTCAAAGTCAGTAAAGTGTAGAAACACTAAGCAGTGAACTAAGAGACAATGTTTTTCTGCGCATTAATTCTGTGATGAATATCTGATTTTGCAATTTCTTTATTATCCAAGTAACATTTTCATGTCTTTTATCATGTCCTTTAATAATATAGCCATATTTTTAATTATTTTAAATAACATTACTTTCTTTTACTTTTGATAACATGTTTTAGATTTAGAATTAATTGTTTTATCATTCTTAAACTACATTTATTTATTATTTTTAATGTTCTGATATAAAATTGTACAACGCCATTGAATATGTATTATATGTAGAAATAGGCGTTTAAGCAAATAAAACAATTTCAGTTTCAGTTTCATAACATTCTTGTCATAACCTGATGGGGGCTTATGGTCTAAACGTTGTTTTAAATAAATAATTATGTTCTAAAGTATAAATTCTTTTAATATATATTATAAAGTTCTTATACCTTTAAGAAGTCATAAGAATCTACAGACCCTTCAATGAACATGGACACCGAAGAGACAATACGAAGAGACATTGAGAAATTTGCAGATTTCAAGATGCGAAAATCAACACATATGCGATGTTTCTGGCGTCGTATGGCAAGCCTACCACAAATATTTGGCACCACAAGGCACCTTGTGGTAAAGGAGTTATTAAAAGGAGATATATGTACTTAATATACAAATTTTTTGTTTGAAAGCTTACGACGCAAACTTCAAAAGGTATACTTCTATAGATATATGAATATCTAAGAAATGGTTACATGTACATGCCATAATGCTAAATTTCTTGTGTAAGAGATTTAAGCCAAATGTTATCCGACTGAAAACGGTAAAATGAAACGAATTATTTGTATGTGTTTACACTGAGATGCCGATTAACAGCTTAAATTCAATTAAAAGTAATTAGTCAAAAAGACGAAATCAGAATATTAATTTAACAATCAATAAACAACATGGTAGTTCTTCTGTAAAAATATCACTTAAAACTTTTATTTCTGTCCTAATCATAATATGAACAAAAGGAACGAAACACGAATGTTTGATATAGTGCTAAACGAACATTAAAGCAAACCTAATGGTCTAACCAATAATCAGTTATGATACTTATGATGCAAAGACTGTGCGGTTTTCATTTAATATAGATATATTACTGCCTGTAACTGTGCATAACATGCTGGACCGATCAGCCGTGGAGATACTCTTTTGTCTCTTTGCATCTAATTAAGAAAGCCATATTACATGTGGCAGTGTAACGATGTGAAATACCTTTGTTGTGTGCCTTTTCGGAGTTTGGTATATGTTGCAATACTCATAGGTCTTTGTCATATATTCCTATTCATGATCACAACAATGTTACTTGTGCAGTGTGGCGGTCGTAAATAATCTCCCCGTGCATGTAATCTATGCTGTCATTTAATTTATCCTATAAGGATTGTTACGTGTATTTCCTTTGATGGACACTGAACTTTGGTTCTTAAATTCCATCTTCACATGAACAGGATGCTACAATCATTTATTCGTCTCTGGTCATGTTTGTTCATGATTCAGAAAGTTAATTTTATTTGTGGTCAACCATTTTTGTGTGTGTTTTTTTCAAATCGAAATAATACCATATTCCTTTTCTGAACACTATGTGGACATTATTTTTCGATGACGTCACTACTTTCGTCATGACGTATAGAACATATCAGCGCATGGACATTTTGTTTTCAAATAGATCGTTTTTCTTTTCGTTACTTGCATTTGAGAAACTCTTCAGGAAGTGCGAGGTTAGAGCTCTGTAAAACTGGTTTAAGCACCCCAGTCAGTCCTTATTGCCGACTGACCGTTCCAAGGCGGTAACTGTCGGGTTTGCTCTTTTCCTTAAATGACTTATCACAAATTTGTTCTTTTCGCTTGGCTTGCATGTAAAAATACCTTTGTTGTGTGCCTTTTCGGAGTTTGGTATATGTTGCAATACTCATAGGACTTTGTCATATATTCTTATTCATGATCACAACAATGATACTTGTGCAGTGTGGCGGTCGTAAAAAATCTCCCCGTGCATGTAATCTATGTTGTCATTTTATTCATCTATAAGGAATGTTACGTGTATTTCCTTTGATGGACACTGAACTTTGGTTCTTAAATTCCATCTTCACATGAACAGGATGCTACAATCATTTATTCGTCTCTGGTCATGTTTTTTCATGATTCAGAAAGTTAATTTTATTTGTGGTAAACCATTTTGTGTTGGTTTTTTCAAATCGAAATAATACCATATTCCTTTTCTGAACACTATGTGGACATTATTTTTCGATGACGTCACTACTTTCGTCATAACGTATAGAAAATATCAGCGCATGGACATTTTGTTTTCAAATAGATCGTTTTTCTTTTCGTTACTTGCATTTGAGAAACTCGTCAGGAAGTGCGAGGTTAGAGCTCTGTAAAACCGGTTTAAGCACCTTAGTCGGTCCTTATTGCCGACTGACCGTTCCAAGGCGGTAACTGTCGGGTTTGCTCTTTTCCTTAAATGACTCATCACAAATCTGTTCTTTTCGCTTGGCTTGCATGTGAAATACCTTTGTTGTGTGCCTTTTCGGAGTTTGGTATATGTTGCAATACTTATAGGACTTTGTCATATATTCTTGGTTGGTTTGACTTTGCACAGCAATGATTAAATGATGTTTAAATGCAATTCTAATACGGGACCTTCTCACGTGGCAGCTAAAATTATTCCGGAAATGCAATGCGTTGATGTCTACTGTTAGAAGCTCCAAAAAAGCCATGAAGTTGATGTATTTCATGCATCAAGGGCGGTATATCATTGTTAAGTCTTAGCATTCTCATAAATCGACTGCTCAAAAGTCCTCGTAATACAGGACTGTGTCTGATACTTAGAACGTGACAATATTTCAATTGCTGTAGATCGTCGAAGATAAATAGCCGCTAGAATATGTTTGATTGAAAAAGAATAATTAAGTTACTGATTTGTTATGTAATTCAATTCTAAATAATGATCCAGCATACTGAAAAATGCACTACGAACTCTTACTGTACAGAAAAGTAATAACTTTCCAGATTTCTAATATTTAATTCTTATTCAAGCTATTTTCTTACATAGTGCATTTTGGAATAAATAATAACGTTATGGATGATAAAAATACATATCTCCTGATGCAGATTGACCTTTGTGCGATTAAAAAAGCAAGCAGTAAAATGTTGCATCCATACAATGCATACATTAAATATCGTGGTTCATTGGCGTAACGGGTAGATGTATCTAGACCAGACATTATTTAATGGGACATGTAAATCATAATACCTTCATAATGTTCAGTGAAACAACTTAAGACATAGCCTGCTGTGATATAATAAGAATATATAAGACAAAGTGCTACATGTATGAGCATTGCAATATATACAAAAAATACATTGCATAAACTTTTTGTGTATTTCTTTTCCTACCTTGAATTGCTTTAGCATTAAGTAATATGATTTACAAGTTGCAATAACATTATCAACGTAATTAACATTTAAGTGATATAAATTGCAGCAACGGCTTTGGAGAAATGGATTACACTGTTTAAAAAAAAATAATTTTGCTACATTCTAAAGGATTTCAAAAAGCCATTAGTTGATTTTGATTGAATTATGAAAAATAGAAATGACCATAACAGCGACGCCATGTTGGCTTTCGTAGTATCGAGTCCATTAAGCTTGATATAACAAAGAAAGACATCTTTAGGGGACAACCATTTCTACTGTCAGTTACGACGATTAGTTTTCACCATGCTGAAACAGTCTTTTTCGATTAACATCGATAAAAATGAGAAACATCTGAAAGAGATGATTTCCGGAACTATAATAATAAGGTAAAATAATGAACAGACACTGTGTAAAATGGGTCTTGCCTACATTATAATCAACATGTTATAAAAAGTGTTGACATTTCGCATGTCATAATGCTTTTTGTAATATTTGCTACAATAGGATTATAAACATTATAAAAACACAAAGCCTTCTTAATGATAGAGTAGATGTTTCTATATAAAAATTCACAAAAGTATCAGTGTTCGGAGAAACTATCTACACGTTCTATCGCGGATGGAAAATATCAGTAGCTCTCTGTCACTGCGTTAGAGTTTACCTTAACAAATAACATTCTTTGGAAGCTCAAACCATCGTTACATTGAACTTTTTGAGCCGATATTTATCTATCCCCGTATTAACCTAGTTTGTGGGGATCAAGTTGTTAGGGTTCATTTTGGATTAGATTCGTAACCTTGTGTTTTTAATGTGACCACATCATCATTTTATGATAAATGCCATCCAAAGATATATACAAAATGCTTACACCAGGAACTTATGTCAGTTGAAGTGACTGGAATTGCAACACATTAAACGAATATATTATATCTACCAGCTTTGGGCTATTTATCGGAGCAGAATATGTTATTTATTCATTTCCTTTAAAATCATTCTCTGGCTTTGCTATATTGTAATATTTACAGGAGGATTTATATTAAGATCTTACTGTTGAGACTATTGCATTACCCCTGTGTCAAGTTATTTGCAAAACAAAACAAAATAAATGATGGATATGGCCATTTATATTAATTTAAAACTTACTTCATATTGTTATTTTAACAACATTATTTAATCTACAAACAGGTAAAATTACGAGATATATTTGATAAATATTTTGATCGCTTCATCATGCAATTGAAGCTTGAACATTTTTCTCGGTACATTATAGTTACACACGGTTTAAAATTAAAATCTCATTGCGTATAAAATACATATTGATTGCAGTGTAAGACGTGAATTGTGCATAAAATGACATATAAATCAAGAAAATCTGTTTTAAGCCATGGGAGAGGTTGATCATAATACACAGTACTTTTAGGCCAAGGGTAGATAATTTCGGAAAATTATAATTGTATTTGTCAATAAAATGAAACTCTTAGCATGATTGAACGAAGTTTTTTTATGAACCTTTCAATAACTAATACCAAACTAACTTATTAACTTATTAACAATTATCCTAGGGTGTTGTTTTTGAACAGATATAGTACTGTCTCTGCTGTGTATAGCATTCCGACAACTTGTCACCATATTACACCCAGTCACAATATTCTGACACTATCTGACTACTGGTGAAACTGTCCCACCATATACTTGACCGTTAACAAGATAGTATACCACTGCATTTTGATGACCTTTGTGATGTGACCCGGGCTTGAGCCTATTTCAACTGTGTGCATTTGCAGATCCGATCGGAAGATTCAAGTAATGTTTCATGAAAATGGAGTTAAATAAGTTTATTGGCAGCTCCATTTATAAAGAGTTTCGAAACTATGTCTTTTATAGACAGACAGTCGACATATAGTTAATTGCCACCCGTTCATCGGTCTTTAAGTGCTTTGGATATCCAAAAGGAATTATCTTAACTAGGCAGATATGTCATTATGTATAACAATCTAATCAATCATTATAAATTTTAGGCGATCTGGAGGAACACATATTTTTAAATCCGGATAATTTAAATGATTGCTACTGAGACAAATAGAACCGATTTGGGGAAAATCTCATTCGATTGTTATAACGGCAGATATTAGAAGACACAACGGTTATAATTCTACTACAAACCGGAATAATAAGATAAAACCTCAGCAAGTGTCTAGTATTTGTGAGTGTGAAAACGGTTGCAGAAAGTATATAAAACATTAAAATTCAATCCGATTTATTCGTACATTTTCTTAATAATCACTCACATATTTTTTTAATTAAAGACTAACTTCAGAATTGCCTTCGTTACTTTAATTTTCATTCGAAATGTATATTATTAAATGGTTTGGGGCAATTTCTCTTAATAAAATCTGAATTTACAGTCACGTGTGTATTTATTTTCTTTTTGAAAAGATCATAAAGCTATTGCAATATTCCATTGTTATCAATGTGTGATCTATTTAGCTTTTTTGGAAAAAAATGTAGATAATGAATGTATAAAAATGTAGCATTTTTAATTTTTTTATAACGCAGATTATGAATCTTAAGATAGGAAAAGCACTCAATGAGACCAGTGATTTTCATGGATGTATTTAATAAGCAAAAGCAAAGATGTGACATTGTAACACATACTGACTTACCTGGCTTGGAAACTTGTGGTGGGCGTTCTTTTAGATAATATAATGAATCTGTTTTTTCGGCTTAGCTGTTGCCATTGGTAGAAATCTTAGGTATTGTCATCTGCAGTATTCTATTTAACGTACGATTTATTTAATCTATCGATTTCCCCAAAACAAACGACTACGGCGCATTTGGATTTAACGATGTCGGACAGTAATGAAAAGTTTTAAGCAGATTTTATTTAAATACAAATAATTCTGATTGTTTCAGCTTTTTGGACAATTTATATTTGTACTTTTCTAAAAACTCTAGAATTCAGCTGCCGCTTTGAGTTCATTTAAAAGACGATTTTGTTATATACATCCGTTTCACAAAAAACTGGGAACATTTTAATTTTTTCAGACCAATCTTACCTGTGCCTTTTTAACACTTCGCTCTCCCCTGATTAATCACGCTTCGCCCCGAAGTGAATTATACTTCGCCCTTGCTCAAAAACATGTCGCCTTCTGATTGACGTTTATGAGTTACACGTCATATACTGGAAATTTTATTATGAGCATTGCTTATCCTTTTAAGAAAAATCTCCTTTTTTATTGTAAACTTGACTTAACTAAATTAAAACACTCTTAACCTGAATATTATTAATACACGAACTGTAACTATTCATTGGTTTAAATGCAATGTTACTTCATACAATGTATAATAATGTGTTAAAATAAACAAGTTATAATACAGACTAACAACAAAATCTATACAAATACTAGAATGTTACACATTCATATAAAATGTGCGTGACTTTCCTTTTATTATTTATAAAAAAGTGAATTATTGCGTACGTAAAATTTATTCATTTTACTTTTTTATAGAAGCTCCGTTAGAGCAAGCTTCTTACTGTTACAACTTATTGGCATACGTATTTTGTTGAGTGATCTTTTTTTATGTTTTCATACCGTAATTATCATGATGATAACATACTCGCAATTCTTGGTTGATACTTAGTCGTTAACAATGTTATTTAACTGAACATCTACGTAAAATGCTCTACTATAAATATGGAATGCTATTTATTTAAAACTATGTAAGTAAGCACCTCCTTGTGAATATTTTTGAATGGTCGTCAAATAGATTCTATTGAAATTTTAATTTTATTTGCAATGATATTGTTCTCTAGACCTGATGTTAAGTTGTGTTTTATCTGATTTTAAATACTTAAAACTGCGATGCAAGAAACAGTAGGTCTGTTTCACCATTAGTGCATTATTTCAAATATCTTTCAAGTTGATTTATAATTAAAGTTTTAAATAACAAACTAAACAAAATTTAACACTTTAAGTGATATTTTCATTCATGAATAATGTTAAACCAACTGGGCGAAGTGTGAACATCTTTTACCAAGCAAGGGTGAACCGTTCATCCAATCAGGGGAAGGCGAAATGTGAAAAGGGCGAAGTGTTACTTATGCATGTTAAAGGAGGTGAAATCCCTTTTCTAGAAGGGAGAATAAGCCGGTCAGTATCTCTATTCGACTCACTTTGAAATACTGAAAGCTCACTTCCTGAATGAAATATGTATACATTTTGTTAATGAAAGCTTCGCTAACGCCACATATTTTATATTTCTTCAGATATTTCTTGTTATTCTTACTCGAAAATAAGGGTTTATTGTTCAATTAAATTGTGTTTTGGAAGGAAGGATTAAAGTCGGTTATCTAACGAGTCTTTTTCTATAAAATCAACGACTGCATGATTAAAGTTTACATAGGACCTGTTTTCGATACATGACGTATACAAAATGTTTATAAAACATTTTTGCTTATGAAATAAAACTGGTAAAATGATTATTATTCCATCTTATGGCGGTATTTTCATCACTTGCCCCTCACGATTATATTCATTCGTATGCCATTTATGACGATTAGACGTTATTATCATGAGTCCTTACGTAATGTTTGTATGTAATAAGTAAAAAGAGATAGGTTTATGCGTGAAAATTCGATTTATATCAATATTTTATGAACAGTTCTTATTCGCTTCAACAAACAGACATTCTTTCTGACCTCTTGATAAGTCCATACGGTGTGCATAAATATCTAAATGTTCCGAGTGTAAGAGGACAAACTGTTACGTTGCAGAAAATAACAATTTAGAAAAATTAATTACACTTGCAAACGTATAACTATATGTATTTCATTTCCCATTTCTTGCATGAAGGCTGGGTTAATAGATTTGTCAAAACATAGGCAGAATGTAATTAAAATTGATATAAGGAAACTTTATGGGGGGGGGAAAGAAAAAAAGAAAAAAGAATATATCTTTCATATATACAGACGGATATTCTCTTGATCGATTGAATAAACGACCGAATTCCTATTCGACAGGCATATTCCGCGTTTCATTTAAAAAAAATATATGCCAGACACTACAAAAACATTCAACATAAAACATTCCGAATGAACAATGTTAGGTTAAACAAATTAGTATATAACATGTTGTGTATATCTTAACGTGAGGGTGGTGTTTTATCTGTTCCCCTTTCGAATTGTTCTAGCAACAATCAATGCAATCTTATTGGACAATTAAACAACCAAACAACCAAACAGTGAAAAAGTGACAATCTTTCAGATAAATAATACTAAAAGCATTGTCATAGTAAGGTGATTTTAATTTATACTAACGAGCAAAGGTGAATTTGTACTTGTTAAATAGTAAGATACTGCTATGTTTAAACTTACAACATAATCATTTGTTTTATTTTACTTTTTAAATTTCATTTGTACATGTGGTCTTAGTCAATGAAGGAATTCTTTAGAATAACACAAACAATAAATAGAGCATTTTACGTAGCTGTTCAGTTAAATGACATTGTTAACACCTCATTGGAACAAAACAAAATTAAAATTCATTTTCCTATGACAATAATTTAATCACTGAAGCTCATTACAAATACACGCAATGTAAAATGGGACCTACAGTGATTTTCAATTAAAACGTTTATATAAATCAAAGTATATCTATATAATGTTGATTTCATCAACTAACACACTTGTTATTATATGTAGACTCCAGAAGAAAGTGCTCAATATAAAGCGTTTTATATGCTGTAATTTACGCTTCGTGCTATGTTGCCAACACTCCGAAACATTTCTGTTCGGACATACTCTCATCTAGTTTAATCGTAAATAACATAGTATAAATAGCTCAATGTCAGTTCCTAATACATATGCCTTGACAAATAGTATTATTTTGGCTCTCAAAACAGCATTTTATTGGTCTGGACTTGAGAAAGGATCCTATTAATGTTTAGCTTTATGAAGGGCGAAATAGTCTCTCATGCAAGAATAGAAAACTACAGACAAAGCATGGTGAGTGTTTGTTAGAAAAGAGATACAAAAACTAGAACTGTGAAAGTAAAAAAGTAGTAACACTTTTACCTGCTTAAAGTTCATGTTTTCTGCAGCGGCGCCTTTATGATCGCACTTTAGTATTATTTCCTGATGTTTAAGGGAAAAACTAAAAATGAATTTGACAAAATAAAGTTGGATATTTGTAGTCATCACTTATTAGAATTCAGATTTTCAAGTGAGTGGCGTGCTTTCAACAAAACTGCACATAATGTTTTCATTTAGAAATGTTATACAACATCGATTCACAAATGAGTGATTGTTGCCTAATGTGGTGTCATTTTATATCACTTACTAGAAAGTGGTGTGTTTTGTCAATATTTTGAAGTGAAATCTACATATATATACAAACATGTGCTTTGGTATAAAATGCCCTCATTATAAAACCTATGACTGTAAGGTTGACAACAAAAGTAAGTTAGTTATTTAGGTACAGTGTATATATATATATATATATATATATATATATATATATATATATATATATATATATATATATATATATATATATATATATATATATATATATATATATATATATATATATATATATATATAAATTCCTTTCCATAACGTTAGCAACATAGTAACCTCACTATGAAATCGGTAAATAGATTAATGTGTCTTTTTATATCATGTAAACGTCCTGCTATCTGCCACGAATAAAATGCTGGTTAAATTGTAGTAAATTCCTGGCTGGTGGAACTTATTTTGCTTTGAATTTGCTGTAAAGAAACTAGGTAGTTGACAACAGAAAGGCAAATAAATGTGTAACCTTTTCAAATAACATCCTTTGCGCGTTTTCTTTTCTGTTATGTATTATTCAATGTTAATGGATTACAATGCAATTGACCCTTCCTATGTGTTGACGCGATCTGTGATTTTGGGTCCAAATGCGGTAATGACGTTACGCCAAATACGCGGTTAAACTTGACACAACCATTTTTTTTCACTTTAAAACCTCATATGTACGCGTATGCTGTGGTGTTTTCATTGTTTCAAAGTGTAGAAATACGGAATTTACGGGGTGGACAACTGTTATAATTTTTATAAATACATAATGTTAAGATCTATAATGTTTGGTAAGTTGTCTGTAATCTGCTTTGATTGCTTTACATCATGACGTGTTCTAATTTTCATGAAAGACTTAATACAATTTTAATCGAAGCCGGAAGTAAACTTGTCCGTTGGTTATAGATATGTCAATCCTTTTTCGTAAACACTGAAATTCCATCAAATAATTAAGTAAAGATATTGCTATTTTGTATGTAGAAAGAAGACACAATAACATGTACAACCACCGGCGCCCACAAGAAAGCTAGAAACCTCACATGAAATTTCTTCCTTCAATCAGTTCTCGAACCCATTCGGAGAGAGGTTGAGGAGTACATACAAGCAACTCTTACCCCTCGGCAATGGGAGCCCAACAACAAAATCATATGTATTAATACAACGATATGATATTGGTGATATAACTAGACATCTAAACGTTATATCATTTGTCATCAACACTGCAACATAATTAACACATGGTTTACATTTTTATCATGCATCTTTTGCAGAGTGTACCTGTGAGGTACTCACAGCAAAAGAAAGTAGTCGTTTAAAAAATTGTTGTTCATTATATCTATTTTATTTCAAGTTATGCGTTTGGCTTAAATAGCATTTTTATAAACGCACATTTTGTTTAAATCTCAGCAGCATGGTATTAAAAACAGCTTCTGTGAAAATTTCAATCGTTTACTTTATAGAAGACTCTTTAGATAAACGATTTAAATTATTCCTTCAAATACACAATTTAACCACACAATGAAATGGCCTGACACTAGTTGGCATTGGATACAAACAATTATTAAACGAGTTATGGCGACCCTATTGCGAGCTTACTATCAGTTTTTCTGGATAAGTTTTAAACATGTTTGTATTAAATGACATTGAGTGTCAGAAATCTGCATTATGATGACGTCATCAAGAAAAAAATCTGTATGACACTAGTGTAATATAACACAGTATTATTGGGTGTTGTGAATGGAAAACAAAGGCAATAGAATGATAAAACATTACTTTTCGAGTTAGATTTGAAAGACGATTTATTAAGTGAGATATCAAATGTTCGCAGTGAGCTTCAAAACCAAATATGCCACTGCCAGTCGGTTGATCTGTATTGAAATGTCCATTTAACATTGTTCTGGCTTATTATATGAAATCCTGAAAACAAAACTGCTTTCAGTACGTGCTGTTCCTATCCGAACATCCATAGTTCTGTTTTTACGGCGCATAAACAAGTCTAAATGCTCCCAAACCTTGCACCGTCTCTGACTTACAATAATGTGTCTCTCTCCGTCTTGCACAAAATGCTAAATTAATCTCACGCTGATCACAATGGAATACTGCAATACCTTAAAAATCCTTTCGATAAAACGCAAATTAAACGTAACTGTAAGTAAAAGTGCAATCCGACAATGTCGTGATAAATAAATAATAGATTCGGTTTAAAAAAAATTCCCAAACTCTATTTATAAATATAGTGTTTGATGCATTTCAAGGCAAGACAGTCCAACTGACAATCATGTATGGTTGATAGCAGCCTGCTATACAGCCGGATGTACTTTATTATATGTCCTGTCTACGTAGAACTGCGTCGATACGGGGAAAAGAACACATAGTTGTTGACAAAACAAAAACAATATTGTCATTGAGTGGGTGTAATTTGTAGTGGGACTAGAAGAGTGTAATGTTGTATATATGCATATTACTAAGTAGTTAGTTTCTAAGTTATAACTAAGAACCGATGTATTATATTTTTGGAATTATTTGATTAAAAGAAGTATTAGTGTTTTATAGACAGTTGTATCTAAATCATTTTTGATAGAAAATATTCATTTTTATTGCTGTGCATCTATAGCTCTTACTCAAGTACAACATCAACACACCTATTAAAAGCGTATATTTTAAATTTACTTCAAAGTGTTTCAGTTCAAATTGAGAGTCAGTACAGTCCATTTCCTGTCAGAATTTGCTGATTCTGTGGTCAGGACATCCGAGGTAGGATGCATCATCCTATGTATAGCACCTATGTGACGATATTGCAACATTGTGTGGTTGGCCAGTATGCTGCCCATACCATTTAGTGTCTAAATCATGGGATTTTACATCATAACTGTTGCAAAAAATTGTATATAATTGTACAACCATTCAGTTATTGAGCTATTTGAAAAAGAGACAGAAAAAAATTAGAACTATATGTATATATCTTTTGCTGCTTTGTTAAGTACAAGATTAACAAATGAAACAATTGATAATAAAACTCTTTTAAATCGTTTTGTGTTTTAGTGTTTAGTAGACTTTGGGAATATGTTTAAACAATAAAGACTCATGTGAAGGTGCTTATTTTATTGCTTAGAAAATGTTCATACACTCAGAACAACACAGAACATTTTCAACTTTTATATGCATGTAAATAACTAATTTGTTTTTGTTCCACTATGAAACCTTCTATATAATTCTATATAAAAGAACTTGTTTTATGTCTTACATTATAACGGTCAATAAATACGTTTAATGTTTGTGTATGAACAGCTTAAGAGCAGAGACCTTAATGACATAAATTGTCTTGCTTTGAAACATCTCAGTACTACCCTTGCATTTATCAGATACATAAACAATATTAATCTTTGTATTGTATTGTTTTACTTAATTTTTAAATACAAGTAAGCTGTCACTTATTTATGTTTTCAAAAGACTTTTGGTGAGTAGATTTCCCTACTTTAAAGCTTAGAAGAGCCTTTACGTCTGTACATTAATCATGATATCTTTTAAGCAGAACAAAATATCAGAATTATGAAGTCAACAGCATTCAGTCTTTCCTAAGGAACTGATTATGTTATTCTTATCAGTATATGACAGTTAAAATTGCTGTTTTGGCTAATATACATCACAATCTACAAACTTAAATTGCTATCGCTTGTTACGGCATTGTGACTATAAAATACAAATTTTCTTGATTGCCATGGTTTACATCCTCCATTTAGGACTTAATCAGTTTATACTAAATCATATTTTGGTTATGAAATTGTTCATACTTGTCATTGTCAAAGAACATGTTTTATTCTCTATTTCATACTAGTAAACTTCAAAAGAAATATACCTTTGCACAGTTCCTATTTCCTTTGTTGTTGGTTTTTTATCCTAAAACGGGCAAATTCTGACGTCATGAATATTGTTTTAACTATATTGTTGTACTTTTAATTTTACTCTTACCAAATAGAATTTTACTCCTAAAATAGTTGTGTATTCAATTAAAAAATTATTCCGGACTTTATATACATACACACTTAATTTCATTTTCACACAAATTCAATCCCAAATCAGTCACATTTCGGCCAGGATTTACAACATAGTGGACCTGGGCCATCTTGTTTGGCCCAGTGAGGATGGATAACTTGTATCGTAGAAATTGTAGTGCTGCACCACATAGTTGGAACTATGACACTGACTTACAATAAGTAACAGTTTATTTAGTGATTACTTCATTTTGCTGTGAGGTACCTCTGTACAGGATTTTATTATTAAATATAAACTATGTATTAATTATGTTACAGTGTTTATGACAAAATGTAGGAAAATTAATCCCATCGACAGTCATGATTATGTGTTAAATAAAAGATGTGCGTTAACTGGTAAACACAATCCAAAATTATAAAATAAATTAGTTTTTAAATTATAACAATGGTGTCTGTATACATAATGTATTTTGTTGTGGGGCGCCCGTGGCCAAGGGATGAGAGTCGCCGGTTTGTTCTCCTCAAACTCTCAACGAATAGTACGGAGGAGAACGTTCATGCGGTGCATCGTTGGTTTTACATTTCATTGTGTTTTATTTTTACATACAAAAAGCAAAAGCTTTACTTAATTATATGAAAGAATATCAGTGTTTACAACAATTAATTTCCTTTAATTTCCGTTTCACATATCGACCTCTGCTGTCACTCGGAACTCCTCTACATAATTTGAATATATCCGAAGCTTGCCGAAGATCGCCGAGTAGGTACGATTGCTCTGCTGTCTCTGTCCGCCATTTTGGTATTTTCCGAAAATATAACGTCACGCTTTGGGATCCCAGTTTTCTGGTAAATATTTTTTTATTTAAAGAAATATAAGATATTTTTTGTTGAAATTATTACTTGTTTGAAAAAAATATTATCAATATTTTCAAGATACATAAAAAATAATGATTAAAAATGTTTGCTACGATCAAGTCCGATTAGTTCCGGAGAACGTGTCGGATACTGCCGAGGGCATTTACGAACTCGATGTCGCCAAACATCGCCGTTTCAGACAGCATTGGCTAATTAGGCCCCTCTTACCTTAATAATAAAAGTAGTGACCTGGACTATTATGACGATAAACAGGAAAATAATAGTATATATTACTAATGTAATAATCAGAATACAATGTAAGTAAATATATATTTATTATGTCTAAAACTTGAAAGTAAAATAAAGTCGCCTATTTAAGAACGTTTATATTATCGATGTAATATTTATATCATGATACACTTCCTTACAAAGAGATTAAATTATAAAACGAATATGCCGACATAAAAAATCAAACATTTCATGAATAATAATGTTGACTGTTTGGATTATTAAATGACAAGGATAAACTGTTAATTATACTTTATAAAGCAAAACTAAACAGCACAAACTTTTAAGATTATATATTTTTACTTGTTTGTGAGAGAGAGAGGGGGGGGGGAGAGAGAGAGAAAATACATTCAAATTGTGACTAATGAACAATGTTTTTACGGGTGGATATAAATCCACTAATATGTCTGTGAAGATTCATTTAAGCGACATAACCATGACTGACGTAGTGGCATGTTTACAAATAAAATGATGGTTGAAGGAACTTAAACCGTCGAGCCGTTAAACCCATTTGCTTAATCTTAAATTCTTTTTCAATGACACACACAACGCGTGACGTTAAAATGCTTATTTTTATGCAAAGAATTATGAAATATTATTATAAATATCTACAATTTTGTGAGTGAAATTTAAGATAAAGCAAGTGTAATAGAAATAGAAAACAATGGAAAATCAACAAAATGGTTGGGTTGTATAATTAATGTTGACGTGGATGCCAACTTTTAAGAAAATTCTCCATGCTTTATTAAATTTATTGATATTTTGTTCTTTTTAAATATGTTTTAAAGTTGTCTCCATTTTAGAAATAAGAAAACTCCAGTTGTATCCTCTATATGAGAAGTGTTTTGCTAATGATTATCGTTTGGAAACAAAGTATAGCAATAAACAAACAAACCAAGCGTGTAACTTGATTAGTTCCACTAGAACTATTCCAAATGTGTAATTAAATGTTTAGACTGATTTTACATTTTCTCAGCTTGCTGGGCTGTGTTTAATAATCCCCGAGCCAAACGGTTTATTTCAAAGAACTGTCTAAAATGTTCTATAAAAGATTTTGGCTAAAGCTGCAAAATATATAATAATTTCGCCCACATTGTTTAGAATTTTTAGACTTTGAATATACCAGGTATCAAATTTGTAATCAAATTTACCACAAATCATACAAGTACAATTAATTTACATAATAATAATTACACATGTTTCCTTTTTTATCTGGTAGAATATCATTATCAAAGAAAAAAAAAACAGTAGGAAGAAAACAATTGATGAAAATACATTCGCTCTACCTTAATAACATTTGTATAAAGCTGTTTAAAAAGAAATATATGTTATGAAAATCGAAAAGTCAAACCCTTCTAATTGAAACTGCTTATTATCAAAAGCAACTGCCGCCAGAGATGTATTTCTTTAAGATAATTCTATACACTTCTCCGTAGACAGGACATATAATGAAGTACATCCGGCTGTATAGCAACCATGTGTATTTGTCAGTTGGACTGTTTTGCCATGAAATCCATCAAACAATATTTGTATAAACAGGTTTAGGACATTTTTAAACGGAAACTATTATTTATTTATCCCGCCACACACATTGTTTGACTGCTTTATTGAAATCATTTATAAAGGTTTTAAATTAAATAATTTCCAAAATATATAAAAATATATTATACATCGGTTCTAAGTTACGATACCCTACTTAGTAATGCGCATACGTAAGAAATTACAATCTTCTACTCCCACTACAAATAAAACTTACCCAACGACAATATTGTTTTTCTTTTGTCAATAACATTTGTCCATGCGGTGAATGACCTTTTTTCCATATCTACGCATTTTTTCGTAGACAGGATATATAATAAAGTACAACCGAATGTATAGCTGGCTGCTATCAACCATGTGTGCTTGTCAGTTGGACTGTCTTGCCTTGAAATGCATCAAACACTTTTTTATATACAGAGTGTGAGACATTTATTTAAACTGTATATATTATTTATTTATCCCGACATGCGCATTTATTCAAAGTTACGTATGAATTTACATTTTATCTAAAGGATTTATAAGGTATTGCAGTATTCCATTGTAATCAGCATGTGATTAATTGAGCATTTTGTGCAAGACGTAGAGATATACATATATTTATATGATAAGTCAGTTACAGATGGTGCCAGATTTTGGAGCATTTAGACTTGTTTATGTGCCGTAAAAGCAAGACGATGGTTGTTGGGATAGGCACAAGCACGCGCTGAAAACAAAATTGGATCGACATCAACATGTATATAGTGGAATTCGGGAAGAGCGTTCCCAAAACAACAAAAAGAAAGTAAATAAAGGCATACAAAATCAGAATTTTAAAATTAAAAAATATCAAGCTGTTGAATAAGAATATTTACTAAAGCTGATCGAAGTCAAAGTCCGTTTGATTAATGTCATCTCTGACCTTAATGTGTTTTTAGTAACATTTTGACAAACAAGACAAAAAACAACAACAAAAAACAAACAAATAGACTTTACAAAGTCGCGAAAAAACGTCGAGCAAAACACTCGGGAGTCAGAAAATTGTCGATAACGTAGTATTCAATTGGATCGACTAAAGAAGAATGATGTCGATCTATCTGAATTACAGAAGCTAACTGTATGTTTGTTAACAAAAGGATAAATAACACCAGTTCCATTTAACTGTATTAAAGCTCAATTAAATATATGATTTACATGCTAGCCTGACACACCTAAGCAGAAATAATTTGTGACTGTCTGACCTATTTGGACCAGATAATTACCCTAACAATAACCCGAAATTTGGTCGTAGCTAGTTGGTCCCCTTGTCCGCAGCTGAATGGATTACATAACAATGAAAAAAGGTTGGGGAGAAGTGGTTGTGCGCGGCAATATAATTAACTGCGGAAAAAACTAAGAACAAATATGTTAATTTAATCATGCATGATTAAAGTTAAGAATAAAATACATTACATCATTAAAGTCATAAATCTTTTGATCTACATATTTCAATGTCCATATCCACATTTTTATTATATCCAGACGGACATTGGCTGATTCGCTTGATTAAACAAGCGCTAATAAACGGCCGAAACCATACTCGACAGACGTATTACGAGTTTCAAGAAGAATTATGCCCCAGACACTAATAGAATGAAAATGTAAAACAATGCGCAGAAACCATGTTCGATTAAACACACTAGGACATAACATGGTGTAATGCATCCTAATATATGGGAGGTGTTTTTATCTGTTGGTGTTTTAATCTGTTCTCTCAGTTTCGAATTGCTGTAGCAAAAATAAATAAGATCTTATTGACTATTACAAGAAATATTAATTAGGTTTATGTTAAAAACATTATCAAGATAATTAATATCAATTGACAAAGACAAAGGAAAATGGAATTTAAAACACATACAATTAAATTGCTATGTTCACATTCAATTAAGTATCATATACATGTTTTTGACTTGTTTCTGTAGTTTTAAAAGTTTCATATGGGAATGTTTCAGTTAAGCAATTGTTTGAATTTGAACACATTAAGCTTTGTGTAAGGACTATTAACTTGCATGAAATACAATACACGATGATAAAACAGTCAAAATGACAGAGGATGATTTGAAAAAAATGAAAACTAATTTATTGGTATACAAATATTCATATCTTAGACTAGTAATTACTTTTTATCCTGCCAACGCGGATTTCTTTTGTATTAGAACAAATAGAAGAATATGCATTGTCCTATCCCCAATGATTATGTTACTGAAGCGCATTATGTATAGAAGCAATGTACTATAAGGCCTGCAAGAAACTCAAACTTACAAATATCTGTTAATGTCGACGTAAAATTATACAGCGGTGACATTCCAGATAACACATATGTTATTATATTTATCTTCGGATGATAGTATGCTACATAAAAATTTTATATGTTGTAATTTGCTCTTTAAGTGACAGTTGAAAACACTTCGAAACGTGTGTGTTTGGATAAACTTCCATTTAGTTTTATCGCGGACGAAAGGGTATAAATTGTTCACAGTTGCTAAATCATATGCCCTTGACAAATAATACTGTTTGAGTTTCAAAGCAGCATTTTATTGCTCCGCACTTAAGAAAAGTCCCTACTAATGTTTAGCTTTGTGAAAGGGAAAATGTCTATCATGGAAGAATAGCAAACAGAAGTTATAGCAATTGCTATTGGTGAGTATTTGTTAACAACAACACAGAAACTGAATTAGCAGGAGATAAAATTATTATAAAAATAAAAGGTAATGGATATCGAATATCCGTTCACGTTGGTAGGAATATAAGCTTTTGGAAAAGAGTTAATGTCAATAATAGAACTTAGGACTTTTCTGTGGCGCCTTCATTCTCGCACATCGATGATATTTTCTGATGTTTTGGGATCACTAGTAACCTTCTGTTCTTTAGTACACCACCTTAGAAATTAAAAAAAGAATGCAATTTACCAAGGAAGAAACTGTTCATTGTGAATTCATGTAATATGACAGGCGTTTTTTTTCAATTTATAGTGGAACAATTATCGTTGAAATACAGTAATTAGGTCTGAAACAATTACTCTGATTTACCTTTCTCGTACTTTACTTGGATATCCATTGGACTGATGTTAATCTTTTACATAAAATCACAAGAAATTATGGTCAATAAAGAAAGGTCTTTTGGAAATCCATTTACAAAAAAAAAATTGAGAACTTGCAGTGGCGTTAATTCAATCTGATCACACACCTATAATTATATGAGATTTTAATTATAAAGCGCTTTACTATACGTACAAACGTTTAAACGTGGACGATGCTATCCTAACGGTTGTTTTTTTACAGCAACCGCCAGTGGGCTTTTCTAAGGCCCGTCTATGTATGCTCAATTAGATTCAGCTAAGAAAGTGGTATTGCTGTTTTAACAGAGGTGACAAAGACTGTTTGAAATTTCATAGCTAATAAAAATGACTTGTTTGTAAACATTAACATGCCGTCATAAACTCATTCTTTTAACCTGTTTCTATGAGAATAGGAGAACTTATGATAATATTCAGGCCTTAATAAACAGTTGCTCTTTAATTAACAGGCACTGTTCCATTTAGGCGTTATTGGTTAAATTATTGTATTTTTTCTAATAATTTCGTTTAATAGTTGTCTAATAATTCTAATAACTTTAAGAGGCAAAAGCTAATGACTTATCGTGAGTGTTAAGTTAATTTGTACTTTAATGTTTTTTACAATGCATGTGAATTTTCTAAGATTAATGGCAAAATAAAACCAAATATATAAAAACAAACATCAGGGTAGTCTTCAACATAAACTATTGGAAACAAAAACTGGATTACTTAACTCAATGGAAACAGTTTTATTTAGCGAAGCGCATCTTTTATAGGTAAGAATAATTTCTTACGGCGCATTTTGAGGAACTTTCCATTGGCATGGCTGACGACCAAGAATAACCAGTAACCTACATCGGACAATCAGCTTCAGAAATCAGAGGACACAGTAATAAGAAAATGGCTTGCAAGAACACCACACAGCCGTCGGGAGAAACTAGCAAGACCAAACCTTGGTGATTTCAGTTCCAAGACGACGGACCCCGATCCCATCGGATATCGGCTATGATTCACGACCTGAGTCATGGGGGTGAAAGTGTAATACTCAGAATTAACAAGGACTACAGTTTTTAGCTCAACAAAACATTAGGATTGATTTTGTTCTTTTTGTTTATATATCTGACGACAGCACTTAGGAAACAGGTACTAGTCAAGTGTATTGCAAAACTAACATATTTATTTTATGCCTAACAGATTTACTGATTTACTGAAATTATGCCCAATGTTATGTTAAGGTTTATTTTCAGTGACACTCTTCATTCTCAAAGAACGCGCATAACGTCAGACCCTCTGATTGCGAAGACGTCACCTAGACTTTGGGGTTTGCTCTTTTTATATTGTGTAAAACAGTTTTCTGGTAACGTTTCTATTCGACTGGCATGTGAATACCTTTGAAGTCTGCCTTTTAAAATTTTGATATATATTTTGCAGTACTCATAGAAGCTTGTGATAATTTCTATATATGCGTTTAAAATGAAGGAACATTTTATTTTCTTTAACAACACTTTTACAGTCAATCAAAGCACCCACTCAGTCCAAAAGTCATATCGTCATAGCAAAATTTCTCCAAAATTTTAATTTCAAATTAGTCCCCTTCTAACCTAGTCTGGTTCCCAGCTTCTATTGTAAACATAATAGAAGTCTGGCATTGACGAAACAATGGCCAACGCAATGATTACTGTAAGTTAACCAAATACTTTCAAAAAGTTGTTCATCGGGATATTGTTCAATTTTCAATCGATATGTATATATAAAATTCTTAAATATAAGGTTTCTTTCCGTGGAGCATTTCCGTATGTTATTTTTTTTTAAATTTCAATAAGTTGAGTACTTTTCGGACAAATACGAAGATTGTGATATTTCGGATATGTGATCATAAGTTCTCTTGTAAAATGATTATAAAAGGATTTTGTTTTGCATTGTGATATACGAATGTGTTTTAGTTATGTTTATTGAGAAAGTATTACATTGCCATGCGGAAACTACATATTTTATCTTAAATGTAAATGTTACAATATAATTAATGATATTGTGCTTATACAATTATTGTGGGATGCTTGTTATGTCATTTTATTAACTTACTTGAATATTTCATCATTTACCATGTGTATGAAAGAGCACTATTTCAAAATTAGAGCATTCTAAGAATTGCACAATATGTACTGTTATTCTTACTGTTTGATTCACCCAGACACATGCTCCTCATTTTTGTGTTGATAGAATAATTTTAATAGAATCTTTACAATGCCAAAATGCAAAAACTTAAGAGTAGAACATACAAACTAACAAATAAGTGAACATAAAAAATAAGGAGTCTTAAATGTTGTAGAAACTTCAGATGTGTTGTCTTAAATCATTGCAAACTTTAAAAAATAGTTTTCCTAAATTACTGAAGATAAAATTGTGTGTTTTAATGTTGTTAATTTATATAAAAACACTTAATAGCAAATTAATAGCAAATAATAACAATGAATATGCAAATGCTAAGTCAAATTAAGTAAGTGTTTTGCACTCATTTGTTTGGACTTCATGCTTCCTGGGGACTTTTCTTACAGAAACATTAGCAGTATTTCATTTTATAATAGCATTTCTTGTTAATTTTTGTCACCTTCAAAGGAAAAATTTGGCAAATGTCACACTAGTTGTGTAAATGACACACTCTATTCTCTTAAATCATTATTTAATATTGTTATTAAAAAATCAAATTGAATGAAAACCAAATTAGTGGCAATAATACCTTTCTGTATACCTGACATTGTTATTAAACAAACAAAAAATCAAAACAATGATAAACACTCTAATCATTTTTAACAAATTTCATTAATCAGATCTAAAAGAAGTAACAAAAAAAAGACATTAAAAGAATTTTCCTGTGAGTTGAGTATACATGCACACAGTAATATTTTAAATCATTTCAAATGACATTGCTGGTGATGACAAGGGATGGCAGTTAACTTGCTTATGTTTTAGATAATCAAATACCATAGTTTGATTTAGAATTATCATGCATAAATGTTTGCTTCAGTTCCCAGTGCATAGAAGAACTAACTCACTGTACATAAATAATAATTATACTGACCAGACTTCGTGTTAATATAAGTTGCCATATTAGTATTATGTTACACATTAACTGACATTTGGGCTTAATTTTAACTTCTTATTTTTCATTAGATAATGTTATATCATTATATGCATGTTTCATGTAAATAGTCTATCGATTTATTAATTTGCATATCTAAATAGTTCAGTTGTCTGGCAAAAACAAAAGAGAAATCAACATACTGGTAAGCCCAAATTTTTTAAGAATTCTTACAACAGTACTCCCTTTAAATGACCAACTTATATTGATGTGATTAAGATGATAAATGCAAAAAATGGTGTTTGATCCTGACTGCAATTGGTATCAATTAAACTTTTTGAGATGAAGCTTTTTAAAATAGAAGTATTATTTCATCAGTTCTTCAACAATACCTATTATTGGTACATGCAGGATGAAAGACATCTTGTAGTGTCCGCAACACATAATTAAAAATAAATGTGTAAACCCTTTTTCTGGTCTCAGATAAGTCACATCTTTTTTATTTCTTTTAAGTTACCTGGACTGTATTTCATCATTCAAATGGTATATACATTATATATGTTAAAATACATTGAATATCCTGATTGGCCCATGTTAGAAGTACATTAATTTCACTGTTATGTCCTGTTTGGCAGAAAATCAGACTAGACAATAATATTTATTTCACTTTTGTATATAACTGCAATCAAACCAAACATTTATTAGCAAAAACAACTTTGAGAACATGAAAAATGCCTTATTTAGAAGCATATTAATATTTGTGTTGCGGACACTACACCGTTGCAGACAAAGCTTTTCTTTAAATGCGAAAAAACCTTAAGGCATTTGGTGAAAGCGCTTATATTGTAGAAACATGTGCCCAAGGCAATTTATATAACAGCAAAGTAAACTTTGTATCTCCTGTTTTTGTAATTTGTGAAGCTCTGTTGCGGACACTACAAAATATTACCCTTTGCAGGTGTGCAGGAATGACATAATTAAAAACATTGGACACAAAAGCTAGCTCAAAGTTAGGTATGTTTTGTGTTAAAAACATATAAATCTTGAAAAATAAACTGCAAATCATTTTAATATTAATTTCTTTTTCAATTCATTGGCTTCTTAATTTCAGTTTGAAAGAAATTGTCAAAATGTATAACAAACTCTACTTGTATACAAACCCCTGTCAATTTCTTTTATTTTTTCTTAAAAATTGATGAAACAAAAAGCTAATTAAACTAGAAAGAAATGTTTATAGTGAAATATAACCAATGAGTATGAGTATAAATTGTTCATGCAAAATATAATATTTTGCTATGCAATCTTAGTCATTTTTTAATGATACAACATAATGCTGAAAAACCATCATTTTTAGCTCTTCAAATTAATACTATACACCACACAGTGCATATTGTCATGTTGCATACCATCTTTCAGCTAAAACAACATCCTAGCTGCATAAAAATAGTTTTTGCTGCAAACCTATTACTAATAACTTCTATAGGACTGTATAACATGATAAAGTTTAAAAATGGACAAATATAGCGAAAATGGTGATAATAAAGTAGATCTAATAATAAGAACTCTTTACCAAATTTAACATGCCACTCCTAGGGGCCGTATCCACAAAGCATCTTAAGTCAAAACTTAAAATTATTAAAATTACCTTACATTTATAATTTTGTTTTAAAATGACTTATTTTTGCATAAAAGAAATGTTCTATGAATGCATTTCACACAGATGTAATGATTTTCAATATAAATTACCTAATGAAGGTAATATGGGGAACTGAAATTTTCACTTAAATTATTTTTTAACTTAATATTTATAAATTAAATAAATATTGTCCGAAATTACACTGTGTAAATTTGTCCGAAAAATATTCAACTTGTCAGGAATGTAAAATATCATCATAAGTAATAGCTCCTTAACAACGCTTTACACGAATGAAAACTACATCATTGATATTGACCAGAAAATCAATACTATCACAATGACCCGCCTTTTGCTATTAGCTCGTAAACTTAGCGATTCCATCGCCGCCGCCATTATTTCGTTTGTGCCTGACCCTTTGTTTAGACAAAGGGCAGGTAATCCAGACTAATTTCAAATGTGATTAGTTAATGAACGTTTAAAACATTATTAGAAAACGGACGTTTGCGGTTCATTTATAAACTTGATTCAATTGCTCGTTTAACTGTTATGTTGAGATAAAGCATCACATACTTTCAGGTTTCATTTATTTGCCAAGAGTTTTTTTACGTAAAGATTGCAGCTAGCTATGTATGTTTTATTTTATCGAAAGTCTCATCACCCCGCCCTTTACTGAGCTCCGGGGAAATTAAAGTTTCGCACACATTTTAATTGTACATGACCGAAATTATAATGTTATAATTATCTACACTAGCTACACTTAATGATCAATTAACCGTCATTACTCCAGCTGTTACTTGCTTCTCTGGCGATGTAACACAATTGTATAAAACTGAATGACACTAAAAACACTTAATGATGTACTGTTACTGCAAACAAAAGATCAGATGAGCACAATTATTTCGTACAAATCTCTAAGATGTAAAGTACAGTAGGTGTGTGTGTTTTCAATGATACAGTAACGTGACATTAGTTATTCAAGTAGTATTCCAAAACAAGTACGAGAGTTATCTATTCAAAATAACAAAAAAGGAGCTAGTTGATTAGCCAATATAAACGGATGAGAGAATTTAATTATTGAATAACAAAAGTAGTTTTTGTTTGTAGTATGTAATGGTGAGGGATGGTAGGGGGTAAATTGAGTTTTCCATAATTCCTCTCACACAAACATTTACCTTCGTGTCATCGATTCTTAATGTACCTGTCGACAACCTTGTGGAAATGCTTTTATGAAAAAATAATAGCAATAGCATTTAATTTGACCAATAAGTAGTTCCAATTGTAGTTAGCGGTGCTGTATGGTAAATCAGTCTTCTAACAATATGTCAAGTAAAATTACCGTGATTCTATTGAATCACAAACATCCAGTGTGTTTCGGCCTTGCACTGACCTTTTACAGTTTGTGAGATACGTTTTTGTCTTCATGAAAAAGGTTAAACTAACGAAGTAAATACCTTGCGAAAATATGACACAATCGTGATTTCTGAGAATAAAATGGACTCATCTTTTCCGCCTTTGAACGATCGATGGTCACTAAGTAACGCCTGAGGTGGCCTAAACAAATATACAGTAAAAGGAAAACACATATATTTGAAACAACAACAGTAAAAGTGTTGATTTACACTAAGACCTATGCAATGACATCAGAGAATTTAAAAGGAACATGGTGACGTTGTTGTTTTAATAATAGTATCCAAATTGTACTTGGGTTAGAGTATTTATATCATTATAACAGCTGTACAAAATACTAGATTGTCAAAGATGTTAATATTTGAACCGGAGACAAAACGCACAAGACGATATGGGTAAATAATTGTCTGTTCGTGTTTAGATGGAATTTCAGTATCAAAGCTGAATGTACACCGAAAGGAAAATACATGTAACAACACCGGTAGAATAAATTAAATGCACGAAGAAATATTTCACGACAACCACCCTGTACAAATTATAATGTTGTGGTCATAAATAAGAAAATATGCCAAGGTACCATAAGCTTTGAAACATATATAAATCTTTAAAAAAACTGAATGGTTCTTACATTCAAGCAGAACTCAGCTAAAAGACGTTTTCACTTTCGTTCCTATGAGCATTGTAACATATATAGAGAATAGATGGTAAGTGCCGAGAATGAGAAAGTTTATCTGGTGAGAGAGAAGCGAATGTTTTGGCGAGCTTTAGCGAGCCAAGATACGTTTCGAAGAGAACCAGATAAACATTCTTATTCTTGGCACCAACCATGTATTCGATTTATACTGCTTTTCTTCTCTTATATGAACAAAATAAAAAAAATAAAAAATAGGAAATAGCTTAAGAAACCAGGAAAATTGAAGAAAATAACGGCGAAAATACAATAGCCGATTTACTCTTTTTTTTATTCAGACACGAACCTCCGTTCAAAAAAATGTCAACATATATAAATGTTGAAAAAATCCATGAATCGGCGAAAAAGCATAAATTACACGTTTGATTAAGAGAGTGAACATTACTAATGTAAACAGTGTATTCATACACGTGGTTTGGTCACGTGTTCTATTGACTGGATATCACTTAGTTTATCCGGCAAGGATTTATCCTGCACATTTACGCGTGAAAGCAGGATAAAGCAAAATTTGAAGAGGCACAGGACAAAGGTATTCATATGCAAGCCAAATCTGTGAAGTGTGATTTAAAAAAGAACAAAACCGACAATAATGGACGGACTGGGGTGCTTAACTGTCAGAGGAGTTGCATGACTGCGAAAGTAGGACTCGGCCACTGACTCCCTATATGAATGCACAGAAATGATTACAGGAATGTTATTTTTTTTATAAGAAGACAGAATGATATGACGAACACTTGAGTTGATTTATATAGTTATTAGCATTGTCATCTACAGAAAGTACGTTTTACGTTCAAAGAAAATTGCCATTGCGGAAGTCTCTCCCGCAGCGGGAACAATCCTGGAAAGGCAATATTTTTAAAATGTTACTAGTTGATGCTTTTATTGTAAATAGGACCTATTTATGCACTAAATGCCTATTATCATAGTTCAGTGATGGAATGTGTCCTATTGCTGGGCAAAACAGTTCTTAAAATATTAAGCATTCTGCGAGCCTTGACGTGTGACAAAACATTAACACTATCAAACTTAAAGATATATAAAACATCCAGAATTAAAAGAATACACGACTAAACAATAAATATAAATTTATCTTCTTTAAAACACTGTTCACCTTAAGTCTGCATCAATGCTTTTAATATGTGCCCCCTTTTTGATTGCTGCATGGTCCTATATCAGCCGCATAACACATAACAATCGGGGCTTTGAAACAAATGTGAATTCGTTTGCCCTAAATAGGTTTCGTCTGTTGCCAATTCATTAAATATGCAGTCATAAAAATCTGTATATTTTAGCGGAAGTTATCCATTTCCGTCTTATTATGTTTACGTTTAAGAACCTTTAGCTAAAATATGTACATACTTTGCACTTAATGATTTATATGTTATAAAACTGCAACAATAATCTTTTGAGAGCAGTAAAATATATTTTAGTATCGTCATTATATTAGTAATTTCTTATTGCAATAATATTATTCCCGGAGGAATAGGCCACATTTGATATAAATTTACCATTTGAGACTAACTCATGTAGACAGAAGATACGTGAATTGAGAATTTTACGTAGGGAAACTCCTTGTCTTCAAAAGATCTAGTTTGAAGCATGCCAACAGATCAGACAGATATAACGTTGGTCTGTTCTTTGTTTCATCATTTATTTTTTTATTAATTATGTTGCATGCCTTACTAACAAAATAAAAATCTTACGAAATTTAATGCTGTCTTCGTAAAAAGAGTAACTGTCAGTTAACTTTAGTCGATTAAAATCAACGAATACGCCATTACGATTTTAATGATTCACATGTCATATTAAGGTTCTATGATACCATTAACAAACTACAGTTGACTGAACGCATTGACCTTCGGCAACGCCTTACTTGGTTTATTTGACTTGCCATGTATGATACGTTGACTTTCGCTACAACAAAAGTACAACTGTACTTAAACGAAGAGGTGTTGTAATAAAAATATCGTGTTAACGAAGGAAACATATAACAATATCCCTTGCTACTGCATAAGGTTTTAGAAACTCAAATTATTCGCTACATTTAAAAAAATAAATACAGTCATTTATTTCTATCCCACATTCTTTTATACTTTAAGTTTTATTACAATATATACTACATAAAAACTACCGCATGACAATATAAGGTTAATCACTGCACATGGTGCTGTCCTGAATTGGGGTTGATGGTTTTATGTGATTTAACTTTCTGTTTTGAAATCTAACAAATTAAAAAATGGAAAGTATTAAAACGTTTATTGCGAAATTTCTTCCTGGTTGCCCACATTTTAGGTAAATCTGGAATTGGAGTTGAAAGTGCTATATTTCCTTAAACAAATAAGATGAGGTGCGAATCTTCAGTTGTTACACTTGCGATTTGTATTATTACATCTATTCCACAAACATCGGAGGACTAATGACTTTAATCATATTAAACATTAATTTCAAGATTCAAGACACTACACTACATATTTCCTTGTAGTTAATTACGTTTAAAGTCGGTTGTTTGTATAAAAAAATATCTAAAGTTTGTCAAAACTAAGCTAAGTAAAACTCTTTAGCAATGTCGTGTAAATGTGGTCTTGCCACTTCCTAGTGCTGAAAGGTCACGCCAAACAACAAGTCCGTGTCATTCGTTAACATAAAACGCTTAAAAGCTCAAGTGATGTTTATAGATGATATTTTATATTCCTATATCTGAAGTGTTTTAGGTTCTAACGCTCAGTATGTTTGTAAGTATGTAGTGATGAAAAAAAGAAAAACTTAAAGAAACACGACTACATACTTCGCAATTTACAAATGTGAACAGGATATGAGCCAATACATAATCAAGGAGAAACAGTCACCGTTTGAGACTGTAAAAAGAACACATCCTCTTTCTATGATCAAACAACTTCCGTGCATTACATCAATACGACCGTGCGGCCAACGTATTTCACCACAAGATAATTTTAAGATACGATCGTGTAAGTTTTATTGTATAGATTTAATTTTTTGAACGTTGTTGTGCGAGAGTAGATGGTTTAACCTGATATCGAGACATCTGGCAGTCTTCAAAATTGTATTACATGTAGTACAAATTGTCTGTTTACTTTCAATTAAAAGTGCTGAGTAATTTCTTGAATATTAAGCAGGTGAAAGAACGCTATGCATAGATGTGGCATGGTTAAAGGTATGTACTTAATGTACTAAAATAAATCATATTTTCATATTTTAAACAATGTGCAAATGATTCGATTATGTACATTATGCAGAGGTTTATTTTTTGAAATTTAACGCACTAAAACTCGTCGTTGATAAGGAAATTTAAATAAATAAGAGTTTTTTTAACAATGTATTTTTTTCATTTTCTTTCAATCTGGGATTAATTAGTGTTAATTAAATGGAGAAGTTAAGTTAACAATAGCCTTAAATAAATGTACATTTAGATGAAATGTCTGTATTCAAAAGAAACGCCAGTAATAAATAAGAATGTCCAAGAATAAAAATTGACCCATATATGTCAGTGATATAGTTTGTAAAATATGACTGAAGAGAGGTCTCACAGATTCTAGCTTGTAGTCTTTGGCAACTTCGGTTTTATTTACCTCACATGCTATTTGTATATGCCTTATGTACCACTCATTTGAAGCTATGTTTTTGTTCTACACGTTATATTTACCAACGTTATTATGTGACGGAAAGATCGTCAGCCTGATGAAGTTGATTCTGATAGTTATTGTTGACAATTGCAGACAATATTCACTTTCTGCAAACGTTGGTGAAAGAGAAAACACAATTGAATCAACAGTATATAATGAACAAGAATTTTTACATGGTCTAAAAAATCGTGTAAAATTGTATTATATTCAATCTTCGATTTTCCACTAAAATCGATTTTCAGATTAAACGTCTGAAATATTTTCCATTGTCCATGTATCTATGGATCAATCTGATAATAACATATTGATGTTTGATGACATTATTAAAATAAGGATAATGCGCAACTGCGAGGCTGCAGTTTGCATGTAGGTTCGGTTGTTGCTGAACTAGTTTTGTAACAGGGATGTTTGATCGTATAGTGGTTATGGAGAGAGATATGGGTGCTTCTGTATGCTTCGATCTTTATTTGAAAACTCGTGCAGCGTTTGCCGCTATAAACTAACGTTGTCCGTCATAATTCCAGACAAGTTTCTAGCTCATGTCAAGATCTTTCTGCTGGAGACTTTAAGGTTAAAGGAAGCAGAAAAAGGTTTTAAGACTCTATGTCTCTGACTCTGATCACTAGTTGCTGGACGTCGCTATGATGACCATAATTGTTCTAAACACACTTACAGCAAAAAACAAATTGTTAGAAAAGGTATAAAACAATCGATGATTATGACTATTTATTACAATTTTCTAAACATTGTATACTAGGATGGGCTCCAACTATTTGTCGTGGTCAGTGTTAAGTTGGTTTCGGGATTCCTCATTATTGTTATACATTAATGCAATGACAATGCTTTAACATTTTAAGTTTAATTGTTTTTTTAATTGTTTTTAATTGTTACGTTTTTATATGTATAATACCTTTTTCTTAACATGCATTTAGCCCCATCTAGAAACAATGAGATACAATTCACTGACTTCTATTCCGAAACCTTAATTAAACATAAACACAACCTTTTAAAGTCCATATCAACATTTACTTTAGAAAGTCTCTCGGATAACACTTGGGTATACCGAATGAATTCTACAAACTGTACCATACGTAACAGAACTTTCTCAATATATCACTGACAAAGTTTACAGTCTTATACACCTGAAACATGTCATGACACCGTCAGCTGCAAAACATTTCATCAACATTTTAAATCTTCTACTATAAGCTAAGCTGATTGTACGCATATACAAAATAGGTGTGTACACTTCGATAACATAAAGATAAATCACTCCTCGGCGATAGACAGCCAGAATGTTTCGCGCGAACTGCGAACTGCAAACTAAAAACAGCTACCTGGTGGTTACTGCCTTTCATACAAGGGAACATATTTATCTACTGATTAGTACCTCAAAAAAAGAGAATATTATATTGGTTAAATTTAATGTAACATATGTCAATCCTGCGCAGAGTCAGGGTCATTTGACAAGCAGTGGTAGCCAAATTAGCATTTATGCATTTATGACATATATATGTATGCAAAGAGGTATAATATGTCAATAATAACACAATAACACAACATTGTGTTCGAACCATTTTGAGCCAACTGCATCATTAATAATGGACAAAAGAACTGAAAATTTATCATACAAATAACTATTTCTTTTAGAAAACATTGTTTTAATAGACCCTGTTTCAAAACAAACAACACCACCGCTGGTCTTAATTTAGGGTAGTTCACTAATGTGTTAATGCATTATGATTATATTTAGTTCAGTTATATAAGCCTAAGGCGATAAACTGGTGCATCCGGACTCATTAGAAATATATTCCATGTATTTAATGGTCGTTTTATATTTCAGACAGCGCTATGAATATAATAAAACGCACCTTTTTACAATTATAAACGAATGCATAAAATGCTTTGTGGCATTAAGCGTTAACTAATAGGTAAGGTTGTTTTATATCTATTCAACCTCAAATCTAATTGCTTTATGATATTCAGTTTAACGATTTTATAAATGGGTTATTAAAGCTGTTTGAATAATATGTTACATTCATTAATATAAAATCACAAAATTGATTTTAATTAGCAAGTTTTAATTGTTAGAGGGTATAAATGCGGCAGCCATCTTAATGCTTCACAATTTATTAACCTGATCTAGGTCCACTCTTCCTGTTTGTTTCTAAAATGTCTAAAATTGAACTAATTTTAAAGCGAAAATTCTCAACAAAGTATATATCCGTTTAATCAAAAAGAGAAATGAAAAATGACAGCGTTCTATATTTTAACATGGGGTCTCGCGTATGAGAGACGACACGTAACCACTAAATTGTCTAGACAGATGCTTTATTAACGCCATTCATAAATGTCCACATTTTAACAATCTTCGATGAAAAAGAGATATATCAAGAGGTCACTTTTTCGGCGAATTTGTTTGTTACATTTACCAAACATTTCATTGTAAAATTGAAAAGAAAAACACGTGATTACGTATGTTTAAACAGTAAGATGTGCAACCTGTGTTCATGGAAATATTTTGTTGTTGTTTGTTGTTGTTGTTTGTTGCCCTTGTTGTTTTTTTCTTTTGCTGTTTTTTTTCTGATCCGTACGCTGTGCCAACCGCAATCATGAGTCATTAATCTAGACTTGAAAATAGGGTTTCAATAGAAAGACAATTAAATTAATAACGAGGGGCAATGGCTTTACAGACTGTGAGTTGATTACATACAACAACCTTGAACATCTTGCATAACAAGTTATTTTAAATAGTAACATAAGAAAGGTTTTATCACAAAACAACATATATTTAAAATCTAAATCTAAACTATCTCTAGACCAAGGCAAAAAGTAAATGTAAAATGAACCAAAGCCCAACGTATGTTAAAAGAAAAAATACGTAACAGTCCTGATAGGATGAATTAGATGACAGCATAGATTACTAGATGTGGGGTTTTTTTGCACGAGGAGATTTTTTACGACTGCACAAGTAACACTGTTGTGATAATGAAAAGTTAAATATAAATTTATGTATTTATTTATTTATTATTTTTCTATTTATATATATTTTAATTTATTTAATTATATTCAAATTAATATGAAATATCTATATATATATATATATATATATTATATATATAATATATATATTATATCTATATTATATATATTATATATATATATATATATATCTATATATCTATATATAGAGACATATACAATTAATGTTATATTGATTATATACAGATAATAACTAAATAATAATAATAACTATATATATCTCTCTCTATATTCTATCTATATATATATATATCCTATAATCTCTTATCTCTCTATAATATCTTCTATATCATCTTCTCTTATTCTATCTTCTATTCTCTCTCTCTACTCTTTCTTTCTTTATTTATTTCTTCTTTATTTATTTATTTATTTATTATATATTTATTTATTTATTTATATATATTTATTTATTATTTATTTTTATTTATATCAATATAACATTAATTCAACTTTAATTCTTATTTCGTCTGAAATTGCTAAATTCTTTTTCGTCTGGAGAGTAGTATGAATGTGATAAATTGCTTAAGTTGTCTGGAGGAAGATATTTCAATACATCTGAATAATATCTGGGTTATTACTTGTATATGATGACATCTGTCTCGGATGAAGTGAAAAAAAAGTAGATTTAATAAAGTCCGATTTAATTTGGGAGAAATTCATCAAATTATGCACACAGAAAGTAAACAAATTTGACAAATATTTCAGCTAGATATATGTCGGTCAATGTGCATTTAATTAAATTTTAATATAGGTGCAGATTATCCAAAATAAGGTAGACTTTCGTTGCGGAATGGTGTTTGTATGAAATCTGAGGATTTTCTCATCTGAAAAAAAAATGTATTGAGAAACAGAAAGGAAGCTGTATACATTTCATTTTAAAACTTGCAAACACGTCGTTTTTATATAACACATCACAGCGAAGCCCGGCACCGTCTCTATAAGTAGCGTCAATATCATCGCAATTAAACATCACAGGTAGGGTTAATTGGCTTATTATATGCATTTACACTGCTGTTTGTGAGAAAAGCTTTAAAGAAGAACGAGGTTGGCGCGCTTCACAAACCAGGTTTAAATACCCTAGCCGATTCTTTTTCCGACTGACCGTTCCAAAGCGGTAGCTGTTGTATTTTCTTTTTGTATGTACTGTTTCATTCTTGTGCTTTGTCATTTTTACATATACTCTGCCTCTTTCTAGAGGAAGTTCACATTTTGATATCTCTGGTAATTCTTCTAGGACCTATTCTTGTTTTCCTATTCATGTTTGTCAAAGCATGTCAAACTATTTACTATCTGTTTTCAGACAGCGTTTGTGAATGAGCAGTAAACATGTTGTAAGATACGAGATGCATTCAAAAGTTATGTTCAAACAGAAAAAAAATGGCGTTTAATATTGATGTCAGAATAACTAGATCAAATGCGTTTCCTTTACCCGAGACAATCAGTAGGCAACTGTCGACACCTTCTTATTTATGCATAGGTCTCTCGTTGTTGAGTAATGTTTACATAATACTCATTGCGGTTTGTGATTATATTCCAAAATAGTATATAAAAATCAGTTTCCTTTGTTCAAAGAATGCTTAATTCTGTGAGTTCACGTTTGTAATAACCCGTCGTATATGTTTACTATGTCGCCTGCTTGTTGTTTGTGAAGGAAAGTGCATTAGACCACATGGTTTAAATATAGGTCGTTCCCATCTATAAATATTACTTCTATTCCTTAGTCAGGCGTTTTGCTACGCATCGCCCCGGCAGAAACAACTGACTATTAATTTTACCCAAAAAGTAAACAGTCAAGTGGGATAAATAAAACTTTTAAAGGAAAACTTGTTTTAAAGATAATGTCCGTATTCATCGATATAGTCAATGTTAATCTATATCATTTTGTTTATTCTCAGTCTTAGACCAGTGCATTTACCATCTCGAGAACCGCCGACGAAGTAGTATACTGTTTACCATAAAACATCCATAATATCTCTAAATTATTAGTTTTTAACATCATAAATCATTATTGCATATTCGCACAAGATATGTAGCAAACACACGGGATCAGCAGTGGGGGTCCATTAGTCCAAATAGAATACCCCGGTTAATTTCTGTTATGACGATACCGCAATCTCTAAAGACAAATATTTCCACCGATATTCGCATTTAAACAAGAATTCCAATGTACCGTAAATAGCATGTGAAGAAAAAGCAGCGTTTACACTTATAAGGTAATACTAGTAAAGAGAACTGGTTTCCAAATTTACTATTTGGGGGTCATTATTGCAACACTGCAATGCAAGGTTTGCATACATTACTGAAATTCTAAAGAAAAATAAACAGAAATATTCTCGAAATTCACTTAGAGTTAAGTTAAATTTAGCAGTTTATATTTTTCCAATAACCAAACCGTCATCAGTGATTTAGAGTTTCATTTTCAAATCTTTTAAACATGTAAATCGTCTGTCTTTGTCATTTGAATTTAATTATATTTGATTTTTAAATTTTACTGCTCGCCGAGTACTAAGGTTGATTACTTGTAATTTCTCTGACTGCTCGCCTCTCACATCGTAGTAGAGGTTCAGTTTATAATAATAATAATTGTAATAAATTTAAATAATAATAATTATTATTATGGTAATAATAATAATAATAATAATAATAATAATAATAATAATAATAATAATAATAATAATAATAATAATAATATAAAATAAATAATAATAATAATGACAATGATAATAATAATAATAAATATAATAATATTAATAATAATAATAATAATAATAATAATAATAATAATTATATAATCAGTGATGGTAACAATTCCATCGTAAAGTATACCTTAAGTTATTGACATTTTTCTTGCCTTTTGACATGTTCATATTGTAAAACTAAAAAGTACAACTTCTCACATTCACTTACAAGCTTACGTGTCAATTTTTTTTCTGTAAATAATTGTAGACCAGTTTATTATATATTTGCAAGCACATCATTGTAAATATCTCTGCTGTTGAGTTTTTTGTCGAATAAGCTATTAACTAAAACACATTCGTGCTAAAAACACATTGTCTGCATTATCTCCTTTGGTGCATAATGTTTACAATATTTTTGAAAACGTGTTTTAAAAGAAGTTTAGTTGCAATAATATGTAGTTTGTAAAGGATATATCCCTAATCACTATTCCTAATGGTGCATCAAACTGTTATTGTTCAACTATAAATCAAAATCAATGTAACTTAACATTTACCAGTTAACATTTAACCAAGATTTTAAAAAGTTAAGTACGAAGGAAAGGGGTTCTTTGGAAACGGTTTAAAATGCGTTGGGCAATTCTCTGTATAACGTGCGCATAAACAATCCACGAATATTGTCCACATTTGTCTCCAAACCACTTCCTCATGTCAAACTTACATATAGTTTGCATGCCTTTTAATTAAGTTCTACAATAACTCTTTCAATCTTATATAAAATGTTTACCAAGATATTTAAATGAATTCTGTCATTACTTGAATGTTTATCCCAAATCTATTAGAATTGATAAAAGTTAGCAGGACCACATACAAAACCAACAAACACGAAACTTTAATATTTCATATTCGTGTCTCTTTACAGTAACGGATCTTTCATGGAGGAAAATGGTCCAAGTTCTTATGTAATTCTAATGTTTATTTTAAATATTCGTTGATTTTGACGATCAGCTAGTACACCCTCCTTTGAAATAGCATCTAAATTGATAAACAATTATTTACAATCCTCTAACGAGACAAACATTAACATTATTTGTGCAAGTTATTATGCAATACCTCCAATGTTTTGCATTGGTCTTCAAACGAAAAGTCTCCAAAGACCTGTATTCATAAACTATTCTTTTGAAATATTAACTCAAGTTTTGGTTTAAATACACAATATATTAAGTTTTTATACACGTGTTTGAAATATTACAATATTCCGTAGATCACTGAAACCAGAGGTTATAGCTGTATTTATACGAAATGCTCAGTTTTAAAGAAAATCAACAGAACACTGAATCCCCGCATTCCAATTTCCACTACTTTAAAGACTGATTTATAAATGTGTAGGGATTAGGGATTAGCGGCATTTTTGCCGATACTGCGCAGCGACATTTCTATCATTATAGCACAGGGGCACTTATGAGGCGCCCAGGGACTGAACCCGGCCGGTCCATTATACTGACACCGACGAGTCAGGCGTAATGCTGTCCCCTTAGCCCCGAGCGTTAGGAGGGAAGCCACTACTACCAACTTTAAAGTCTTTGGTTAGACCCGGCCGGGGTTCGAACCCACGACCTCCCGATCCGCAAGCCGACGCTCTACCACCCGAGCTATTGCGGCCGGTTATGAATGTGTAATGCTAGCCATTCAATATTCGCACCTTAAAAATTCCTTATAGGTTGAATCAAAATGTCGGTACATTTACTCTTGTTGCTTCACAAATACGCCTTTAGTGACAGAAATAATTCACCAGTTAACTTAGCTTTGGCTGTTTTATTCTTTTAAAAAATTACCGGATAAATTATAATGAATTTGAACATAATCAGGAGAAGGAACGTCAATTTGAATAAATTTATAATATTCTATAAACAATTTACCGTTACTCACAATAACGATGCTGTACTATATGTTTTGTTTAACTAAATAGTAAAGTCAGTTCCAAGTTCAGAAAGGTAATAAACGACATTTTATCTTCTTGTTTGATAGTATTTTAAGTATATAGTGAAGAAAGACACATTTATAAAAAAAATATTAGTTCTGAAGTAAATTTTGACACGAGAAAAAAAATACTAGTTATTCTTCTGAGTTTCCCACTCGGTTTAAAAGTTTTGGTATCGACCCTGTGTTTCTGAAAAGAAAACAATTAATGTTGTTACTTTATAAATATATCCCAAATAATTATACTACATGGTACCAAATCGTACTTTGCTGTATGAAAATACTGAGCACAACAAGCAACTGAGTTTGCGTTTGCCGTGTTAATTTTGCAGCCACGCCAAAACGGAAAACACAATCAGAGACATAATCTAGCTACATCCTGTAGTACCGCCAATGTAGTTTCAAAATTTAAATTTTTCTAAAAAAATTAACGTTATACAAGTCAGATCAAAAGAAAAGTTAAAAAATCAATTCATAGAAGACCTTGTTTAAGATATGACAAAAAGTTTTCCTATAATTCCAGACTAATAAATAACAAAACCCCCTAATTACAGTGTTACCTTTGTCAAAGGCGATACAACCATAGAAATATTTGTATATAGAAAGTTGCAAGATTCCATTCAGTATTGCAAAATGTATAAAAATTGGGGAAGAACATATGACAAATGATTAAGTACCAGATAAATTTTAAAGAAACGAAATTCAGACGAATCATTATTTATTAAAACAAAAAAGTTCAAGTGATGACGTATACCTAGATGCAATGAAGTTATAACAAAATGTTCACATAATAAACAATAATAATGTTCACCGATAATTTTGGTGATAAAAAAGTATTATTTTTTTACCATCAAATACATTTATATTTGAACCAACGACACTGTGTTAACATTTAAGTCCTGACAGAATGAATTAAATAACAATCTAGATTTGATGCACGCGGAGATGACGTACGGTAGAGATATAACTTCAGCAATACAAATATGTCGAGTTGATTAATGTCAATATGCCGTAATCAATGAAGTTTAATATCATACTCAAGAATAAAATGAGTTACGCATATATATTACTGGTGGAATTGCAATTGAAAGTTAGATAAAAAAAAAAGGTTGGTCTGGTTAAATAGCAAATTTAAGACGTTTACGACGTGAATTTTACAATTGATCTGTATATTTTTTCCTGTTGAATTTCTTTGAATATACATTCCATTTTATGAAAAATATAAATGCTTAAATAGAAAATGACTGTCTACTCTCGGAAAAAGAACACAAATCAAAGGCAAGTACACTCTGAATATATGTCTATATTATCCTTACACAGTGACAAACAGGAATTTGTACATATTCCTGATTAAATCGGTAATGCATTAATTTGAATTCTTTATTATTCTTGCATGTAGTAATATTTTAGTATTTCTCATAGAGAATCAGGGAAGGAATTCAGGTAAAAAGAATCAAATTAATGATTAAAATTAACTACATCATTTGCTTATTTTTATTAACAAATGGGTCAAGGAGTTATGCATTTTATTGAAATTTTAACAATGGTCATATATTTGCTATGAACAATATCCTTACCAAGTTCAGTATTTGTGAACTTACGTGTTATCTAGGTTTTGATCAATTTGCATTCTTTTGTTTAAAGGAGGGTATCATTCCTTGAACTTAAATCAACGTTTTCTCAGAGAAGATGAAACGTGTTTGCCTCTTCTGTAACAAAGCAAAAGTGGCTTCCCTCCTCTTAACGCTCGGGGCTAAGGAGACAGCATTACGCCTGACTAGTCGGTGTCAGTTTAATGGACTGTCGGGTTCAGTCACTGGGCACCTCATAAATGCCCCTGTGCTATAATGATAAAAATGTCGCTGCACAGTATCGGCAAAAATGCCGGCAAATCCCCATCCCATCCATAATGCATGAAGTAATCTATAATATATATATTTAATTCCCGTTGTGCGTGCGTAGACATTATAATTATATCTGCACTGTATTTCTCAAATGAAATTAATTTCAATAGCTGCCAAAATTCGATCAGATTGAAACCTGATATCAGTTGCCTTTGCGCGAAATGATTATTTGTTCTAGACACTTTCTTAGTACTTTGATAATTCGTGGTCCTTTTGGATAGCCATGAGAATTTATTTACGGGAGAATAATTTCAAACGTACGTACACAGGCGCTAATGGGCACGATAGTATTATAAAACTATTAAATTACATATTTGTATATTATGAGACAGCGTAATCTTTTACATAATCATTGATACCAATGATATCGTTCCGTTTTGTTCTTACTTTAAGTTGTAGTCCCCCAAACAAGCTAGTTTGCAAGTCTCATAGGACTTTGTCATATATTCTTATTTATGATCACAACAATGTTACTTGTGCAGTGTGTCGGTCGTAAAAAATCTCCCCGTGCATGTAATCTATGTCGTCATTTAATTCATCCTATAAGGATTGTTACGTGTATTTCCTTTGATGGACACTGAACTTTGGTTCTTAAATTCCATCTTCACATGAACAGGATGCTACAATCATTTATTTGTCTCTGGTCATGTTTGTTCATGATTCAGAAAGTTAATTTTATTTGTGGTCAACCATTTTTGTGTTGTTTTTCAAATCGAAATAATACCATATTCCTTTTCGGAACACTATGTGGACATTATTTTCGATGACGTCACTACTTTCGTCATAACGTATAGAAAATATCAGCGCATGGACATTTTGTTTTCAAATAGATCGTTTTTCTTTTCGTTACTTGCATTTGAGAAACTCGTCAGGAAGTGCGAGGTTAGAGCTCTGTAAAACCGGTTTAAGACCCCAGTCGGTCCATATTGCCGACTGACCGTTCCAAGGCGGTAACTGTCGGGTTTGATCTTTTCCTTAAATGACTCATCACAAATTTGTTCTTACTATTCGCTTGGCTTACATGTGAAATACCTTTGTTCTGTGCCTTTTCGGAGTTTAGTATATGTTGCAATACTCATAGGACTTTGTCATATATTCTCATTATACAAGAAGACTGTAGATTGTAAATACTCTGATATCTAAGCCAAGAATCATATAAAGTTATTTTTTATATTTTCGACTTTTGATTACAATTAATTCATAAACAGCTTATTGTTTGATTCATTTTAACCTTAACAATGCACGTGCGTGTTGACAGAGGTATACGTAGGTCAGAATAAAAAGAAATGCATTAAAATAGCGCATATATTTTCACAATTTTGGGGGTCTTGCAAAGACTGAAAGAAATTGAAATCCATCAATTTAACATAGATTTCTTTTGTGTTCGTAGACTTACATGGTATGTCTTCTATTTTTCATAGTACATCTCAATACAATCGACATTACTTTTTATACATTTTTGAATGAAAATATTGCATGATTCTAAGAAGAATGGAGAAAAGGTCCGACATTTAAAGAATGGCAATGAAATGTGTGTCGACGATTTCCGACTTATAGGCGTTTTGGACCCTGGATGGATTTGCGGGCTTGTCTTTTCTTCTCCCTGACCCTGTTAAGTTATGTGTACAAGTCCCGGCAGGGGCTGACTTGATGCGAGATGATCTTCTAGCTGACCTGTCATGTGACGTTGGTTGTTTCCAGTCTTTTGGCTGGAGGCTTTCTGTATTAAAACATGGTACGGTATACAAATTATCGATTGGCAGAAATCAGACAAAAAGGAAGAGCCAGAAACGTCAGCAAACATTTCAGTTTGGCAGTTGTTTGTACTTAAAAAAAGGAAAAAAATAAGTTATCTGTTGCTCACAATATCAAACCTTGACCAGTGAAATTATTATGGCTCAACTTAATATGTGCCTTAAAGGAGGAACCATGCGCTTGGTAGGTGTTCTAGCCCAACATCGCTTTTACAAGGACAAAACAGACGGCGATATGACCATATGGAAAAATGGTTGAAATACTAAGAAAAGAATAGACAATAATAAGGCGATAATAACATAACATAGAAAAAAAAAACAATTCTTTAATTTTGAAAATTCCTTGAAAACTACGGTTGTCGGCATGATTATCGAATCGACAAAATTGAAGATGGCAGAGGATGTAAGAAAAAAAATGTTTGTCCACCAATAACCCATACTACAATGAAACCCGACAGTCTTATTTCGTCCAGACAACCCACAACATACGTTCTGGTAGAAGATTATGTATGCAATCTACTATCTACTATAAAAGTACCAACAAAAACAATAGCTGGAAAGTCCAGGATTGTTCTGGGGAGATTACAGCTAACGTATATGTATATGTCATCTACAATCCACATTGTTAAATGGTCTGGGTGGTAAACGAAAGCCTCGAAAGAAAGGCCCCAGTTCTAACTCATGAAATAAGCTCCAAGAAAGCATGTTGTTTAAGTCTGCAGCACCGTTACATGAAGAATTAGAAGCAAATGATTACGAGATAGTGCCTGATCACACTACCGATCCTACTATGCTGCCATGCCGAAGGTGTACTGAGCTTGAAAGTAACGAAACAAAGTAGAACAAATTATTAACGTTTTCTCTGTTAAGCAGTATAAATTGTTTTTAGCACATTATTTATAATCCCCTATAATAAATTGCTTTATCCCAAAACATACCGCGCGAGCGTGAGGTAACACTCGTGCGTTATTTTTGGTAACACCTTAGTTAGTGTGACATTATCTTTGTGTGACCTTATTAAGTATGTGTAGCGTATATGCCATTTTCTGATCACGTTGTTGTCGCTGCCTTATGCATTTGGTTGAACATTCTCATTTCAGAGAATAAAAATAACATTTTAGTCATGGTAAAAACGATTCTGATAAATTTCGATGGAAAATGGTCGAGTAAAGAGTGGAACTATTTCTTGTGTGGATTCTCCTAAACCGAATTACTCATGTCAAGGCATGTCAAGGTATTTTTATACAATAAAAATAATGATGCATTGTAAACAAAACAGCTGAAGTTTTGGTTATATGATAAGTTGAATCTTATATTCGTGTTGATTAGATACTGAACATATCAAGTAGTTATCCAAAATGATACGAAACACAGCAGAGCCTCGTTTCGTATCATTTCAACCAACTCGTTTTATATTTTTAGTCTCTTAAATAAAACAAGATATTTTAATAAGTGTGTACGAAAAAGACACCGAAAAGGATCTGAAAATAATATTATTTTATATTGTTTAAATATCGTTTACTAAAATGTTTATTTGGGAAAAACACAGAAGCTCTCCTTTAAGATTCGATTGATGAACCGTGTTGGCCTGTTGGAAAGAAACAATCTCTTCAGGTTAAAATAATTTAAATGGTTGCATGACACAGAGAGAAAATGGTCCGAAATGTCAATACACCTTTAGGATGTAAGGGTTTGATTTATACATCTGATATCTGTAGTTTAGTGTCCACATTTGGTAAATTTCTATGCGAAATACAGCATGTGTTTTTCTGAAACCTTTCTTGGGAGCTCAGTGCCTGACTTTCAGGGATTAACCTCAAGCATGAAAACCTTCAAGAAACCTTTTTTGTTGTTGCTGTTGCAATATTAGCTTTTTTTAACCCAAACCGATCCTGTGTGGTTTTTATATCGACCACAATTATTTTAATGATAGTTTAGATTAAGTAATTTCTTTTTTATGAGGCCTCTGCATTTAATCGGCAGGTATTATTTTAGAAAGCACGAGCGTTGACACTGGCCTTTTTTAAGGTAATGTTCTTCAGTAAATGGTCGGATATTGGTTGTTGTCTCCTAAACTTTAAACAACAAACTTACTTTTACACTACAATTTCATCAAAAGCTTTACAATCGAATTGATTTTCATTTCGGGCTAAAACAAAGTTTCACAAACGTGATGTAAATGGCTGTTTTCTACCGACCTTCCTTACCACTCGCTTTCAGTATTCACCAACACCATTTACGTGATCCCCGATACCACTGTTATGTTTAATTTAATATGATTTCGTTGTACTTGCTTTTATCTCAGGCATTTTAAGTCGTCTAGAATAATGGTTGTTTTATTCGCACATAAAAATTAACACAAATAAAACTAACCAAACCAACGAATCACAGTATAGTTCAAAAATGTTATCAATTGCCTTTTGCGCGAAATGTTTCTATAATCCATGCTCCATTTTGAGAATTAAAAATTCTGAAAAAAAAGCTTTCTTTTAGGAATGGTCCAATGATGTGTGACATTCATCGGTTTATGAACCGTGTTGGATTGTTTGAAGTATTGTGGAGTCCGAAGGAAAGAAACATTTTTTTCAGGTTACAATAATTTGAATTGTTGCATGACAAAGAAAATGGCACAAAATGGCAGATACCTGCTTTTAGAAATATCGGTTCGGCTTATACATCTGATATCAGTAGTTTAGTGTCTGTTGGACATTATTTGTCACAAAACGTATATGTCACACGTGTGATATATTCGGTCGAATACGTCACACCCTTCAGCCGAATATGGAACATATTATGTGACATATTCGGTTGAAATTATTTTTTCACCCTCATCAAAACGTATTTGTCAAAAATAATAGTTCAAAAAATGAAAACGGTGTATATAAATAGAAGTCACAAAACGTATATGTCACACGTGTGATATATTCGGTCGAAATATGGTAAACAATAGAAGAGCGCAGAAGCAAAAGGAAAAGTTTTAATTCCTATTGCTACCTATGCACATTCAGATAGACATTTTGAAGATTTGCATTTGTCCCAATCCAGCTATGCAGTGCGTGTTGGCCAAGGTCGGCGAACACTTTAGAAATGTGATGAAGTGAATGGGTATGCAAAAGCCAAGGATTTATATACCACCACATATTCAACTTAAGAATCGATATCCGGCTAGCGTTCGCTTTCTGCTTAGAAATGCGGGTAGAAACAGTGGTCTCATTCTAGCAATCAGAGAAATAATTCAAGGACCAAAATGGGTGAATGCTTGGCTTCGTTTGCGTATGAGTAGCATTTACTGGTATGACATAACCGACATAATATATAAGTAACGGCGACTATATTTTTGTGTAAACTGTTATATGATTCCTAATGTGTGTTGCTAGATTTTACGTCTAATGGTGTGGTGTTCTTTAAATGACTGTTGAAAGCGAAATTGTGACGGCGACAGTATATTTGTAGTTTTTGTCCGGTAAACTGTTATATGATTTCAGAAGTATGTAGTTAGAATATGCGTGTAATGGTGTGATGCTCTTTAAAATAACTAAAACTTTGCCATTATCTTGATTATTAAAATTTAAAAAGAGATTTTATGTGTAATGATGTGATGTTCTTTTAAACAACTGTTAAAGTTATATCAGTTTCTTGTTTTTTAAAGTTATAAAAAAATCCTAATGTTGTTAATTTGACTTAAAAACTTGATGTCAGTTTCTTGTCTATTAAAACTATTTGTGTTAAAGTTCTTGTGACCCCTTAATGTACATTGCATATCTACAAGTCGAAAACGTTACAACAAAAATTCACTCTTGATGATGATGTTGATGGTGATGTTTCGTTGACGTTAATGAGGGCAAGCTGCTGCTGCTGCTGCTGCGGACAAAGATAATAGCAACGATGTTTAGAATTGGTTCATTGTGTGATATATACGGTCAGACATTTATCGCTAATTTGCACAAACGTATATATCACATGAAGACAGGTGTAATTATTTCGGCCGAATATGTTACGCACGTGTGACATATACGTTTTGTGACATATACGGTCTAACAAGTGTCCACAATTGGTAAGTTCTATGCAAAAGACACAAATGCGGTATGTTTATTTTTTCTGAAACCTGTCTGGGCAGCTCAGTGCATGACTTTTAGGCGTTAGTCTCAAGCATCAAAACCTTAAAGAAACATTTTTTGTTGCTCCTGTTTCAATTTCTTGCTTTGCAAACGCAAACCGATTCTGTGAGGTTTTTATATCGACCACGATAATTTTAATGATAGTTTAGATTCAGTAATTTCGTTTTAATGAGATCTGTGTATTTAATCAAAGGGTTGCATTTTTAGAACAAACCTTGACACTTGCCTTCCCAGGATCAATGTTTTCTACTAGTAAATGGTCGGATATTTTTGTAGTTTGCTTAACTTTAAACAACAAACGTAGTATTACACTACAATTTCATAAACATTTTAACACTCAAATTCGTTCTCATACCAGACTAAAATAAAGTTTTACAAAGGTGGTGTACATTGTAAATGGCTTTTGTCTACCGATCTTTCTCACTGCTCACTTTCAGTATTCACCAACGTTTTGTTGATTTCATATGATTCTGTTGTGTTTGTTTTTATCTCGGGCATTTTACAAGGTGTAAAATTATGGGCGCTTGATTGTATTTACAATTTTCTGTTTGCACTTACTTGATGCTGGTGTCTAAACATAAACAAAGTTCATACAAGTGATTTAAATGACTGAGGAGTCTAAAGATAAATGCAAAACAAATATATAACATTGTAGATATGTGCAGCATAACATATAATTTAATTGAGTTATATGTGGTGAACTTCATGCAAACTTGAACTAATATGATCTAAGACATTTATTGTTTAAGATACTGGTTTCACATTATTCGGAACAGATAATGCAGGACACTGTTTGTACATACCTAGTACATAATTTGAGCAGCCTTATTTGTAACCAATGTTTGGCTCTTTACGATGTCTTTTCTGATCAAAACTCTGGACAATTCACCTGTCCATGGAAACATAGATGTCATGTCAACATACCATGCAATCTATAGAATAAAATTTTACAAGAGCAAACAATTTTGTTAAGTCCATGCGAGTATAATAAATCCAACAGCGTGCAAATTGCCCACTGCTACCTTAAAACAAAATAGAATGTATTGCTTGCAGCTAATCGACTTTGATTCAATACAGACGTGTTGTGACATTATAATGTGGCTCGGAGGCTATTATTTCAGTGTTGCCTTTACGAATCCCTCTAAGAAGTTTTTAGACTGTGGTATTCAGATAATGATGCAGTTTGACCAAACGACTGCCTTTATTCTTTATAATTTATTTTTAGACTCCCACTCGTTGTGGCTGTTTTTGGATTGTCGATGAATTAAACAGCCAATAAACTATACTGCTCTTGCATTTCTCATACTAATGGTGTTTCTTGAAATAATAGCAAAATATTTGTCTTCTGCCTTTAAATGCTTCATTTGAAACATTTGCAATAAATAACAGGGGTTTAAAATAAATTGGTTTGAAAATGAATAACAAAATAACCAAGCAGACAGAAAATAGCGAAAATACCATGTTTTATTTAGTGACAGAAGCACCCCAGTTGTCCATATTGCCGATTGTTTCAAGGCGGTAACTGTCGGGTTTGCTCTTTTAGTTAAATGACTCATCACAAATTTATTCTTATTTTTATATTTGGCTTCCATGTCTTACTCCATTTTTGGTATATGTTGCAGTGCTCATAGGACTTTGTCATATATTCTTATTAAAGATTTACCTGAATAGGTTAAGACTCCATTAATCAGAAACACCAATTTACGTTTTCATGTTATGATCATTGTTTATAATATATAAAAAAAGACTTTTGTATAAATCTTGAAGGATATAATCTAAAGAGCTCAATTATCTTGTACCCAGTTAACTATAGTGACATATTATCCCCTTCCTTCAGACATGTGATAGCATCGTCAATTCTCGCACAATCCAACAACTGTTTGTCGAAATTAACGAGTGAAGCATATATATGTACTTTTTGTCAAACATGAAATTGCATGCTTTGTTTAACCGTACATGTATTATGACAGAATTGTGTCCTTTGAGCATTAGAACGCAGACGGAATCTGCCATAAGATGTTCAAGTTTAAAACCTATTTCTATCCGACGGTCTGAACAAAGGACACGCTTCGACATCAGCTGGAACACAAAGACTTGTGGGTTAATTTCGGTTAGAGGCTTTTCTAAGAGTGGAGTTTACTTTTTACTTGCCATGTTGTTTGAGGAATGCGTATACTTATGTGAACAAACATCACAAAAATGACAAAACAGGCGTTTACGTATTAGTAGCAAAAGAAAATATGACATAAAAAGACCGACCTGCTAGTGGGTTTACCAGTGCGTTAATTCACGTCTTGATTAACTAATTGCAATCAACTAATAATCAAGAAGATTTGATATAATTGTCCCATTGCGGACCTAACACGTAACATGTACTACTGATGTTGTCTGGTTTTCTGTGGAATAGGTCATCAGAAAAAAGTGTTTTTGATGCAGATCTAAATTCTTATCACGTTATGACATGTTTAGTCTCAGATGCTAACATATTTATGCATTGCACCTGAATTGTTTAATGCTCAAGCTTAATAATCTTCAATAAGTGTCAGAAATTGGTGTTAATTCAATAGTTATTCCAGTAAAGCTTTATCCTCCTTCCAGTCATTTGATTATTTTATATGGGAATTTGCATTATCATAGCAGACTTACACAAAACTAAAAGTATTTGTGTAGTTTGCAGTTGTCAACATTCCCATGAAATACCGTCCGTTAAGTTTCATACAAATGATGAGTCTAATTAAAATTGAGTTGTTCTTTTTAATTATTGGTGATATGTGTTCTAATAAAAAATTGCGTGTTCTGGAAATTGATTTTTATTGACGATTGATTGCCACTAACAATAAATAAACCTCCAAATAATGAGGCGTGTTTATTTTGCGTTTTAGAAAATCGAATCAGTGGTCGTCATCCTTTATTTTAAATGCATTTAATCTTCTCTGCAAACTTTCCTCAAAGGCTTCTAGCCATGAAACGGGTCTTTAACAGTATGAGAAATCCTTTGCAACTGATTTAGCCTTCAGCTTCTGTTTATAACTCTATAAAATCAATCTCTCATGAATATTTATTCCACTAGACTGGCAAAAACATGGTTAGTATAACATGCTTCTATTGTAATATATAGGCGTTATTTCTAAATTTTATACGTGATAGTAAAGGGTCGATCTCACCTGGTTTAGAAAGGGGCTGGTATTTCTGCAAGTGCTTAATAAAATGGATGAGATTAATGCCATAAAATGAACCTTGCGGCTTTCATCACGAATTAGAAACTGTATGTTAACTATTCTATTTTCGGCACAACATTTCTTTTGCCGCAATGTTTTAATTACCCCAACGTATAATTGCAGTATAAAAATACAAGTCTGTCTAAGAAACAAGAAAGTGTTTGTTTGTTGTTATTTTTGTTTGTTATTCTTTGTTGTTATTGTTGTTGTCGTTCCTTTTGTTTTATTGTTTGTGCGTTTTGTTGTTGTTGTTTATGTTTTGGCACACGGTAGAGAGTATGTATTTAAAGTGTCCTACACCAAAGAGGAGAATCATATCATCATATTTATTTATTATCATAATAATCATATTTATAGTGTGACATGAATAAAAAGGTAATACAACAAAAATATGGAAACATAAAGCCAGTACTATTCTAATTACAGCGACAAACTTTAAGGCAACGATGTGCAACTGCAATCTAGTACTCTAAAACAAAACTAAGCAATTTATTGTCTGGCGGTATTCGCCTTCGATTACAGATGTGCTGAAGCAAAGTAAGCGTATCAATTTCAAGTTTGTCATTGCAAACCTCTAAGATGTTTCTTGAAATGTGGTATTTAACGATAATTTCGGTCTTCTGGGAGAGGATTTTATGGCAAACTCATCCGTGGTGTCTGTTATTTTTTTAAGTGGAATGAAATGATTGCAAATAAAATTACCACTTAAATTTTGCACCTGCTTCATTAATCATAATAAAAGGGGTGGGGCTTAAGTTACAGCGGATTGTTTACATAGTTGCTTGAACAGGCAAATTTGAAACACTATTTGATACATTAAATTTTAACAAGCCATTAAAAAAACACGCAATAGTTAAAATGACAAACACTGAGATGAGACGTTATACAAACAGACAATAACATAGCAGACAATTCAATTGACAATCTTCCCTATATACAATATGAATAAAGAAAAAAGCGTTGGCAAAAAAAAAAAATTAACAAGAGAACAATTTGCCAGCAAACAGTACTATTTAAAATTTACACTTAGAACAAGTTATTGGCGTTATATTTTAAAAATGTAATGACGTCAATTAGAACAGAAAGATTTACAATTTTCAAAAAATGAGGAAAAATCAAATCCTTGTAGAAATAAAGAAAATGCCAATTGAAAACCAATCAAACCAATAAAACACAGTATAGTTTGAAGTGGTTATAGTTAAGAATATCCTGAAATAAATCAATGCATGCCAAGGATGTATTATGCAATCTTGAAATCGCACTAGCTGAAACATGTCTACCAATGATCCTAACGTTAAAGGCATTGGTCATTCGACTGTGGATTTATACTGTAATCCCAGTAAGAGATTAGTGACTTGGGGGCATGAGGAATAAGAGTTTAGTTTACCAATAGCAGTGCTGTAAAGACTGTGTGAATCAAATACGACTCATTGTTGTATGGCCTCTCCCCATATGACATATCTGTGTATAATACACAAATACGTGTTCTATCTGTGATCTCACAGCATGGTGTTATCTCGCTCCGTGCGGGTGACTCTGTAGACGGCCACTTCCAATACCTTAAGAAAGCAATACCTTAGATACAAAAATTACCAGACAAAGTAAATCAACAATAGGTAATTAAGAAAAGTTCTTATTAAAATAACCACAGATATATCACAACGTGCCGACCTAATAGCAGGCTTAATGACAAGCAAGTGTATCTTCTCAGACATGATAAAAGTGTGTCGAAATATCAAGTCTTAATTTTGCTGGAGTTCTGATTTGTTTTTTTTAACTTTAATACGAGGCATTCTTTGTTCTTATTTCATTAACTGTGACGTACAATAATGCCAAAAGACGAAAGCTGTCAAGTCAAAAACGTCAAAAAAGAAATACCTTTTCAGCAAACTGTCTAGGCGACATCATATGACTTACAAGTCCATCTATCTAGACATTTTAAATGACGGTTTATTTCAAAACTACCAAGACCCTGAAGGAGAAGTGATTGAAGTTGCTGTCTTCATGTCGACAATTTAATGGAATGTCTTCATATCTAATGGGCCTTATTATGATATTTTTCTGAAGAACATGAGTTTAGACACTTTCTTACCCTTGTAACCATAATACCGCTTGCAGGGCAAGAGACGAAGAAGTGTTTGAAATCTAAACTATTATGTTCAGTCTTCGGTTTAGAACAAATGTTAAAAGCTAACACGTTGACAGAATTTAGGAGCTGTTTATATGATAAAGAAAACATACAGTATTAATTACAATAGCAAAGAAAAGAAATTAGTTTGGTATTTGTTGCAATCGAACTCGGAACCTCTTAATGCTGGTTTGACAGTGGCCATTTTTTTCTGCTTGCTTACTTTAGGTATATTTATTATGGATTGCCACAGGTCAATTTAAACGTTCAAATTTCAATAAAACATATGTTATGATTTAGATATTATCGCTTGAATTCTTGTTGCTAAAGATTGTTGCTCTAAGTGGTTACAAAAAAAAAAAAACATGTTTAAAAAATTTAGTGAGTAAATTCAACAGATGATGTGATTTGAATTATACTATGTTGTTTGAAAGACTTAGAAATTATAGTATGTTCAGTAAGGATAGATGCCAACCCTTAAAGTGTAACCAAATTAGAATTGTCCTTTTTGAGCAAATACAAATTGTTACTGACCTTGATGGCGAATTACATTTTATGACTCAGTAAAGAATTTCCACGTATGCGCGATCTCCAATGCACTGAAAAGAGCAGTTGCTTTAATAAAAACAGATTAATATTTTGGAAACTAGACACGTCGTTAGTTCATTACATAAATGTTTGAGAGTAACGAATGGTATTTCAGCTAGAAGGACGGGAACTAGACTATTCTTCCTTTGCTTTCTTTGTTGTTGTCTTCTATGTCTATTTCATTATATGCTGCATTTGTAATATCGGTATATATGGTTTTATTTTTCTTTCTGTGAATTGCTATAAATGCATGTTTCACATATTATTGAAAGCTACAATTAAAACCGCGGCATTATCGGTTCTTTTCTTTGATGAAGGCTTCGAGGAAATGCAGTTTTATTAACTATTTTTAATAAATACCATATTTTAATGAAAGTGTATAATATTAATGAAAATCCTTGTAACATTTCTTTTTTATGTTTATTAATACGCTAATAACTATTTAGTGGTAAATATAGATTTTTTTCAATTTTTTAACCATCCTATATAGTTGTCATATTATTCTAAAAAAGATTTCGCGTGCATTAGCATAACATGCTATATAACACACAAACACACACACACACACACACACACACACACACACACACACACATATATATATATATATATATATATATATATATATATATATATATATATATATATATATATATATATTTAACTTACCAGTCGTCTTAAAATACTTTTTCATTGCACATCCATTTTACGTACATGTACATGTAAAGTAAAGGACAAATAAACGTAATCAACTTAATAGCGTTTGGTCCCTATAGCAAATGCATTATTTTCTTATCGAAGAAAGCTAAAATCTCTTTAATAACTAACAAGCGTGACTTAATATGGTAGATTTTCAATGTTTAAGTTTCTCTATTTGAGAATCGATACAATGTCAGAGGTGTGTTCTGTAACTTATTTTAAAAATACATACATAAAATACACGAGCAGTGACCGATGCTATTATATTGGCGACTTTCAACCGGCTCGATTAGTACATTCTAAATGAAATCGTGCCCAATGATCTCTAGTCGCTATTATTTTAGTCTTTTTGTGCCAATTACTTCTTGCTTCGAATTGCTTCGAATTGTTTTGTACCAGTTGCAGTGCTTCACGTAGGTCTACTACTAATTGAGAAAGAAAGTTAAACACCAGCAAATTTGCTCTACGAAATCGATGACAGAAACTCCGAGGATTAAGAAAAATCCCAAACATGTTTGACCCAGACATTCTACCAAGAACTGGATAAAAAGTTAAATATAAAAATGCCATTTTAGTTTTACTGTAGTTGTCAAATTTTGAACTACCACTAGACACAAGCACGCTGAACAGTCAGATGACTCTAACAATGAACCAACAACAAAGAATCCCGTTGCCAAATCAAACTCCTTCAATAATTCTACCCTTGGGACAATCATCTCTCGGATGTGTATGGGGCAATGATACTAACAAATCCACGATCGATTTGTTCGCCGGAAGAAGAATACGCCATAAAAGGTTCTTCAAATAGTGATAAATGAAGAGTATAGGACTATTTCATCCTATACTTTTTTATTTATCAATTTAACTGTTTACATTACGTTAGATATATCCTCTTGCTGCATTTTCAGTAGAGATAACAAGACATTTCTCTTTGTTGTTTTGATGAAGTCATAGGCACAGACGTGTTTATTTTCACGTGGGTTTCCCGTCATACATCCGAGAAATGATTCGTGAATTATCCGAAGCGTTTCGATTGTCGCCAAATAAAGTTTTACGACTCACATAGTTGTGTTGTTTTTTTCTCAGCTTACTGCGATGTATCTTTTAGATCTGATAAATTTATTTGAAAATATATGTGGCGTTGGCGAGGCTGGTAACTAATAAAATTATTTGATCTTCCTAGGAAATAAGCTTTAAAGAACTAAGACACCTAAAGATTATACGTTTTGCAAATATAATACATTTCAAACTGATTAAATACCGTTAACTTACTCTGGCGGCACAATAAAAGATACACTTGTGTAAAGACGCAAAAGGGTTGCCATGTTTCATTTTATTGTAAATGTTTATAACTTTTGTTTATTTCAAATGCAAAGCTAACATAGAAATAATTTCTACAACTGTACAATTTGACTTCGTGATTTTTATTTAATCAAAATTAACTATATTCATCGATCAAAATTTTCACCCGAAATCAAAAAGCCGTTGAGAGAAATTGGTCTATAAACCACTTTTTTGTTGACAATGGGCCCGTGTTCACAAAGACGGTCATGCTGGTGTGTACATTAAACACATGACATAATATTAATTTTATTTGTAAAAATAAAAAATAATTATTTTTATCCGTAAACGTACCATTTTGCAAAACTGATGCTGAAGTACAAATCCTCAAAATCTAATGAAGCCACTGTCAATGTATAAAATAGTCAAATGTGAGATGTCACAACAACAGTGTATGCCAACAATGTCAGACTGGGTAACCGATAATGCAAACATGTATCACGAAAAGAATCTCAATGGCATTAAATTGTCAATGAACAAGATCTAACATACAATCTGACATCATGTTTACCTAGTAACCTCACTTCTAGTAGTCTCCTATTTCGGAATTTCTTTAAACATGCTTAGTATCGGATTTGCTACAAGTCAAATAATTCATAATATTTTTGCAATTACTACGGATTCAAAATTCGTTTAGCCATTCATTTGTCATCCATTGAGACTCCAAAATTGGACGTATGTCATATATTTTGAATGGTTACATAGTTAAAAGGTATATAATGACGGGTTCTACTTACAGTTCTCTTTATATTTAACGTTTAATTTACAAATTCAAGTAAATGCCAGATTTAAGCAACAAAGGCCGTGTAGTATATAGGCTGTGTTAACTATGCCCGGATCCACAAAAGGTGACACAATGTCACTAATAGAAAACACCATCCTTCCTGAAATATCTGGACCTCGTGAATTGCGGAAATAAATTTGAAAGGGGCTTGTCCATCATATAGCTTTCATAATAATAAAGATGTTCATACAAGGGTATACATAATGAACAAGTTTACAAATTTTCTATGGACTGAATAATGTATTAACATCCGTTCTATAGAAAAATATATATCCAGTGGGAGGCAAGAATCTCTGATATTGAACTGGTTTCCGGTAGTGAAAAAAATATGATTGATGAACAGTCTTTACAAAATGAATCGGTCTACTGATAAAATACGATATGGGTTGACTAAAGCTCCACATAAATCTTCTCAAATGAAATTAATTGAAGTGAACATCGCGAAGAAACTACAAGTAGATATAAATTTTAAATAATATCAGAATAAACAAGGCCCATATACAACTCTTAAATTAATTAATGTATATCGTAATTATTTTTACTCGAACAACGTCACGATAAAAACAAAATATGCTGCACCGCGTGTTGGTTTAATTATTTTAAAAGCTAAGATCTGAAAGTTTTAATATTTAAGGATATAAATTATGGATCAAAACAAAACAAATAGAAATCTGGTAAATGATTAACCCAACAAAGGTTTTTCCTTATGTTTTAGACAGATCATGGCGATTATTCATGAAAGTATGCCTACAAACAAACCTTATTAAAACATGATTTGTATGAGATCAAGGACGTATACAACATCATTCTGATTTATTTAAGTGGTTTTATAAGAATATTATTGATTATAATATTATATTTAGTATAAATTCTTAATTATGGTAATTGATTTGCATATAATTATGTGGCTTTTGTTTTAACAACATAAAATAATATAATTAATAATATGTAAAGAAGTATTCCTTGAATATTAAAAATGTTCAAACATTTAAACAAATGTTATATTTACATATTTTATATAAATATTGATTTTTAAACGAATACTTTTAAGTCATTTTCTACAATGTACCTTAAAAGTGGAAATTGAATAACACTTTTGGTATATTAAATCATTGTGTTGTTTTTTTCGAGCACTCGCATGGGAAAGGTTTTTTAATGTTAAGATATTATTTGTGAATGACATAAAATCGCTGTTAACACCCGACAAAGTCATGAAACCGGCCAATATGTTCGGGTTTAGCGAGTGCGCTTTCTTTCATAACTAATTTAGTCTGTTTCATTTAGGGAAACAAAATTATTGAACATTTATTCAGGTATCAGAAATTAAGACAATAAAGGATTTATAATTTTAAGTTATTTTAGCTGAAATTGGTTTCAGTAAACTTCGAGGGTCTTAAATGTAAAGACGAACTATCACTGCTTTACTTATTCTTTATTTCACTGGAGCTTCATAGTTTAAAACTGTTTCATTCATGACTACTAAAAGTTAACGATAAATCAGTTCAATCCATGAACATAAAATTAAATCGTTATTTAATATTGATACAAAGTTACAGTTGTTTCTGTTATTTCCATTATTGTACAAATAGATTTGACCATTTATGAGTTCAGTCAAGCAGAAACAATGTAGCAAGACGTTAGCAACGTAACAGTAACCGAACAAATTTGTGCCAATACATTAGCACTAGGCAAATTATATTACATAGCAGGTGATTGGCCCTAACGAGGATAATGTGGAGGTTAGGTGGTATGATGAATATTGACAATTTCCACATTTTGCAGCAATGAGAAATTTTACACCGAGGGAATTGGACACAAGAACAAGTAATTTATTTGCAATTTATTTATTTTATCTAACTGCTAGCACTTTTAGTTTATTTCAGGTGGGTGGTCCTAACGGTTTTGCATATTTGATAATTTATTGGATTTCTATATGCATAACTTTCATTAACTTGGTTAAAGTAAAGTGCAAGTCAGAGTACAAACGTGTTCTTCGTTACATCTTTTACACATTTATCAGACGTTAAAAGATTCATCGACTACGGCGATATCAGATTATTTCATGTCACTTGATTAACGTCCACAACGCTTATAACATTTCTCGGCTGTCTACGTATATCATATACTTGAGAACTGATCATAAAAAATAACAAAAATACACTGAATTATTAGAATTTTTTTGTGTCTAATACTTTATATCTTTGTTTAAAATAAGAAAAATATGAAATGGTCCCATGAGCATTGCAACATATACCAAAATTTGAAAAGGCACAGGACAAACGTATTCACATGCAAGCCAAATGTAAAAGTAAGAGTCCGTGAAGAGTCATTAAACAAAAAAGAGCAAACCCATAGGTTACCAGAGGGCAAGAGGGACCGACTTGGGTGCTTAAACCTGTTTTACAGAACTTTGAACTTGCACTTCCTGAGAGGTTTTTCAAATGCAAGCAATAAAAAAATCTTTTTAAATAAAAAATGTCCAAACGCTGACGTTTCTTAGATAAGTTATGACGTCGTTAGTGGTGTATTTAAAAAAAATAACTACATGGTATCTAGAACAGACGGAAGTATCATTTCTATTAGAAGAACTACACAAAATTGTTGAAAGTAAATTAAATTATTTTAATGAAGTACAAATTAACAAAAAAGAAGAGCACATGCTTGAAGCATCCTGCACAGTCCAAAGTCCATCAATGGAAAGTAGACGTATCAATCTTTACATAATGAATTAAATGACAACATAGATTAAATGCACGGAGATATTTTTTTAGACTTTCGATATACACCTAAAAAATAAGCTCCTTATAGCTTCATAACCGAATATACACGAATCATTGTATTATAAGACATTTTCCTATATTTGCACTCCGCCGGCTAACCGCGACAATAATATCACAAGCCGGTGATAGTTAAGCTGGTCAATATGTAACGTACTGGTGAGTATATTCATCCCAAACAACTTCTTTATATGCATCGTGATGTGTCTCCAACATTAACTATACATAATAAGCAAACGGCGGACATCTCTAGCCGCCGTTTTAAAAAAGATTTACAAGCCTGTCGTTATAACTTCACCTTCACGCACACACACACACACACACACACACACAAACGAGCCGGCGCGTGCGCTTATGAAGATTTAATATTATCACGCCATGTGACAATTTAGTACACTGACATTGGGCATTTCTGATCTGATTTTTTGGTCACACTTTTGCAAATAAGTGCGGTCAAATTAATAAAGTTACATCGCAAATTATTTAAGACTAAAAAAAATTACAATTATCAACGGTTTTTAACTTTACCATTTTACTTTACTTACAAAGGCTTATTAATGTCTACCTTGCATATTATGAGTACAAATTGTATTAAAAGAACCGTCAACGTTAAGTCTTTGAAAAAAAAGTGTCAAAAGTGTTTAGCAAGTTTGCACGTACTGGCCACGATAACGGACAGCTCAAAACAAACAAACATCTTTTTTTTTTCAGGCGCATCTTTGTAAGGAAAGATTGTTCACAGTGTGCATATGCCTTTTCCATGTTTAATTTCCTTTACACAACATAGCACCAGGTGCATTTGAAAATTGCACTTTTGCTCATGATAAAAGCCATAACGATTACAAAGTGTAAGCCGACAGAAAAGAAAATGCCAGGTAGGAGTGTTAATGGATTCATTTCGCTAGCAATCTCACGTGTGTGTCATCGCGAAAAATAACATGCCTTTGAACTGACATAAGCAGTGAATAAGGCTGCATATGTATAAGTTTTCTCCATATGCTGAAGTCACTCGTGTATGAATCAAACAATATGTACGGTCCCTATTACATGCAACTGTTGCGTACACACAATTCCTGCAGGATTCGTGTTATTCGTGTAAGCATATTATTTTAAATTGATAACGGTCAAAGTCACGAGGCTATAAGCGTATTCGGATATTTCATAAAAACATAAAATTCAAGTCCAAAGACAAACGGAAAATAAACAATATTGACCCGTGAGTCAAAATAGGAAAATATGATTTTGCACTTATACATTCATTGTTAGCAATATATTTTTTTCATGAAACTAAAGCTATTAGTATTGTTTTCTAACATAACTAATACGTTTAAGTAATTATATCTCGTTTATATTTCTTAATCTAAATTCGTTTCTATTTGTCATAGGTCTTTTTAAACGACAGTTTGTATTTGTCTTTTTTTTTTAAAAAAAAACTATTTTATCCTTTTCTGTCCATTCCTGTTTGAAAGATATCGTTTAAAATTGCTGCGTGGTTATTATTAAGTCTTCTGATGCATGTGTGTAATTATCGCATGATTAAACCATTATGAACTATTAAGATTTTATGCATTATTTTCTTAGTGCATATTATATGCACAGAATGTACACACATCTGGGAAGTCAATAATTGTATACATTGCAATGTTAACCATTATTCGTTTAACAACTGTTACTTTAACTTCCATTCCTAATGCAGGTCTTTAAAGTCTAGTGTTAATAGGTCGTTTTGTTATCTTTCGTTACCCTACCGGTTCATATATGTTCTTTTCTACCCGTTTTATTTTAATTTTAAGTTACGATCTACATAGATATTTTGATAATATACTGTCTTTAAAAAGCCCTGAATTGATATTTTATTCCTTTTGTCTATGTTTTTGTCCAAGCTTATTGACATAGTATAAAATACTTAGTAGTGTTATATACGTATCTTTAATCTGATCTTCTAGAATTTCCCTATTTACCTAAAATTAACCTTACATTGGCATTACTTGCGTATCCCCTAAATACACAAAATGTGATTATTAAAAGTATTCCACAAACAGTGTTGTGTTAAATAATAAACAGAAATGAGAAATACTAATGGCTGTATTTTATTTCAAACCTTTTTGGCTTGATTTCAATATTGTTTACATCCGATAGAATGCGGAATAAGCACTGAGATTATTTATTTTTGCCTTTCCCTTACAAAACATGTTTACTATAAATTCACATATTTTATATATTTAATATGTCATTGCATAATGCAAGTTGAGCATCAATCTAATTAATATATATAAACTGATAGATGATGCAGTTATTAAGAATTCGGCGTTTGTTGAAGTTAATAAAACAAACGTAAAGCGATATTTTAGGACCTTTTAACGGTCAAATTTAATATCAAAATCTAATGACCTTATCAAGCTTCGGTGTATTCTCTAAGTTAGATATCTCAAAGACCTTTCTAAATAAATGTAAAATTCAACCCACGCTATTTCATGAAAGCAGTTAAACTCTGTGGAAACTATCTATAATAAACATTAATCTATATTGTGGTATTATGTTGGTAAAATAATTAAGTTCAAATTGCATTCTGCTGCCTGCGTACAATAAATTTCATTACTTAAAAGGAATAAGATTTATGGCAGTGCATTTTGCTCATGCTTTTCATGTGCTTTCAATATAAATATCAATAACGCATGGTCTTCTATTTAAAAAACGGCTGAAAACCTGCTTTTGTTACTAATGAACCTAAAACTAATGCCAGTGTGCTCATTGTATCGACGTCCAGCTTTTTTGTAGAGGAATATCGCAAATAGATATCTGGGTAGAGTATAGCGACTGACTCTCTTGAAAATACTGGCACAACGGTCATTCCAACCCAATCCGCAAGACACTGACCCTCCAAAAATGATCGCCCCCAACTATGACTTATGCACGAAAATGGTCGTCCAAATGGGGACTTCAAATATCTCTGTGAGTGTTTGACCCGAATGGAAAATGGTCGACCCAACCGGGAGGGATTCCAAACAGCTCTGTAGGGGACTGGCCAACATTAAATGCTCGGTCAAAATTTTTCACCAACCTGCTTTGTATGGAACTAACTCATATAAAAATAGTCAGCCCAATAGGGACCCCAACACATTATGTAGGCGAATGGCCCACATGGAAATGGTCCACTCAGAGAGGACTCTAGCCTGTTCTGTAAGAAACTGATCCATATAAAAATGATCGTCCAATCCACTCTGTATGGAATGCCCTACATGAAAATGGTCTCTCCAAAGGGGATTTCAGTCTTGTCTGTGAGGGTATGACCCACTTAAAAATGGCTAGCCCAACGAGTTCTCCAACCTACTCTGTGAGAGGCAAACCTACATAAACATGGTCGACCTAACGGGGACTCAATCCCACTCTGTAAAACACTGACCCAGACGGAAATGGTCGGCAAAACGGAGACTCCAACCCACTCTATAAAAGACTAAACCTCATAGAAATGGTCGCCCCCAACGAGAACTCCAACCCACGATGTAGGATAGACGCCACTTAATAAGTTTAATATATATTCGCGGGTAAATTGCAAAAACTTGACAAGAATTGTACCAATTGCATTTCCAGAAAATCAGTTACTAATATGGTTTGGCCATAATTGTCAAACATATACATGTATATGAATATACACTGATCGACCTGAGGTAGTTTCTAAAAAATAGGTCAATGCATTGGGTTCTTAGCATTTTCTAAAGTGAATGTTTGTACCCATTCAAGAAACATTGTGAAGAAGAAAGGTAAAACATTGACTAAACAATGCTGCTGGGATATTTAATACTTTCAATGAGTCAACTTATCGTCGTAAAAAGACGCACGGTTCTTTTTTTTTTCAGAAAAATATCACGGCACTCCAGGATGGTATTGTTAATGAAGAGGAAGTCCAATTCTGGGCAGGATATTTATGTCAGTAAATCGGACATTAGGTAGTGTTTAACATATATTTCCAATGATTAAATAGGACTTATATAATCAAAGCTATAGGGTTGAAAACGAACGTTCGGAGGTGTTTGGAAGGATGTCGAATGCCATGATGTATTCATAGCATTTAAACGACTGATAAACCGAAATAATTCAATTTTTACTTAATTTGCTCAGTATTCTTGCACGCCAGTTTGGATAACCAAAAGTACTTTATGGTTAAGTATATCGCGGAATATGAATAGAAAACAGTTAAATTAAAAACGGTAATATGATATCTTGCATTTTAGCAGGGTGTTTAAAACATGTTTTTCTATGTCGTTGTCTTTGATACGATTGCATTTGAGAGACTTTCGATGTTGTTTCGATAAAATTTCATTTCTTATGAATTAATAAAATATAAATTAAAGGTTAATTGTGACACCTTTCGATTATATGTTAAGCAAAGCTTAGTCTTGTCGATTTTTCTCTCTGTAAGCAAGAACCGTTGAAGATGCTCTTTTAGAAAAGAAAGCATGGGGCGTCCAGAAACAGCGCCATAAACGAAAATCATTAGGCAGTTTTCGTACACAGTGACACAATTTTGCAATGCCTCTTAGCAGCTTACAAAAGAAGCATGACTGAAGATTAAGTTTAAGCAATATTTTCTCGAAAAATAGTAAACTACAACCTGATACATTTGGCAAGAAAAAAGTTTCGCAAAATCTGTAGTCAGGGGGGAGGGGGCCATCTAACTAACATTTCCCAACTAACGCACGAACGTAAGTTACGTTTTAAGATATTATTGAACACCGAACGATATCTGAATTTGGCCTTTCAAAATACAAAATATCTTGATCAAAGTTAAGATGTTCAAACTATAAGTTAAGAATCGGGTTAGGTAGACATATGGGTATACCGTTAAATAATCGATTACGTGAGTTTTGTTTGCAAAAAAAGTATTAATGTTATTGAATGCGAGTATCATGTATTTTTCGTCTGTCCACAGTATAACAATATACGTGATGAGTATCTCCTGCTGTGGTATGCGGACGGAAGAAATGTTAAAGCATTTAATTGTCTACAAAGCACTGATAAATGTGACATTATAAGATAAATATCTAAGTTCATATTTCATTTGTTACATGCCACAAACTATCAAAGATGCATAACAAATAAATCCATTCTTTGTTGTTGTTGTGTGTTGGGTTTTTTTTTCAAAAGTCCACAAAAACAATAAAACCAGCTAATTTTCAATATCATGTCATAAATTAAGCATTCTCAACTATTATTTGAGGTATTAATAAAGCAATGTTAACAATTATTGCAGATATAAAACAATATGAGAATGACGTTATTTATAGTTATATTACATGTTTGTATACATGTACCTGCTATCTATTTTTTATAATATATTGGAACAGTGTAAATGTATTTCATTTGTAAAGCTAACCCCGTTACCGTCTTGAAACGGTAAGTCAGAGAAAAGAATTTACGGAGAGCTTTTACTTCGCGTATCCTTACGCCTATCAGGAGGTCTGTAACGCTCAGGAAAACCCAGTATCGTCTTAAAACGGTCAACCAGAAAAAAAGGAGTTGATAGAAACAGGTTTACAGAGAGAACAGAGAGATTTTACTTCGCTTATCCTTAACAATAGTTCTGTTACTTTTTAAAGGTATCGTATTCTTATTCGAAGGCGATTTAATTCAGAGAATAAGGAGTATTTTAAATGCTACTGGGTTAGCTGACCTACTTATGGGTTAAATGTTAAGGTTTCTTTTACTCTTGCCTCAAACATAGTGAGTGCATGAAAATAAATCATAAATTAAGTTACTACTGTGTTTTTTAAGAAATGTGACCGAGCTGTCCCAAACAATTGCTAATATCTTACAAGTAAGCCAACTTAAAACTGAATTGACCTCTTCTGGTATGAATGTGTGTAGTGTCAAGTGTCGCATTAAGTACTAACTTTACTACTTTAAACTTGGCTGGCTGATCCTGTAGGGTACCTAAATGCTAGTGTCATAAATCTGACATCTAAACCGGATGGACCAGCTCTCTTCCAGTCTTTCTTTCTTTGTTGGCGCCTCAAATATATTCTATTATAATAACAATATCAAATATTATATTAAATTATTATTTAGGTTTGTTTGTGTTTGCTTGCTTTCAAAGAATAACGGACACACCTGTGAATTGTCATCTTATGACAAACGTTAATTCACTGTTATTAGTGGTGCATGTTACAAATACCGTTTATGTTTTCACAAGCTTTATAATTCCCATTATTACATAACTGTACGTTATACGTCCTATAAAAAACACCTGCCATGTTCGATAACACGAGGGTCTGCTTTAAAACAGTTCCAATATGTATACCACGTTTTGGCCCCGGGCCGAAAAGTGAAATCGATAAAAAGCCCACATTTGAAGTAATTTTATTGGCTAATAAGGCAGAGCCAAAAATGATATAGATTTCAGCTCTTGGAAATGGCAGCCATTTTGTTTTACCTCGGTCTGTGTGTAGACGCTTACAGGTTGCATAAATTAATGAAATAAAATATTCTCTGTTTTCAAACATTCACGGCATGAATTTTGTTGTGTTTAACAGAATGTTTTATAAATTTATAACATGTTTATTTCACAAAAATCCAAACAAGAATTTTCTGACTTGGATTAATGCATTAACTAAAAAACTAAATATTAAATGTGAAATGTTATAAGTTTATGAAACAAATAAATTTAGTTATTTAATAAAATTAGGCCAATACGATTGCCCTTAGACAAATAACAGGGCCAATATCAAATCACTTATTTATTAACATATAATAATGTAGTGGATCGTGAATAAAGGTCGGTTTTCATCTATGGCATGTCTATCATTTCTTCTGTCTCGCTGTAGTAAAAATCATGATAAATCGAGAAAATCACTTTTAGGTGCGTTGTCGAACTGATAGGATGTTATACTATACGGCTTGGCTTAGTGATAGGAACGCATAAGTAGCTGGCATAGCTGGTGGATCATAATGCAAGTCGACGCACGTAGAAATCAAGGGCATATAATCATGTTAGACTAATATGTGTGTGTGTATGTGTGCGTGTGTGCGTGCGTGTTTGCGTGCGTGCGTGCGTGCGTGCGTGCGTGCGTGTGTGTGTGTGTGTTGATTTTCATAGCTTTGACCATATAAAAATAACAGTTTGTTAAAATATGTTTCCTCTACATGTTTACCGATTGGGAAGAAAATGTTCTTTATAAATGACCTTTAACAGTAATAGCCGTATTATTCGCTTTTACCAATGATAACATACATGTAAGTAATGATAACCTATTATTTACAATACTTATAGAATAAAGTATGTTTTGCAAACTGTCAATTTATATAAAAAAAATTAAAACAATGTTACTATGTTACAGAGAATCAGATTTGACCGAACTTATGTTCATAATGCACGAAGCCAATTTTGTGCAATGACAACTTTTTTATCACATAACCTACCGCGCGAGCGGGAGGTAACATTCGTGCTTTTTTTTTTAGTAAAACACCAGTTAATTACCGTAGTGTGACGGCATTAAGTATGTGTAGTGTACATGCCATTTCCTGATCACTTTATTGTCACCGTATTATGCATTTTGTTGGACAATTTTATTTTAATCATGTTATAAACGCATCAGTTGTCTAACGGCAGAGCCTCGTTTCGTATCATTTCATCCACCTCGTTTAATATTTTCAGTATCTAATGAACACTCATATCAGATCCTCTATATAATTTAAATACATCACCATCGACATATAAACTGTCTGCAGTTCCTTCTTGTTACACAACTTCTTGTTAAAGTTATAAAATATTGTAGATATGGCCTTCATGCAACAGACAATTGACAGGTTTATTCATCAGCTAAGTGAATATTTGATCATCAAAAGCATCATACAGTGTGCAAGTGCATTACCGGCTTATTCTGTACGTGTTAATGATCGGCGCTTAATGTTGACAAGTGGTGATGTTATTATATTGTGTGCACGATTTAGCAATGTTAATTGTACTTAAAAATGTCTTCTTGGTATAAAATATTGCCCTTTTTTTCTTATATTCCCTTAATTTTTAAGAAGAATCATCATAAAGTATAGCAGCTTGATATTTGCTCAAGATTTAGCTTCGATGCATTACGGAGAGTGGGACATAATGCAACATTCCTGTGTCTCAACTCTTGTTGATGCCAATAATGTTGTTTATCTACAGTTCCTGAAATAAATTACTTGTGCATATCATTGCAGAGGTGTTTTTGTTTGTTGTACATAACATTCAAATGGTAACTGATATGTACACGTAAATAAGTTCAAAGTTATTCCACTTCTTGGCTTACGAAAAAGATTTTACTAAACAAATTAGTAACATTTAAAAGGAAATAGTCAGAAAGCTGTGAACGAATATGTATTGACGTTTTTATCGTAGCAGTGGGATTGTAAGTTTCCGAGTACTGCATAGCCATATGTACAATTGTTAGTTGTCAAGTAATCAAGAAGACATGCATTGCAAGCCTTCTTTGCGTAGTAACTTTCTTTCACTTAAATGTTAATAGAGCATCACACGTGCAAATTCGTTCAAACAATTATCACAATAATAAATGGCGTTGTTCTATTTTCTTTGTTCTGATTGATATTTAAATATAACAATGGCTAAATAATTATAGTGATTTACAAAATATTATAAAATAGAATTATATTGGAACATTAACGTCTTCAGCTAGAATGCGAGATATGGCACTTTAGTACATGTCGATTGTTACGGTTATATACACTTTGGCCCTTGAAACAAAAATACTTCGAATTTTAAATATGCAACGACAAAATATTTTAGAACGTTGCTGAATGAAATGTAAAAGAGTCCAAGCAAGCATGTTAGAAATGATGGTTTTATAGGGTTCATGGATGTGTTTAGCGGAGATTAAACTGGCTTTAAACTTGATTCTTTGCAAACCCACGCCACGATAACCAGCACCAGTTAACCGCCACTTTGTTCTTTTTTTTTATAAAACACCAAACCAGGAAATGTTTGTAGTGACACATAACGTCACAGCGTCCACGCCTTGTCAATGTATTTCCATACATTTGCATGTATGAATGGTAAAAACTGGCAATCTCCATATTAAATTTGGAAACGACGGCAATTTCTTTTGATTTGATGCGGTTCTTAAAATCGCCAGCAATGCCAATATAAAGAACAAGAGGCTGAATAGCCACTGTATTCAATGGCACGTTCTTTGTTGTTTATTTCTTTTTGTATTGGTTGTTTTTGTCCCTATTGGTTATGGCTCGAACCAAGAACAAAATACTTTTAGCGGATGTTACATCTCACAAAGAAGAGAATGAGATGAGGTAAAATTGGTCAGATTAAAAGCATTTTATTACTGTAATTAATTAATTTAGAACCAAGTAAGTTTACAGTAAAACATACTTAAAATGAAGTTTGTTTGTTTGTTTGTTTGTTATGCATCGCACCGATACAGTTATGGTCATATTGGCGACGTCCAGCTTATTAATGGTGGAGGAAGACCCCGATTTACGTCTATGATCCCAGACTTATGTCTGGGTAGAACCACCGGCGCACCGCAGGTCAAGGTCAGATGGAAAACCTCCCCACATGAAAGTTCTCGGTGATATTTTACTGACATGTGAAGGAGTTGACCTATTTTTATTTTTTTTTGTAAATTTCATATTTTTGGGAATACTCATATGACCATTTCATTTTTTCATATTCTTGGTTTACCAGAGTTTTAAGTATACTACTTTTATACAAAATATTTGATTTACAGCGTAACCAAGTCGGTCTAATAAACCGTTTTGTAGACCTTCATATATTTTATCCGTTATAACCGTTTTATGAAAGTATTCACCCCACACAATGTCATTATACAATGTTTATACGTTTGGGAGATCAAGAAAAGTGTTTTTTATATCTACTAGAAATAAGGTTTTTGACAAAGAAAATAGAACAGCATTTCATCTGGAGTTTCATGATTGGATTATTATTCCATTTTGAATTTAGTATAACGAAGATAATTTTGCTTCAATAACATGAAATACTCCGTGAAAAATGTTGTGTGCATGAGTTTATAGAATATACACCAGACCTGCTAGCGCAATCGGTAGAGCATCGACTCCATGTACGGGAGCCCCGGTTTGACCCAGGTCTACGACATTCGTAAGTCGTTGAATTGGAAGTGGTACAGTTCCCTTGCTAACAACGCTCAAGCCAATATAAGAGTAGTTCCACGACTGGTTGGCCCGGTGTCAGGATAATGTGAATGGTTGTGGTATCGGGTGTTCAGGGCATACTATACACATTGAAGGCAGCAGTGTATCTGCTAAAAGTGGGCACCGTCTCCAGATAACTGAAATACTGTTGGTAGGACGATAAAAGATAAATAAACAATATAAAGTATATGTCGCCCCTGTAGAAAGTAAAGACAAGCAGAGAAAAAGAGCGGTTTTTGTATGACGGTGTTTTAAGAAACAGCCAGTAGAATTCAAGACATGACAAGAACTATCCCACAAATAATTTCTTGTTTCTTTTTTTAACTATTTCATCACATTTGCATTTCCCCGAGAACATAAAGTTTACAAGTGACATACACAAATGGAACATTTAAAAGAGATTGAATTCTAATGTGACAATGCTCGTTTTCTCAAAACATACAAAATTAAACCTCCGGGGTATAAAGATGCCCTTTATCTGTCATTTAGGCATAACATGAGTAAATTAATTTTTTTTAATGAAGGACAAATTAACAAAAAAGAAGTGCACATGATTGTAGCATCCGGTTCATGTGTAGATGGAACTGAAAGAACCACAGTCCAAAGTCTATCAAAGGAAAATACACGTTACAATCTTTACAGAATGAATTAAAAGCAACATAGATTAAATGCACGGAGATATTTTTATTTCAGTTTCGATATACACCTCAAAAAAAAGCTCCTTATAGCTTCATAAACGAATATACACGAATCATTGTATTATAAGACATTTTCCTATAATTTCACTCCGCCGGCTAACCGCGACAATAATATCACAAGCCGGTGATAATTAAGCCGATCAATATGTAAGGTACTGATGAATATACTCATTCCAAACAACTTACTTTTATGCATCGTGATGTGTCACCAACATTAAACATAACTAATTAGCAAACGGCGGACATCTCTAGCCGCCGATAAAAAAAGATTGACAACCCTATCGTTATTGCTTCACCTTCACGCGCGCACACACACACACACATACACACACACACACACACACACACACACACAAACGAACGCGCGCGTGCGCTTGCGAAGATTTAATTTCATCACGTCAAACTTTTGCAAATAAGTGCCGTCAAATTAATAAACTTCGCAACTATTTAAAAAGACTAAAACAATATTTACAATTATCAACGGTTTTTAACTTAACCATTTTACTTTACATACAATGGCTTAGTAATGTCTACCTTTCATATTATGAGTACAGATTTGTATTAAAAGAACCATCAACGTTAAGTCTTTGAAAAATAGTGTCAAAAGTGTTTAGCAAGTTTGCACGTACTGGCAACGTTAACGGACAGCTCAAAACAAACAAACACATCAGATTTTTCAGGCGCATCTTTGTAAGGAAAGATTGTTCACAGTGTGCATATGCCTTTTCTATGTTTAATTACCTTCACACAACATAGCACCAAGTGCATTTGAAAATTGCGCTTTTGCTCATGAAAAAAGCCATAACGATTACAAAGTGTAAGCCGACAGAAAAAATACCAGGTAGGAGTGTTAATGGATTCATTTTGCTGGCAATCTCACGTGTGATGTCATCAAAAAATCTATACAGTTGGAGCAGAGAACAGTGAGAACCAAGTAGCAAATACTCTACTTCTTCTTATGGTTTGTTCGCGCATGCTCCCTACGGTGTCTTGGATGTCTCATATCCTAGCTCTTTCTTGTCGCTTATATGGACTAAGCGTTATAAATATTTTATTTTAAAATTTTATTTTTAGTCATCTGATAATTGAATCATGTCTATTTTTGCATATGATCTCTAACAGCTAGTAGGAAAGATGATGTTGTTATGATATAATTCATATTTATAACTGGGCATATAGATGTAAATACACGCTTTAAAAACAATAATCCAGTTGTGACAGCAAATATATTTACGCCAGAAATCTTTACGTCTCCTGAAGAAACTATACGAATTAAAACCGCTGTCATCGCGAAAAATAGCATGCCTTTTAACTGACGTAAGCAGTGAGCAAGGTTGCATATGAATAAGTTTTCTGCATATGCTGACTCTGGGCTGAAGTCACTCGTGTATGAATCAAACAATATGTACGGTCCCTTTCACATGCATTTTTCACCAAAATATGATTTTGCACTTATACATTCATTTTTAGCAAAATATTATTTTCATAAAACCAAAGCTATTAGTATTGTTTTCTAACATAACTAATGCGTTTAGGTAATTCTATCTCGTTTATATTTTTTAATCTAAATTCGTTTCTATTTGATATAGGTCTTTTAAAACGGCAGTTTGTATTTGTCTTTTTTTTTTTTAAAAATATTTTATCGTTTTCTGTCAGGTAGTGGTCCATCCCTGTTTGAAAGATATCGTTTAAAATTGCTGCGTGGTTATTATTAAGACTTCGGTGATGCATGTGTGTAATTATCGCATGATTAAACCATTTTGAACTTTTAAGATTTTATGCATTATTTTCTTAGTGCATATAATATGCACAGAATTTACACACATCTGGGAAGTCAATAATTGTATACATTGCAGTATTTAACATTATTCGTTTAACAACTGTTCTTTTAACACCCATTCCTAATGCAGGTCTTTAAAGTCTAGTGTTAATAGGTCGTTTTGTTATCTTTCGCTACCCTATCGGTGTATATATGTTCTTTTCTATCCATTATATTCTAATTTTACATTACGATTTACCATTGAATATGTTGATAAAATACTTTCTTAAAAGAACCCTAAATTGATATTGTATTACTTTTGTCTATGTTTTTGCCCAAGCTTATTGACATAATTTAAAATACTAAGTAGTGTTATATACGTATCTTTAATCTGATCTTCTAGAAGTTCTATATTAACCTAAAATTAACCGTACACTGGCATTACTTGCGTATCCCCTAAATACACAAAATGTGATTATTAAAAGTATTCCACAAACAGTGTTGTGTTAAATAATAAACAGAAATGAGAAATACTAATGGCTGTATTTTATTTCAAACCTTTTTGGCTTGATTTCAATATTGTTTACATCCTATAGAATGCGGAATAAGCACTGAGATTATTTATTTTTGCCTTTCCCTTACAAAACATGTTTACTATAAATTCACATATTTTATATATTTAATATGTCATTGCATAATGCAAGTTGAGCATCAATCTAATTAATATATATAAACTGATAGATGATGCAGTTATTAAGAATTCGGCGTTTGTTGAAGTTAATAAAACAAACGTAACGCGATATTTTAGGACCTTTTAACGGTCAAATTTAATATCAAAATCTAATGACCTTATCAAGCTTCGGTGTATTCTCTAAGTTAGATATCTCAAAGACCTTTCTAAATAAATGTAAAATTCAACCCACGCTATTTCATGAAAGCAGTTAAACTCTGTGGAAACTATCTATAATAAACATTAATCTATATTGTGGTATTATGTTGGTAAAATAATTGAGTTCAAATTGCATTCTGCTGCCTGCGTACATTAAATTTCATTACTTAAAAGGAATAAGATTTATGGCAGTGCATTATGCTCATGCTTTTCATGTGCTTTCAATATAAATATCAATAACGCATGGCCTTCTATTTAAAAAATGGCTGAAAAACCTGCTTTTGTTACTAATGAACCTAAAACTAACGCCAGTGTGCTCATTGTATCGACGTCCAACTATTTTTGTAGAGGAATATCGCAAATAGATATCTGGGTAGAGTATAGCGACTGATTCTCTTGAAAATACTGGCACAACGGTCATTCCAACCCAATCCGCAAGACACTGACCCTCCAAAAATGATCGCCTCCAACTATGACTTATGCACGAAAATGGTCGTCCAAATGGGGACTTCAAACATCTCTGTGAGTGTTTGACCCGAATGGAAAATGGTCGACCCAACCGGGAGGGATTCCAAACAGCTCTGTAGGGGACTGGCCAACATTAAATGCTCGGTCAAAATTTTTCACCAACCTGCTTTTGTATGGAACTAACTCATATAAAAATAGTCAGCCCAATAGGGACCCCAACACATTATGTAGGCGAATGGCCCACATGAAAATGGTCCACTCAGAGAGGACTCTAGCCTGTTCTGTAAGAAACTGATCCATATAAAAATGATCGTCCAATCCACTCTGTATGGAATGCCCTACATGAAAATGGTCTCTCCAAAGGGGATTTCAGTCTTGTCTGTGAGGGTATGACCCACTTAAAAATGGCTAGCCCAACGAGTTCTCCAACCTACTCTGTGAGAGGCAAACCTACATAAACATGGTCGACCTAACGGGGACTCAATCCCACTCTGTAAAACACTGACCCAGACGGAAATGGTCGGCAAAACGGAGACTCCAACCCACTCTATAAAAGACTAAACCTCATAGAAATGGTCGCCCCCAACGAGAACTCCAACCCACGGACATTAGGTAGCGTTTAACATATATTTCCAATGAGTAAATAGGACTTATATAATCAAAGCTATAGGGTTGAAAACGAACGTTCGCAGGTGTTTGGAAGGATGTCGAATGCCATTTTGTATTCATAGCATTTAAACGACTGGTAAACCGAAATAATTCAATTTTTACTTAATTTGCTCAGTATTCTTGCACGCCAGTTTATGGTTAAGTACATCGCGGAATATGAATAGGAAACAGTTTAATTAAAAACGTTAATATGATATCTTGCATTTTAGCAGGGTGTTTAAAACATGTATTTCTATGTCGTTGTCTTTGATACGATTGCATTTGAGAGACTTTCGATGTTGTTTCGATAAAATTTCATTTCTTATTTATTAATAAAATATACAATAAAGGTTAATTGTGACACCTTTCGATTATATGTTTAGCAAATCTTAGTCTTGTCGATTTTCTCTCTCTAAGCATGAACCGTTGAAGATGCTCTTTAAGAAAAGAAATCATGGGGCGTCCAGAAACAGCGCCATAAACGAAAATCATGAGGCAGTTTTCGTACACAGTGACACAATTTTGCAATGCCTCTTAGCAGCTTACAAAAGAAGCATGACCGAAGATTAAGTTTAAGCATTATTTTCTCGAAAAAAGTAACCTACAACCTGGTACGTTTGGCAAGAAAAAAGTTTCGCAAAATCTGTAGTCAGGTGGGGGCCATCTAACTAACATTTCCCAACTAACGCACGAACGTAAGTTACGTTTTAAGACATTATTGAACACCGAACGATATCTGAATTTGGCCTTTCAAAATACAAAATATCTTGATCAAAGTTTAGATGTTCAAACTATAAGTTAAGAATCGGGTTAGGTAGACATATGGGTATACCGTTAAATAATCGATTATGTGAGTTTTGTTTGCAAAAAAGTATTAATGTTATTGAATGCGAGTACCATGTATTTTTCGTCTGTCCACAGTATAACAATATACGTGATGAGTATCTCCTGCTGTGGTAAGCGGACGAAAGAAATGTTAAAGCATTTAATTGTCTTCAAAGCACTGATAAATGTGACAGTATAAGATAAATATCTAAGTTCTTATTTCATTTGTTACATGCCACAAACTAGCAAAGATGCATAACAAATAAATCCATTCTTTGTTGTTGTTGTGTGTTGGGTTTTTTACAAAAGTCCACAATAAACAATAAAAACCAGCTAATTTTCAATATCTTGTCATAAATTTAGCATTGTCAACTATTATTTCAGATATAAAACAATATGAGAATGACATGTTATTTATAGTTATATTACATGTTTGTATACATGTACCTGTTATCTATTTTTAATAATATATTGAAACAGTGTAAATGTATTTCATTTGTAAAGCTAACCCCGTTACCGTCTTGAAACGGTAAGTCGGAGAAAAGAATTTACGGAGAGCTTTTACTTCGCGTATCCTTACGCCTATCAGGAGGTCTGTAACGCTCAGGAAAACCCAGTACCGTCTTAAAACGGTCAACCAGAAAAAAAGTAGTTGATAGAAACAGGTTTACTGAGAGATTTTACTTCGCTAATGCTTAACAATAGTTCTGTTACTTTTTAAAGGTATCGTATTCTTATTCGAAGGCGATTTAATTCAGAGAATAATGAGTATTTTAAATGCTACTATGTTAGCTGTCCTACTTATGGGTTATATGTTAAGGTTTCTTTTACTCTTGCCTCAAACATAGTGAGTGCATGAAAATAAATCATAAATTAAGTTACTACTGTGTTTTTTAAGAAATGACCGAGCTGTCCCAAACAAATGCTAATATCTTACAAGTAAGCCAACTTAAAACTGAATTGACCTCTTCTGGTATGAACGTGTGTAGTGTCAAGTGTCGAATTAAGTACTAACTTTACTACTTTAAACTTGGCTGGCTGTTCCTGTAGGGTACCTGAATGCTAGTGTCATAAATCTGACATCTAAACCGGATGGACCAGATCTCTTCCAGTCTTTCTTTCTTTGTTGGCACCTCAAATATATTCTATTACAATAACAATATCAAATATTATATTAAATTATTATTTAGGTTTGTTTGTTTTTGCGTGCTTTCAAAGAATAACGGACACACCAGTGAATTGTCATCTTATGACAAACGTTAATTCACTGTTATTAGTGGTGCGTGTTACAAATACCGTTTATGTTTTCACAAGCTTTATAATTCCCATTATTACATAACTGTACGTTATACGTCCTATAAAAAAAGCACCTAACATGTTCGATAACACGAGGGTCTGCTTTAAACCAGTTCCATTATGTATATCACGTTTTTGGCCCCGGGCCGAAAAGTGAAATCGATATAAAGCCCGCATTTGAAGTAATTTTATTGGCAAGAAGCTCTTAGAAATGGCAGCCATTTTGTTTTACCTCGGTCTGTGTGTAGACGCTTACAGGTTGCATAAATTTTTGAAATAAAATATTCTCAGTTTTCGAACATTCACGGCATGAATTTATAGTGTTTAACCGAATGTTTTATAAATTTACAACATGTATATTTCACAAAAACCCAAACAAGAATTTTCTGACTTGCATTAATGCATTAACTAAAAAATTAAATATTAAATGTGAAATGTTAAAAGTACATTTAGTTATTTAATAAAATTTGGCCAATACGATTGCCCTCGGACAAAATACAGAGCCAATATCAAATCACTTATTTATTAATATATAATAATATATTGGATCGTTGATAAAGGTCGGTATTCATCTGTTGCATGTCTGTCATTTCTTCTGTCTCGCTGTAGTAAAAAATCATGATAAATCGAGAAAATTACTTTTAGGTGCGTCGTCGAACTGATACGATGTTAAACTGTAAGACTGACTTGGCTTTGTGACAGGTACGCATAAGTCGCTGGTATAGCTGATGGATCATAATGCAAGTCGATGCACGTAGAAATCAAGGGCATATAATCATGTTAGACTTATATATATATATATGTGTGTGTGTGTGTGCGTGTGTGTGTGTGTGTGTGTGTTGATTTTCATAGCTATGACCATATAAAAATAACAGTTTGTTAAAATATGTTTCCTCTACATGTTTACCGATTGGGAAGAAAATGCTCTTTAAAAATGACCTTTAACAGTAATAGCCGTATTATTCGCTTTTACCAATGATAACATACATGTAAGTAATGATAACCTATTATTTACAATACTTTTAGAATAAAGTATGTTTTGCAAACTGTCAATTTATAAAAAAAATATTTTAAAACAATGTTACTATGTTACAGAGAATCAGATTTGACCGAACTTTTGTTCATAATGCACGAAGCCAATTTTGTGCACTGACATAACTTTTTTATCACATAACTTACCGCGCGAGCGGGAGGTAACATTCGTGCTTTATTTTTGGTAAAACACTAATTAGTTATCTTAGTGTGACGTCATTGAGTATGTGTAGTGTACATGCCATTTCCTGATCACTTTGTTGTCACCGTATTATGCATTTTGTTGGACAATTTTATTTTTGTCATGTTATAAACGCATCAGTTGTCTAACGGCAGAGCCTCGTTTCGTATCATTTCATCCACCTCGTTTAATATGTTCAGTATCTAATGAACACTCATATCAGATCCTCTATATAATCTAAACACATCACCATCGACATATAAACTGTCTGCAGTTCCTTCTTGTTACACAACTCCTTGTTAAAGTTATAAAATATTGTAGATATGGCCTTCATGCAACAGACAATTGACAGGTTTATTCATCAGCTACGTGAATATTTGATCATCAAAAGCATCATACAGTGTGCAAGTGCATTACCGGCTTATTCTGTATGTGTTAATGATCGGCGCTTAATGTTGACAAGTGGTGATGTTATTATATTGTGTGCACGATTGTGCAAAGTTAATTGTACTTTAAAATGTCTTCTTGATATAATAAAATATTCTCCTTTTTTCTTATATTCCCTTTATTTTTAAAAAGAATCATCATAAAGTATAACAGCTTGATATCTGCTCAAAATTTAGTGTCTATGCATTACGAAGAATATGGCATAAAGCAACATTCCTGTGTCTCAACTCTTGTTGATGTCAATAATGTTGTTTATCTACAGTTCCTGAAATAAAATAATTGTGCATATGATTGCAGAGCTGATTTTGTTTCTTGTACATTACATTTAAATGATAACTGATATGTGCACGTAAATAAGTTCATAGTTATTCCTCTTCTTGGCTCAGGAAAAAGATATTACTAAACAAATTAGTAACATCTAAAAAAAAATAGTCAGAAAGCTGTGAACGAATATATATTGACGGTTTTTTTTCGTAGCAGAGTGATTGTTAGTTTCCGAGTACTGCAAAGCCATATGTACAATTGTTAGTTGTCAAGTAATCAAACAGACATGCATTGCAAGCCTTCTTTGCGTAGCAACTTTCTTTCACTTAAATGTTAATAGAGCATCACACGTGCAAATTCGTTCAAACAATTATCACAATAATAAATGTCGTTTTTCTATTTTCTTTGTTCTGATTAATATTTAAATATTACAATGGCTAAATAATTATAGTGATTTACAACATATTATAAAATAGAATTATATTGGAACATTAACGTCTTCAGCTGGAATGCGAGATATGGCACTTTAGTACATGTCGGTTGTTACAGTTATATACACTTCGGCCCTTGAAACAAAAATACTTCGAATTTTAAATATGCAACGGTAAAATATTTTAGAACGTTGCAGAATGAAATGTTAAAGATTCCAAGCAAGCATATTTGAAATGATGGTTTTATAGGGTCCATGGATGTGTTTAGCAGAGATTAAACTGGCTTTAAACATGATTCTTTGCAAACCCACGCCACGATAACCAGCACCAGTTAACCGCCACTTTGTTCTCTTTTTTATAAAACACCAAACCAGGAAATGTTTGTAGTGACACATAACGTCACAGCGTCCACGCCTTGTCAATGTATTTCCATACATTTGCATGTATGAATGGTAAAAACTGGCAATCTCCATATTAAATTTGGAAACGACGGCAATTTCTTTTGATTTGATGCGGTTCTTAAAATCGCCAGCAATGCCAATATAAAGAACAAAAGGCTGAATAGCCACTGTATTCAATGGCACGTTCTTTGTTGTTTATTTTTTTGTATTGGTTGTTTTTGCCCCTAGTGGTTATGGCTCGAACAAAGAACAAAATACTTTAAGCGGATGTAACATCTCACAAAGAAGAGAATGAGATGAGGTAAAATTGGTCAGATTAAAAACATTTTATCACTGTAATTAATTAATTTAGAACCAAGTAAGTTTACAGTAAAACATACTTAAGATGAAGTTTGTTTGTTTGTTTGTTTGTTATGCATCGCACCGACACAGTTATGGTCATATTGGCGACGTCCAGCTTATTAATGGTGGAGGAAGACCCCCGACTTACGTCTAGGATCCCAGACTTATGTCTGAGTAGAACCACCGGCGCACCGCAGGTCAAGGTCAGATGGAAAAGCTCCCCACATGAAAGTTCTCGCTGATATTTTACTGACATGTGGAAGGAGTTGTCCTATATTTTTTTGTAAATTTCATGTTTTTGGGAATACTCATATGATCATATCATTTTTTCATATTCTTGGTTTACCAGAATTTTAAGTATACTACTTTTATACAAAATAATTGATTTACAGCGTAACCAAGTCGGTCTAATAAACCGTTTTGTAGACCTTCATATATTTTATCCGTTATAACCGTTTTATGAAAGTATTCACCCCACACAATGTCATTATACAATGTTTATACGTTTGGGAGATCAAGAAAAGTGTTTTTTATATCTACTAGAAATAAGGTTTTTGACAAAGAAAATAGAACAGCATTTCATCTGGAGTTTCATGATTGGATTATTATTCCATTTTGAATTTAGTATAACGAAGATAATTTTGCTTCAATAACATGAAATACTCCGTGAAAAATGTTGTGTGCATGAGTTTATAGAATATACACCAGACCTGCTAGCGCAATCGGTAGAGCATCGACTCCATGTACGGGAGCCCCGGTTTGACCCAGGTCTACGACATTCGTAAGTCGTTGAATTGGAAGTGGTACAGTTCCCTTGCTAACAACGCTCAAGCCAATATAAGAGTAGTTCCACGACTGGTTGGCCCGGTGTCAGGATAATGTGAATGGTTGTGGTATCGGGTGTTCAGGGCATACTATACACATTGAAGGCAGCAGTGTATCTGCTAAAAGTGGGCACCGTCTCCAGATAACTGAAATACTGTTGGTAGGACGATAAAAGATAAATAAACAATATAAAGTATATGTCGCCCCTGTAGAAAGTAAAGACAAGCAGAGAAAAAGAGCGGTTTTTGTATGACGGTGTTTTAAGAAACAGCCAGTAGAATTCAAGACATGACAAGAACTATCCCACAAATAATTTCTTGTTTCTTTTTTTAACTATTTCATCACATTTGCATTTCCCCGAGAACATAAAGTTTACAAGTGACATACACAAATGGAACATTTAAAAGAGATTGAATTCTAATGTGACAATGCTCGTTTTCTCAAAACATACAAAATTAAACCTCCGGGGTATAAAGATGCCCTTTATCTGTCATTTAGGCATAACATGAGTAAATTAAATTTTTTTAATGAAGGACAAATTAACAAAAAAGAAGTGCACATGATTGTAGCATCCGGTTCATGTGTAGATGGAACTGAAAGAACCACAGTCCAAAGTCTATCAAAGGAAAATACACGTTACAATCTTTACAGAATGAATTAAAAGCAACATAGATTAAATGCACAGAGATATTTTTATTTCAGTTTCGATATACACCTCAAAAATAAGCTCCTTATAGCTTCATAAACGAATATACACGAATCATTGTATTATAAGACATTTTCCTATAATTTCACTCCGTCGGCTAACCGCGACAATAATATCACAAGCCGGTGATAATTAAGCCGATCAATATGTAAGGTACTGATGAATATACTCATTCCAAACAACTTACTTTTATGCATCGTGATGTGTCACCAACATTAAACATACCTAATTAGCAAACGGCGGACATCTCTAGCCGCCGATAAAAAAAGATTGACAACCCTATCGTTATTGCTTCACCTTCACGCGCGCACACACACACACATACACACACACACACACACACAAACGAACGCGCGCGTGCGCTTGCGAAGATTTAATTTCATCACGTCAAACTTTTGCAAATAAGTGCCGTCAAATTAATAAACTTCGCAACTATTTAAAAAGACTAAAACAATATTTACAATTATCAACGGTTTTTAACTTAACCATTTTACTTTACATACAATGGCTTAGTAATGTCTACCTTTCATATTATGAGTACAGATTTGTATTAAAAGAACCATCAACGTTAAGTCTTTGAAAAATAGTGTCAAAAGTGTTTAGCAAGTTTGCACGTACTGGCAACGTTAACGGACAGCTCAAAACAAACAAACACATCAGATTTTTCAGGCGCATCTTTGTAAGGAAAGATTGTTCACAGTGTGCATATGCCTTTTCTATGTTTAATTACCTTCACACAACATAGCACCAAGTGCATTTGAAAATTGCGATTTTGCTCATGAAAAAAGCCATAACGATTACAAAGTGTAAGCCGACAGAAAAAATACCAGGTAGGAGTGTTAATGGATTCATTTTGCTGGCAATCTCACGTGTGATGTCATCAAAAAATCTATACAGTTGGAGCAGAGAACAGTGAGAACCAAGTAGCAAATACTCTACTTCTTCTTATGGTTTGTTCGCGCATGCTCCCTACGGTGTCTTGGATGTCTCATATCCTAGCTTTTTCTTGTCGCTTATATGGACTAAGCGTTATAAATATTTTATTTTAAAATTTTATTTTTAGTCATCTGATAATTGAATCATGTCTATTTTTGCATATGATCTCTAACAGCGAGTAGGAAAGATGATGTTGTTATGATATAATTCATATTTATAACTGGGCATATAGATGTAAATACACGCTTTAAAAACAATAATCCAGTTGTGACAGCAAATATATTTACGCCAGAAATCTTTACGTCTCCTGAAGAAACTGTACGAATTAAAACCGCTGTCATCGCGAAAAATAGCATGCCTTTTAACTGACGTAAGCAGTGAGCAAGGTTGCATATGAATAAGTTTTCTGCATATGCTGACTCTGGGCTGAAGTCACTCGTGTATGAATCAAACAATATGTACGGTCCCTTTCACATGCATTTTTCACCAAAATATGATTTTGCACTTATACATTCATTGTTAGCAAAATATTATTTTCATAAAACCAAAGCTATTAGTATTGTTTTCTAACATAACTAATGCGTTTAGGTAATTCTATCTCGTTTATATTTTTTAATCTAAATTCGTTTCTATTTGATATAGGTCTTTTAAAACGGCAGTTTGTATTTGTCTTTTTTTTTAAAAAAAAATATTTTATCGTTTTCTGTCAGGTAGTGGTCCATCCCTGTTTGAAAGATATCGTTTAAAATTGCTGCGTGGTTATTATTAAGACATCGGTGATGCATGTGTGTAATTATCGCATGATTGAACCATTTTGAACTATTAAGATTTTATGTATGTTTTTCTTGGTGCATATTATAAGCACAGCATGTACACACATCTGGGAAGTCAATAATTGTATACATTGCAATGTTAAACATTGTTCGTTTAACAATTGTTCTTTTAACATCCATTCCTAATGCAGGTCTTTAAAGTCTAGTGTTAATAGGTCGTTGTTTTATCTTTCGTTACCCTACAGGTTCATATATGTTCTTTTTTACCGTTATATTCTAATTTTACGTTACGATTTACAATTGGATATGTTGATAAAATACTTTCTAAAAAGAACCCTAAATTGATATTGTATTACTTTTGTCTATGTTTTTGCCCAAGCTTATTGACATAATTTAAAATACTAAGAAGTGTTATAAATTAATCTTTAATCTGATTTTCTAGAAGTTCTCTATTAACCTAAAATTAACCTTACACTGGCTTTAATTGCTAATTCCTTAAATATACAAAAATGTTGTTATTAAAAGTATTCCACAAACAGTGGTGTGTTAAATAATAAACAGAAATGAGAAATATTTATAGCTGTATTTTATTTCAAACCTTTTTGGCTTGATTTCAATATTGTTTACATCCTATAGAATGCGGAATAAGCACTGAGATTATTTATTTTTGCCTTTCCCTTACAAAACATGTTTACTATAAATTCACATATTTTATATATTTAATATGTCATTGCATAATGCAAGTTGAGCATCAATCTAATTAATATATATAAACTGATAGATGATGCAGTTATTAAGAATTCGGCGTTTGTTGAAGTTAATAAAACAAACGTAACGCGATATTTTAGGACCTTTTAACGGTCAAATTTAATATCAAAATCTAATGACCTTATCAAGCTTCGGTGTATTCTCTAAGTAAGATATCTCAAAGACCTTTCTAAATAAATGTAAAATTCAACCCACGCTATTTCATGAAAGCAGTTAAACTCTGTGGAAACTATCTATAATAAACATTAATCTATATTGTGGTATTATGTTGGTTGAGTTCAAATTGCATTCTGCTGCCTGCGTACAATAAATTTCAGACTGTAGGACAAAATCCCCCCCGGACATAATCCCCCCTGCCCAAATTTGCATAGGTGGACAAAATCCCCCCCCCCCCCCCCCCCAATGAATTTTGTAAGGCGGACATAATCCCCCCCGTACTGAATCCCTCCCTGGATATTATATCTCATATTGAATGCTTAAGAATAACAACATTTCATTTTCTTAATTTTTATTTGGAAATATTCACCAATACAATCAACAATAACATTTCAGATTTTGTCATGAAAATACAACAAAATCATATTGTGCATTTATCAAAGGAAAATAGCCTAATTATGATAATTAGTTCAAACACAACAGTCAATTTGAATTGTCTGAAAGTTAGATCACATAAATATGTTATTAATATTATTAATCAAATGTTTCAGAAATTTGCATAATAATGGTACAATAAAACATTTTCAACAGCACATAAACAAAAAAGCACCATTTTAAAGGAGCACATTGAATAAACTGCATAATTATTAACACATACAATGTAGTTTCTATATGCAAAGCACAGTCTTGCACACATTGACCAGATTGTCACAAATTACACTAGTTGAGTCTGATACACTGTCCCATCGCGTAGAGGAACTGTGCCAGGGTCTTCTCGCCATCTAGGTAGTGCTGGCAAAGGGACTTGAGCCTATTTTGATGGAGGACTGTGGTCTTCTTCCTTCTCTTCGGTGCCTGCTCGCCCCTGCTGTGTCTGTAGATGTCGGCTTCGACCATAGCTGCGTCCTTTCCCAGGCAGTCGATGACTGTCCACAGTGATGGGTTGTTGTGGCCGACCAGGTGTTTGAACCCATTATTCCAACTTTCGCACATATTATTTGTGCGATGTTTGCCCATCATGGTCGCTTCATGCACATTCCATATCGCGAGTTCAAACCTTGGGGAGGTTCTCCTGAACCGCATTTGACCATTGTCACACATGACAGCCCTATATTGGCCTGTGACATAGTTTGAGTCGAAGTATTCAACCAAACCATGCAGGCTGTCGGGAGCTGCGTCCTTCAAGGCACGCATACCCTTGCTCACATCAGTGACAGGTAGGAAGGCCAAGGCATCCAACATTCCACAGAAGGTTCTCACTTCTTCATCAGACTTATACAGTGTCTGTAAACCTTCAGCCTGCACATGCCTCCAAGTAGACTGGGTAAGGTGGTAAAAGCAGCCTTGGATATGAATGTCAACTGCTAATACCGAATGGCGACCTCGAAGTCCACGATGACTCGAGTTGGGTTTGGCCTTATGTCTTTCGCCAGACATGTATCCAGGATGGCTGTCAGGCATTCTTCGTAGACCTCCTGGCGTTTAGACGGGAGTAGCGCGTATGCCACAGAGACACACGATTCTCCCAGTGGGACGCGGAGACAGAACAGCTGGGGGAACTGTGGTGGGGCTGTGGAGTGGGTCCCGTCCATGAACCAGGTATCTGCCTGGTCTAGGAGTTTGAGGCCATCATCACTGGCATACACGAGTATGCGGCTAGTTTCTTCCCCGTTGTCATAGACCAGAAAGGACTTGTCATTGCGAGTTGAGTACTCTTCTGGGATAGGGTGGGGGATGTCCCTCATTGATGCTGGCTCAGGGGGTGCTGTCCCACGCTTGGCCCGTCGCACTACCCGCTTCAGGGAGTCTATTCTTCCTGCTGCTGCCACCACTTCCTTTGGTACTTTGGACAGCTTGTCAGTTACTATTTGTCCAGGTTTCCCCCTGTTGGCTTGGACTGTTGCCTTAATGTCTGCCCTAACCTTCATGGCTTCCACACTGAATCTATCAGCCTCATGAGTATGGTCAGTAGTATACCTCACCACTGATTCATTAATGTCAGTTATTAGTGCACCTTTGCACTGTTGGCTGATACGGAGGGAACACTCCCAACGTACAGTTGTCTTTGATGATTTTTTCTTGGTGTAGGTGAACCCTTCATAGCAGAGTTTCCTTGCACCTTTGTTGCTTGTTATGAACTCCATAATTGGAATACAGGAAATATTTTGATGTCAGGCAATATATAATAAGAGATGTATCAGTTTGTTTATTGAGTAAATAATGACAACAGCTTGATTTTAAAAAACGTGTAAATTTGTCAAAAAGATTAACAATTAGCGCTAATTAAGAACAATTATTAATTAAAGTTACCCCACTGTTTGTAACAAAATTTCTAGCAATCAATGAGAAAATTGATTGAACACAATGCTCAATGTAAGAATGGGACACCATTATTTGTAACACATTTCCAATGAAATATATCATGAACAACATCAATTTCAATACTGAGAGGGTGTCAGTCCGGGTGGGATTATGTCCGCCTTACAAAATTCATGGGGGGGGGGGATTTTGTCCACCTATGCAAATTTTGGCAGGGGGGATTATGTCCGGGGGGGATTTTGTCCGGATACCTAAATTTCATTACTTAAAAGGAATAAGATTTATAGCAGTGCATTATGCTCATGCTTTTCATGTGCTTTCAATATAAATATCAATAACGCATGGCCTTCTATTTAAAAAACGGCTGAAAACCTGCTTTTGTTACTAATGAACCTAAAACTAACGCCAGTGTGCTCATTGTATCGACGTCCAGCTATTTTTGTAGAGGAATAACCGAAATAGATATCTGGGTAGAGTATAGCAACTGACACTCTTGAAAATAGTTGGCACAACGGTCATTCCGACCCACTCTACAAGACACTGACCCTTCGAAAATAATCGCCCCAACTAGGACTCGTGCACGAAAATGGTCGTCCAAATGGGGACTTCAAACGTGCCTGTGAGTGTTTGACGCGGATGGAAAATGCCGGGAGGGATTCCAAAAAGCTCTGTAGGGGACTGCCCCACATTAAAATGCTCGGTCCAAATTTGTCACCAACCTGCTCTGTATGGAAAAAACTCATATAAAAATGGTCAGCCCAATAGGGACCACAACAATATTGAAATGGTCAACTCAGAGAGGTCTCCAGCCTGTTCTGTAAGAAACCGACCCATATAAAAATGATCGTCCAATCCACTCTGTATGAAATGGCGTATACGAAAATGGTCACTGGGAATTTCAGTCTTGTCTGTGAGGGTATGACCCACTGAAAAATGGCCAGCCCAAGGAGAACTCCAACCTATTATGTGAGAGACAAACCTACATAAACATGGTCGACCTAACGGGGACTCAATCCCACTCAGTAAAACACTTGGCACGGATTGTACCATGACCCCCCACACATCTAACACACACACACACACACACACACACACACACTCACACACACACACATTTCACCAGCCTAACCATACATAGGTGAAAAGAGCTGTTCATTGTCTATCAGAAAAAAACTAGAAATAAGTAAACTTTTGCAACTTTCTTTGGCAAGACGTTTTACAAATATTCGCAAAGAACACAATTGCATTTCCAGAAAATTAGTTACTAATATGGTTTAGTCATGTATGTCAAACATATACATGTATAAGAATATACACTTATCAACCTGAGGTAGTTTCTAAACGAATAGGTCAATTCATTGGGTTCTTATCATTTTCTAAACCGAATGTTTGTACCCATTCGAACAAAACATTGAGAAGAAGAAAGGTAGAACAATGACTAAACAACGTTGGTGGAATATTTAATGCTTTCAGTGAGTCAACTTATCGTCGTTAAAAGACGCACGGTTCTTTTTTTTTTTCAGAAAATATATCACGGGGCACTCCAGTGTGGTATTGTTAATGAAGAGAAAGTCCAATTCTGGTCAGAATATTTATGTCAGTAAATCTGACATTAGGAAGTGTTTAACATATATTTTCAATGAGTAAATAGGACTTATATAATCAAAGCTATAGGAATGAAAACGAACGTTCGGAGGTGTTTGGAATGATGTCGAATGCCATGATGTATTCATAGCATTTAAACGACTTGTAGACCGAATTTATTCAAATTTTACTAGATTTGCTCAGTATTCTTGTACGCCAATTTGGATAACCAAAAGTACTTTATGGTTAAGTATATCGCGGACTATGGATGGGAAACAGTTGGATTAAAAACGTTTATATGATATCCGGCATTTTTAGCATGGTGGTTGGAACATGTATTTCTGTGTCGTTGTCTTTGATACACATGCATTTGAGAGACTTTCGATGTTGACTGAATATAACTTCATTTCATTTGAAAATGTAGTGTTTATTTCTTATGAATTAATAACATATAAATTAAAGGTTAATTGTGACACCTTTCGATTATATGTTAAGCAAAGCTTAGTCTTGTCGATTTTTCTCTCTGTAAGCAAGAACCGTTGAAGATGCTCTTTTAGAAAAGAAAGCATGGGGCGTCCAGAAACAGCGCCATAAACGAAAATCATGAGGCAGTTTTCGTACACAGTGACACAATTTTGCAATGCCTCTTAGCAGCTTACAAAAGAAGCATGACTGAAGAATAAGTTTAAGCAATATTTTCTCGAAAAAAAGTAACCTACAACCTGGTACGTTTGGCAAGAAAAAACTTTTGCAAAATCTGTAGTCAGGAGGGGGCCATCTAATTAACATTTCCCAACTAACGCACGAACGTAAGTTACGTTTTAAGATATTATTGAACACCGAACGATATCTGAATTTGGCCTTTCAAAATACAAAATATCTTGATCAAAGTTTAGATGTTCAAACTATAAGTTAAGAATCGGGTTAGGTAGACATATGGGTATACCGTTAAATAATCGATTATGTGAGTTTTGTTTGCAAAAAAGTATTAATGTTATTGAATGCGAGTATCATGTATTTTTCGTCTGTCCACAGTATAACAATATACGTGATGAGTATCTCCTGCTGTGGTATGCGGACGAAAGAAATGTTAAAGCATTTAATTGTCTTCAAAGCACTGATAAATGTGACATTATAAGATAAATATCTAAGTTCTTATTTCATTAGTTACATGCCACAAACTAGCAAAGATGCATAACAAATAAATTCCATTCTTTGTTGTTGTTGTGTGTTGGGGTTTTTTCAAAAGTCCACAAAAACAATAAAACCAGCTAATTTTCAATATCATGTCATACATTTAGCATTGTCAACTATTATTTGAGGTATTAATAAAGCATTGTTAACAATTATTTTAGAAATGAAACAATATGAGAATGACGTTATTTATAGTTATATTACATGTTTGTATACATGTACCTGTTATCTATTTTTTATAATATATTGGAACAGTGTAAATGTATTTCATTTGTAAAGCTAACCCCGTTACCGTCTTGAAACGGTAAGTCAGAGAAAAGAATTTACGTTACGGAGAGCTTTTACTTCGCGTATCCTTACGCATATCAGGAGGTCTGTAACGCTCAGGAAAACCCAGTACCGTCTTAAAACGGTCAACCAGAAAAAAAGGAGTTGATAGAAACAGGTTTACTGAGAGATTTTACTTCGCTAATCCTTAACAATAGTTCTGTTACTTTTTAAAGGTATCGTATTCTTATTCGAAGGCGATTTAATTCAGAGAATAAGGAGTATTTTAAATGCTACTGGGTTAGCTGATCTACTTATGGGTTAAATGTTAAGGTTTCTTTTACTCTTGCCTCAAACATAGTGAGTGCATGAAAATAAATCATAAATTAAGTTACTACTGTGTTTTTTAAGAAATGTGACCGAGCTGTCCCAAACAATTGCTAATATCTTACAAGTAAGCCAACTTAAAACTGAATTGACCTCTTCTGGTATGAATGTGTGTAGTTTCAAGTGTCGCATTAAGTACTAACTTTACTACTTTAAACTTGGCTGGCTGATCCTGTAGGGTACCTAAATGCTAGTGTCATAAATCTGACATCTAAACCGGATGGACCAGCTCTCTTCCAGTCTTTCTTTCTTTGTTGGCGCCTCAAATATATTCTATTATAATAACAATATCAAATATTATATTAAATTATTATTTAGGTTTGTTTGTTTTTGCGTGCTTTCAAAGAATAACTGACACACCAGTGAATTGTCATCTTATGACAAACGTTAATTCACTGTTATAAGTGGTGCGTGTTACAAATACCGTTTATGTTTTCACAAGCTTTAAAATTCCCATTATTACATAACTGTACGTTATACGTCCTATAAAAAAAGCACCTAACATGTTCGATAACACGAGGGTCTGCTTTAAACCAATTCCATTATGTATATCACGATTTTGTCCCCGGACCGAAAAGTGAAATCGATATAAAGCCCGCATTTGAAGTAAGTTTATTGGCTTATGAGGCAGAGCCAAAAATGATAAAGATTTCAGCAAGAAGCTCTTAGAAATGGCAGCCATTTTGTTTTACCTCGGTCTGTGTGTAGACGCTTACAGGTTGCATAAATTTATGAAATAAAATATTCTCAGTTTTCGAACATTCACGGCATGAATTTATAGTGTTTAACCGAATGTTTTATAAATTTACAACATGTATATTTCACAAAAACCTAAACAAGAATTTTCTGACTTGCATTAATGCATTAACTAAAAAATTAAATATTAAATGTGAAATGTTAAAAGTACATTTAGTTATTTAATAAAATTGGGCCAATGCGATTGCCCTCGGACAAATAACAGAGCCAATATCAAATCAATTATTTATTAACATATAATAATGTATTTGATCGTTGATAAAGGTCGGTATTCATCTGTTGCATGTCTGTCATTTCTTCTGTCTCGCTGTAGTAAAAAATCATGATAAATCGAGAAAATCACTTTTAGGTGCGTCGTCGAACTGATACGATCTTATACTATACGGCTTGGCTTAGTGATAGGTACGCATAAGTCGCTGGTATAGCTGGTGGATCATAATGCAAGTCGATGCACGTAGAAATCAAGGGCATATAATCATGTTAGACTAATAAATATATATATATGTGTGTGTGTGCGTGCGTGCGTGTTTGCGTGCGTGCGTGCGTGCGTGCGTGCGTGCGTGTGTGTGTGTGTGTTGATTTTCATAGCTTTGACCATATAAAAATAACAGTTTGTTAAAATATGTTTCCTCTACATGTTTACCGATTGGGAAGAAAATGCTCTTTATAAATGACCTTTAACAGTAATAGCCGTATTATTCGCTTTTACCAATGATAACATACATGTAAGTAATGATAACCTATTATTTACAATACTTTTAGAATAAAGTATGTTTTGCAAACTGTCAATTTATAAAAAAAATATTTTAAAACAATGTTACTATGTTACAGAGAATCAGATTTGACCGAACATATGTTCATAATGCACGAAGCCAATTTTGTGCAATGACATAACTTTTTTATCACATAACCTACCGCGCGAGCGGGAGGTAACATTCGTGCTTTATTTTTGGTAAAACACTAGTTAATTACCGTAGTGTGACGTCATTAAGTATGTGTAGTGTACATGCCATTTCCTGATCACTTTGTTGTCACCGTATTATGCATTTTGTTGGACAATTTTTTTTTCGTCATGTTATAAACGCATCAGTTGTCTAATTGCAGAGCCTCGTTTCGTATCATTTCATCCACCTCGTTTAATATTTTCAGTATCTAATGAACACTCATATCAGATCCTCTATATAATTTATACACATCACTATCGACATATAAACTGTCTGCAGTTCCTTCTTGTTACACAACTTCTTGTTAAAGTTATAAAATATTGTAGATATGGCCTTCATGCAACAGACAATTGACAGGTTTATTCATCAGCTACGCGAATATTTGATCATCAAAAGCATCATACAGTGTGCAAGTGCATTACCGGCTTATTCTGTACGTGTTAATGGTCGGTGCTTAATGTTGACAAGTGGTGATGTTATTATATTGTGTGCACGATTTAGCAATGTTAATTGTACTTAAAAATGTCTTCTTGATATAAAATATTCTCCTTTTTTCTTATATTCCCTTAATTTTTAAGAAGAATCATTATAAAGTATAGCAGCTTGATATCTGCTCAAGATTTAGTTTCGATGCATTATGAAGAATGAGGCATAAAGCAACATTCCTGTGTCTCAACTCTTGTTGATGTCAATAATGTTGTTTATCTACAGTTCCTGAAATAAAATAATTGTGCATATCATTGCAGAGGTGTTTTGTTTGTTGTACATAACATTTAAATGATAACTGATATGTGCACGTAAATAAGTTCATAGTTATTCCACTTCTTGGCTTACGAAAAAGATTTTACTAAACAAATTAGTAACATTTAAAAGGAAATAGTCAGAAAGCTGTGAACGAATATGTATTGACGTTTTTGTCGTAGCAGTGGGATTGTAAGTTTCCGAGTACTGCAAAGCCATATGTAAAATTGTTAGTTATCAAGTAATGAAACAGACATGCATTGCAAGCCTTCTTTGCGTAATAATTTTTAACTTACTTAAATGTTAATAGAGCGTCACACGTGCAAATTCGTTCAAACAATTATCACAATAATAAATGTCGTTGTTCTATTTTCTTTGTTCTGATTGATATTTAAATATTACAATGGCTAAATAATTATAGTGAGTTACAAAATATTATAAAATAGAATTATATTGGAACATTAACGTCTTCAGCTAGAATGCGAGATATGGCACTTTAGTACATGTCGGTTGTTACAGTTTATACACTTCGGCCCTTGAAACAAAAATACTTCGAATTTTAAATATGCAACGGCAAAATATTTTAGAACGTTGCTGAATAAAGTGTTAAAGAGTCCAAGCAAGCAGAGTAGTTTCTAAAAAAAATAGGTCAAATGCATTGGGTTCTTATCATTTTCTAAAGTGAAAGTTTGTACCCATTCAAGAAACATTGTGAAGAAGAAAGGTAGAACAATGACTAAACAACGTTGGTGGAATATTTAATGCTTTCAGTGAGTCAACTTATCGTCGTAAAAAGACGCACGGTTCTTTTTTTTTATCAGAAATATATCACGTCACTCCAGTGTGGTATTGTTAATGAAGAGAAAGTCCAATTCTGGGCAGAATATTTATGTCAATAAATCAGACATTAGGTTGTGTTTAACATATATTTCCAATGAGTAAAAAGGACTTATATAATCAAAGCTATAGGGATGAAAACAAACGTTCGGAGGTGTTTGGAAGGATGTCGAATGCCATGATGTATTCATAGCATTTAAACGACTTGTAAACCGAAATAATTCAAAGTTTACTAAATTTGCTCAGTATTCTTGCACGCCAATTTGGATAACCAAAAGTACTTTATGGTTAAGTATATCGCGGACTATGGATGGGAAACAGTTGGATTAAAACGTTTATATGATATCCGACATTTTTAGCATGGTGGTTGGAACATGTATTTCTGTGTCGTTGTCTTTGATACACATGCATTTGAGAGACTTTCGATGTTGACTGAATACAACTTCATTTCGTTTGAAAATGTATTATTTATTCAAAAGAAGGGTATTCACTTTTTTATCACATAACCTACCGCGCGAGTGTGAGGTAAGACTTGTGCTTTATTTTTGGTAAAACACTAGTTAGTTATCGTAGTGTGACGTCATTAAGTACGTGTAGTGTACATGCCATTTCCTGATCACTTTGTTGTCAGCGTATTATGCATTTTGTTGGACAATTTTATTTTAGTCATGTTATAAACGCATCAGTTGTCTAACGGCAGAGCCTCGTTTCGTATCATTTCATCCACCTCGTTTAATATTTTCAGTATCTAATGAACACTCATATCAGATCCTCTATATAATTTAAACACATCACCATCGACATATAAACTGTCTGCAGTTCCTTCTTGTTACACAACTTCTTGTTAAAGTTATAAAATATTGTAGATATGGCCTTCATGCAACAGACAATTGACAGGTTTATTCATCAGCTAAGTGAATATTTGATCATCAAAAGCATCATACAGTGTGCAAGTGCATTACCGGCTTATTCTGTACGTGTTAATGATCGGCGCTTAATGTTGACAAGTGGTGATGTTATTATATTGTGTGCATGATTAAGCAATGTTGATTGTACTTAAAAATGTCTTCTTGATATAAAATATTGTCATTTTTTCTTATATTCCCTTAATTTTTCAGAAGAATCATCATAAAGTATAGCAGCTTGATATCTGCTCAAGATTTAGTTTCGATGCATTACGAAGAATATGGCATAAAGCAACATTCCTGTGTCTCAACTCTTGTTGATGCCAATACTGTTGTTTATCTACAGTTCCTGAAATAAAATAATTGTGCATATCATTGCAGAGCTGTTTTTGTTTGTTGTACATAACATTCAAATGGTAACTGATATGTACACGTAAATAAGTTCAAAGTTATTCCACTTCTTGGCAAAAAAGATTTTACTAAACAAATTAGTAACATTTAAAAGGAAATAGTCAGAAAGCTGTGAACGAATATGTATTGACGTTTTTATCGTAGCAGTGGGATTGTAAGTTTCCGAGTACTGCATAGCCATATGTACAATTGTAAGTTGTCAAGTTATCAAACAGACATGCATTGCAAGCCTTCTTTGCGTAGTAACTTTCTTTCACTTAAATGTAAATAGAGCGTCACACGTGCAAGTTCGTTCAAACAATTAACACAATAATAAATGTCGTTGTTCTATTTTCTTAGTTCTGATTAATATTTAAATATTACAATGGCTAAATAATTATAGTGATTTACAAAATATTATAAAATAGAATTATATTGGAACATTAACGTCTTCAGCTGGAATGCGAGATATGGCACTTTAGTACATGTCGGTTGTTACGGTTTTATACACTTCGGCCCTTAAACAAAAATACTTCGAATTTTAAATATGCAACGGCAAAATATTTTAGAACGTTGCTGAATGAAATTTTAAAGAGTCCAAGCAAGCATGTTTGAAATGATGGTTTTATAGGGTCCATGGATGTGTTCAGCGGAGATTAAACTGGCTTTAAACTTGATTCTTTGCAAACCAACGCCACGATAACCAGCACCAGTTAACCGCCACTTTGTTCTCTTTTTTTTTAAAACACCATACCAGGAAATGTTTGTAGTGACACATAACGTCACAGCGTCCACGCCTTGTCAATGTATTTCCATACATTTGCATGTATGAATGGTAAAAACTGGCAATCTCCATATTAAATTTGGAAACGACGGCAATTTCTTTTGATTTGATGCGGTTCTTAAAATCGCCAGCAATGCCAATATAAAGAACAAGAGGCTGAATAGCCACTGTATTCAATGGCACGTTCTTTGTTGTTTATTTTTTTGTATTGGTTGTTTTTGCCCCTTTTGGTTATGGCTCGAACCAAGAACAAAATACTTTTAGCGGATGTTACATCTCACAAAGAAGAGAATGAGATGAGGTAAAATTGGTCAGATTAAAAGCATTTTATTACTGTAATTAATTAATTTAGAACCAAGTAAGTTTACAGTAAAACATACTTAAGATGAAGTTTGTTTGTTTGTTTGTTTGTTATGCATCGCACCGACACAGTTATGGTCATATTGGCGACGTCCAGCTTATTAATGGTGGAGGAAGACCCCCGACTTACGTCTAGGATCCCAGACTTATGTCTGAGTAGAACCACCGGCGCACCGCAGGTCAAGGTCAGATGGAAAACCTCCCCACATGAAAGTTCTCGCTGATATTTTACTGACATGTGGAAGGAGTTGTCCTATATTTTTTTGTAAATTTCATTTTTTGGGGAATACTCATATGACCATTTCATTTTTTCATATTCTTGGTTTACCAGAATTTTAAGTATACTACTTTTATACAAAATATTTGATTTACAGCGTAACCAAGTCGGTCTAATAAACCGTTTTGTAGACCTTCATATATTTTATCCGTTATAACTGTTTTATGAAATTATTCACCCCACACAATGTCATTATACAATGTTAATACGTTTGGGAGATCAAGAAATGTGTTTTTATCTCTACTAGAAATAAGGTTTTTGACAAAGAAAATTTATCTGGAGTTTCATGATTGGATTAATATTCCATTTTGAATTTAGTATAACGAGCATATAGATAATTTTGCTTCAATAACATGAAATACTCCGTGAAAAATGTTGTGTGCATGAGTTTATAGAATATACACCAGACCTGCTAGCGCAATCGGTAGAGCATCGACTCCATGTACGGGAGTCCCGGGTTTGACCCTTGGCTACGACATTCGTAAGTCGTTGAATTGGTAGTGGTACAGTTCCATTGCTAAAAACGCTCAAGCAAATATAAGGGTAGTTCCACGACTGGTTGGCCCGGTGTCAGGATAATGTGAATGGTTGTGGTATCATGCCAGGTGTTCATGGCATACTATACACATTGAAGGCAGCACTATATCTGCTTAAAGTGGGCACCGTCTCCAGATAACTGAAATACTGTACATATATAAACTCGTCACGTTACCGTCTCAATAAATATATATATATTCATCAATCCTTACATTTAGCATAATCCTTAAAAAAATTGTATTAATTCAATTTGATTTTAACATAAAAACAGTATAACTCGAAAAATAATTGCTCTCAACGATATTGGGTTAGGTAAACTTACATTTCTTCAATGATCTCTTGTTACTGTACGGTTTAGCAATTTCTACAACTTGTAAATTTAAAAAAAAAATAATCATTTCAACTTTAAAATTAGTAGGACATTCTCGGGATATGTTTTTAAGACTGTTTCTATGACATTGTGCGGGGGTTTTAATCAATCTCTCGATCAGGAGTACTGTCTACAGGATAAACTGTTTCAAAATTTCCATATTTCATTTAGTTTCCAATTAATGCTGTTCTTTATTATGCAATGATAAACTTTATTTATAAATAATAATAAATGCTTAAGCTTTCAGATCGGCGACTGCTGAAATAGCCTTTCGTTTATGCTTAATCATTTATAAATTTAGTATGACCATCAGAATTAATTCACAATGTGATTTAAAGTTGTATTATAACTCTTGTATTTAAATTTAAAAAAGGTGTTTTATGTTGTTTTAGTTCATTGTCTAACCAACAATAAACAGTTTGGTGAAAAAATGACACGTAGTATGTATCCAGAAAATCGAGTATATTGACAATTCTGACTAAAGAAGAAAATATATGTAAAAAGTAACGAATTCAAAGCGCAGATTAAAACTGCATAAAAAAGTGTGCAATATCGTAGTGCATCGCCAGTCACGGGCGACCTTCGAATCGAACAAGGCCTTTACGGCAGAGCAAGTGTAATACACAATTTACAAAATTGGAAAATAAACACAATTAATCTGGTGCATGCCTTAAACGTGCCAGTATATCAAGAAAGAAATTATAAATAAGGAAAACAAACACGTTGCTAGATTGGTTCCACTCAAACTATCCGAAATATGTTATGAATTGATTTCATTCCAAAGCCTCTTAAAAATAATTTCCCGATTTTTCTACTTAAGATGCTTTATTTAAAATTAAGTATAATCAATCAAAATATTTAGAAGACAATTGTTCTTCCTAAATCTGGTATTATCACAACAACAAAAATTCGTCATAATTAACAGAATAAAAAAAGTTACTCATTCTGCCCATGTGGGGATTCGAACCTTTTACTCTCAGATGTAAAATCACTTTAGGCCTTTCGACAAATTTCCACTGTAGGAGAGGGGGTGGGGGTGAGTGCAGTACACATGCTCTACCTTAATCGAGGTCTTTATCTGGTTCCTAATTAAAGATGACCGAATTATTAATCATGGTTTTACTAATTATCCGACGCTTTGAAAGGTACGCCAAATTACATTCAATATAATAATATATATAATAACGTTAAGTATTTTACTTGTGTTTAAATCTGTTTGTTGTTTTCTGTGGGTTTTTAGATACATCGCAGAGACCAATTATGATTACTATAGCGACGTCCAGCTGTTTTGGTGAGGGAAGACCCCAGACAAATGTCACCGCTGGTCAGCTGAAAGACCGTCCAACATTAAGTCCTTCACCCCAAACGGGACTCGAACCCACGCGGTGGGAGGCTAAACAGTCAGAGGAGTTACAAATCGGCGGCTCTACCACTGCGCCACGGGCGCCCGGGAGTCCCTTATTTAAGCTGTACTTCCTCAATTATCCCATATCTCAGTGATATTATCGAATGATGCTCTACATTTATTTCTTAATGATTAAGTAACATTGTGCATAAAAAATAAATAGATCTACATTTCGAGGTTGCATTTAAACCATTCTACGTAACACAGTCATAGAAAAACTTATCCATCTAGAACTTCAAGTTTGGTTCCGATTGCTTTGGAAAATCTGTCTGTGTCAACATGGCCGCATCAATCTCACAGAAGGAATGCATCAGGCTGTTCTGACTCGGAGTTCCTCTGATTTTGCCGTCCAGCCCGAAGTATGACGTCCAGTGTTTAAGATCTGCATTGTCTGGTATTTTCAGTTCTTTAGCCACTAGATCGGCAGGTTCCATTGTACTCTCCCAAACAAAACCACCCTTCTCCTTCCGTAATCCAGAAAGTACCGCCCCTGTGTGCAGCTTTCGATGTTCTGCAAATATAGTTATTTATTTCGTGTTTTAGGGTGAAAGAGTGAAAAATATCAGTGAAAGAAAACTTTATCATTTTACTCTAGCATACAGTGAAATGATAAGGTTATCATTTTCATTCTGGATCCCAAGGGAGACATTTTTAAGGTAAAATAAAGTTTAAAAAAAATAATAAGCAGGAATTTTTTAAAAATCGAATTTAGTGTATGATTGAGTATTATTTCACTCGTGATCATAGAAAAATAATATTTTTACACTTGGCTCGTGAAAATACATTATCAGGCGCGTAACAGCCTATACGCACACTACACTTTGTCCCCATAAAATGCAAACATAAAAAGAAATAATCTGCAATAAAAGTATTCTAGTGTAGGTTAGTTGTATAATAATTGCGATCAACTTATACCCCAACTTTCACCATAAAAATTATGTTAAACTGCTAAATCGATTTAAATACCTTTCTGTATCCCCGCTTGTTTGGTATGGGCGTTTCAATACCTTTATTTATGTATTTCAAATTAGATTTTCTCAGATAATTTCGTCCACAGGATGATCTCATATTGGCAGTATCTTTTATAATGATATGTACAGAATTGCAAATTCTGTATTGCTACAATGTTCTATCTAGAAATACAAAATTTTCTTGGGGGAATATGCCCCCCTGTATCTGCCATGCGTACACATCATAATATGCCTAGCTACGTCCCTGATTATCTACGACCACCCGGAAATAAAATACGATCATACACCGAAAGCGACAAATATCCACTACGTCATTGTACACTGAAAAACTGAGTCATTCAAACATATCTTCCTGGTAACAAGCGTCTAATGTTGTGTCAACTATTACAGGCCAGGACAAAGACATAATGGTGCGAATGGCTGCAGTGCGTATACATATCTGAAACTGCACAACAAAAATCTTAACGTCTTCGCCCTCGTGACATTTCCATGCGTTTTGAAAATACAATGGAACGGTGACAGACTGACAAAGCAAAATTGCATTTATGGTTTTGCCCACATACACCGTGATCATTGATTTATCATTTTTCTTTCGTTTTACAAAGATTTTACTATGAAGCTTCGAGTTAAAGTTCGGTCTGGAATTTAATCAAAGACCATGGCATCCAAACGCGACAAAAAGCATTTGTTATATACAGACCAGAACTAGGTATTAATTAATGAAAATACAGTAAATCCTACATAACAACAGAAACGAGAAAGATTTAAAAGAAACATTGCTAAGCAGACAATGTCTTTAAAATGGTAGAGATCTTTGCATTTTACCAGACTGACATATGCGAACTTTTCAAATCAAGCACTATGTTTTCATTAACATAAATGCCATCTTGAGAGGTATTCAGATTTGTATACATCATTATTAACACTATTTGGTTTGCTTTCAATGCAACTGTGGCCACTTATGATATATTACGCTACAGTCAGCTTTGTTGAAAAGCTTAAGCAGTTTATAATCAAGTGCTTGAAGAGATGGCTGAACTTACCACAATCTTCTACAAATATTAGACTGTATGAAACCTCAATAAATCTTTAACTAACATTTAACTTCCTGATAGAGGAATACAAGGTGACAAAGGCAAAAATTTTGCTCACCTTCAGAGATACACATGATGACAAAATCAAATCAACAAAGCAGGTATCGATGTAATGACATGGCGTAAATGTTCAATAATGCAGGTATCGATGTAACGACATGGTATAATAGTAAACAAAGCAAGTATCGATGTAACGACATGGAATAATAATAAACAAAGCAGGTATCGATGTAACGACATGGCATAATAGTAAACAAAGCAGATATCGATGTAACGACATGGCATAATAGTAAACAAAGCAGGTATCGATGTAACGACATGGTGAAATAGTCAATAAAGCAGGTATCAATGTAACGACATGACGTAAATGGTCAACAAAGCAGGCAGTAAACAGGACGAAAGAAACCTCAAATCCAGGAACATAATCGACAGAGAAGGACCCTGTGTACAAAACAGCAACGGTGGTGGAAGAAAGTTGGCAAGGTCGAAACAATTACAATGGTTCAAGCTGAGATCCGAAAAACAAGAAATGACGCATGGGCAGCATAGTCTGTATAGGTAAATAAGAAAAAGTCCAATCAAAATTATCACAGATATTTCAATTTATTTGCCACAGATATTTAAATCTAAATTACCCATAGGCAAGGGCAAACATGGTAAAGAAAACCCAGTAGTTGTCGCCATGTAACGGTCAGTCGGCAAAAGGACCGGCTGGGGTGCTTAAACCTAGTTTGTGGAGCGCTCCAAACTCGCACTTCCAGATAGCACTGCAAGGTTACGAATCAAGCGCACCGTACCTTTACGCAAACTATCATGGTAGGTGCATTGGAAGTATGATCCACTTCAGATAGACTCCAGTCAGTGTGTGGCCTCATACATACTTCAGCAAACCTCTGAAGGGAGAAGGTCTCAGATGTCCGCATTTTTGGCTTTAAATATATATTGGAACTATCTAGCCATCCTTTCATCTAGCCATTCTTTTTATATTCACTATTGCTTTAACTCAATTGGCGCCTTGACGAAGTATTGCAAGAGACTGCTGGTGCGAAAAATAAAAAATAAAACGGAAAAGCCCTTAAGCTAAATTGTCGGAGTTCATTCCTTTGTGAAAAAGGGAAAACAGCTAACTATCTAGCCTTTTACAGGAGTTAAATGAATAGAAAATGCAGCTGACTTTGGGAAAAGACTTAATTTTTCCAACATGGTTCAGACGTCCCTACGGACACATTCAGTGCTTTGGTTCAAATCCACAAAGACGACGGTGTTCATTGAGTTCACTGTGCCTTTGGATGATACAAAATATGAGGCATTTAAAAAATTCTAACCAAGACCAAGGACCTTGCTTATGTTTATAGCGGCAAGGATAGGTCGCAAGTATTCTTTCAAGTTGACTACGGATTGCAGTGGTTTCTCCACACATTATGTTTAAAGAAGACTCAGCTAATGATGTTTATGAACAGCAGTCCTAGCACTGTTTGCTGACATATTAATTAAATACACCTGCACAAAATATACGCCGGTAGCGCTGCATTATGGAAATAACGGCGTTATGCAATGTGAGGGAGGTGGAACATTAATTAAAATATATATAAAATATGTTTCACTTACTATCCGAGTCCAAGATAAACTCCTTCATCTTTCTGATCTTGTGTACATCTGGTGCGGAAGCCAGGTGACCACCAGTACTCTTACAGTCCTCCTTGTTGCCGTGCATACCCAGCTGGTTGGCCACAGGGATCCAGAAGCACATGCGTTTGAACTGTACGTATGGTTCAGGACAGAAAACTGCAACAGAAACGGAAATGTTCTTAAAATATATATTTACTTTTTGCTGTTTACTGTTTCAAATCGAATAAAGTTTTATATATGTATGTGTGTTTGTATGTGTGTATGTGTGTGTGTGTGTGTGGTGTGTGTGTGTGTGTGTGTGTGTGTGTGTGTGTGTGTGTGTGTGTGTGTGTGTGTGTGTGTGTGTGTGTGTGCGCGCGCGCGCGCGTGTGTGCGTGAGTGCGTGTGTGCGTGTGTGCGTGTATGTATGTATGCATGTATGTATGTATGTATGTATGTATGTATGTATGTATGTATGTATGTATGTATGTATGTATGTATGTATGTATGTATGTATCAAGTTCTGCAAGTACAAATATAAGTTAGTAATCAAAGCTCAAATTTGACAGATCCAAGACTTAATCACATAACTACCCATTAATTATATATTGTATGGAGTTCTGATTTGTAGATATGTAGATATGACATACAATTTAGTTTTCTAAGCTCACTTCTTAAAAAGTGGGTATCGAACAAAATAAATTCAAACAGCAAGATTGAGAGTTTGTTTATGGAGATAAAGACATCATGTGGGTGCTTTGTTGTTGTTGTTTTTGTGTTGTTGTTGTTGTTGTTGTTGTTTTCAGTAAATAATGTGTAAATGGTCAGCTTCATATTGAATTGAAGACGGTCTAAAACCTAGTCACATGTTTACATTAGGAAGATTATGCTATCCAATAGTTATCTTATGTCATTATATGACACGTGTGAACGTTCTTAATAATGTGGTTTATATTCTTTAATTCTTGTTACTGTTTGTTTGCTTATTGGGTTTATTGTCCCACCAACAGTATTTCAGTTATCTGGAGATGGTGTCCACTTGATGCAGATATCGTGCTGAGTTCACTGTGTTTATCATGCCGTGAACACCTGGCTTGATACCACACCCAGTCACATTATCCCGACATCGGGCCAACCAGTCATGGAACTACCTTATATTTGCTTGAGCGTTAGCATGGGAGCTATACCACTACCATTTTAACGACTTTGGTATGTCGCGGCCCAGGATCGAACCTGGGGCCTCCCGTACCTGGAGCCGATCCTCTGCCGATTGTGCTACCAGGTCCGGTCTCTTGTTCCTATTTTGGTCTTAATGCTTGGATACTTTTTCTGCTTTTTAAATAAATATTTAAGACATTAGCATATGTGCATTTTCAATCACTAGCATAAGCGCATCTGCAAACATAAGCATATGTGCATTGAGGAGCATAAGTACATACATATATTTTTTTAATATTTACAACTGTTCAATGTCACTTTTTGGCATAATGTCCTGTCAAAATGTCAGACATTTTACATGTATTTTAATCTTTAAAATAAGTTTTGCATCCATACTTTTAAATATGTTTAAATATATATTTTGGAGACTTATATTCTGCTGAATAAAATTTCTTATAATAAGTTATGACAAAAGTCGTGACGTCATTGAAAAATAATGTCCACATTGTGTTTAGAAAAGAAAACGCTTTCCTTGACGTGTTGAATCTGAAGACGTAGCTTTACAATGTTCGGTGACAAGTTTATAGCATTAAAGTATTCTACTTTTAAAAAAATCGTGCTATATATCATTTATAAGTTATAGGAGGTAACATGAGGTGAATCACAACCAAGGTATGGATAACGCACAATGCTAAAGTTTAAAATAGTCTCTTTTGTCATAAATTGCAGCACACATATTGTCATTGGAAATAGTGCTCTCAATGTCTTATGAAAACTGCATTTGAATGTCAAACATTTGTTTTGTTGAGTATAAGTTCTGAAAGGTAAATCAGATAGATAACTTGAGCGAATGAATTTTATTCTTTAATACGACTTTCGTCAAAATTGTCTGAGATTTAATTGAAAGCCTCTATCATGTTACTTTGGGTTGAAGGGTGTAAAGTTAAAATAATGTCATGTTTAAAACAGTATAAAGACAAATCTGCAATCAAGGGTGCACATTTAATTATCATAGGAATAACAATTACTCGTCTAAATAAATAAGGTGTCACCGCATTTTTTGAATATGTAGGAAACGTGGAGCTTTACAAACTTGTGCAAAAGTCCGAATATTAAATATATCTGAAAAAAGCGCATAACTTTAATTTCAAGCAAAATATTAATGTTGTTTTCGAGTACTCTTTTTATTTGAAGGTAATTTGTTCTCAATTAAAACACCATCAATGCAAAGCAATTGAAATTTAAAGTACAGGAACGTGTCCAAGGCTACTGATGAATTTTTTATTTACCAGCAATGTTCAGTTACTTAATTTTCATATTTTTTCACAATATTTTAAAGACGTGATTCCGTCTTGTAAGAAAATTAGTCATTTGTAAGAATGTGTTTTTTTTATGAAATAAACCTGTTGAACATTCACCACAAACCGAAAACGTCATGAATCGGTGAGGATCTTTTTTTATTTTAACTGTCTATGTTATATTTCGATACAAGACTTATGATCACTTATGTCACCATTATCAAGCTTATTTCTCAAACCATCTACATTCCAGATAGGAATACACACATGTTTCTCTGAGTGTATCCCTTACTGTGTATTAGTGCTTTATTAATTATGGCACAAATACTGCAATTTTGCAGCAAGAGATATTAAGCGTTAAACCAAATAAATTGCAGCGACTTCATGATTATATCTTTAAAAATATATTTTTTAATATTTAGGTATCTCGCTTTTATTGATAGACAAATTTACTTGGACCAAGTTCTTACACTCTTCACACTGGTTACATTTGTTATACAGTCACTACTGTCGTCTTGAGAAGCACATTGCCAAAGCTGATATCGTGCCATAAACAGGCAAGAAAATGAAGGGTGGAGCTGGCATCGCAGTTCTTTCCAATTATTCATTTACATCCACAGAAGCTTCACCGGCCGCAAAAGCTCAATTGGTAGAGCGTCGGCTTGCGGATCGGGAGTTCGCGGGTTCAAACCCCGGGCGGGTCAAACCAAAGACTTTAAAGTTGGTAGTAGTGGCTTCCCTCCTAACGCTCGGGGCTAAGGGGACAGCATTACGCCTGACTCGTCGGTGTCAGTATAATGGACCGGCCGGGTTCAGTCCCTGGGCACCTCATAAGTGCCCCTGTGCTATAATGATAGAAATGTCGCTGCGCAGTATCGGCAAAAATGCCGGCTAATCCCTAATCCCTCATCCAGTGTTAAAAGTACTTTTAGCATTTCACATGCTTTTGGTTATTGTGATCATATAGATCTTCGGAGATGGCAAATATTACACAGCCGTTACGATCGTCTTAAAATATACCAAAGCAATGCAAAAATTAAATCTTGGTGATGTTCCAAAGCTGCACTGTCATACATATATTTGCTGTTTCAGTTTTTGTCTCATTGTCACTTGTAAGCATATATCTCGGGGAGGTGTTCTTGTGTTGCTTTTTATAGCTCTAAATTGAACAAGGCGCTACATACTTACGACGGATTGCCTTCAAATAGGCATGTGATGTCACGCAAAGCAGCTACTTTGAGCTTTTATCCAGTGACACATGAAGAAGGGCTGTACGACTTGGAGCGGATTCCACTCACATTTACTTAGCATTAAGTTTGCCCTAGGAAAGTATTTTAAACTTAAAACATCAAAACGTATTCCACCAATGTTATTTGTCTACTTAGAAATGTGTGTTCTAACGTTAAGTAAGTCGGCACCTTGTTGGTGGTATGAGACAAGCTTACTTATAAAGTTCAAGAAAAGTTATTATGTTTAGTAAACGTTGGTGGAATTCACCATTGCTTGTATAGTTATAAACAATCATTTCACTATTATTGCTCTTATCACCACTGCAGAAAAAGTTAAACAGTTTATTAAAATGCCTTTAAGGACACTTAGGCCCGTATTCATTAAACATTCTTACGCCTATGTCATGACTTAAGACCAAGACACAATTTTCATACCAACAAAAATAAGCTTATTTATGAAGTTTCAATGTGATTTTATGCTGCAAGGAGCAAAGTTTAGGTGTCGTGCAAAAACGCAGACATGTAGCTAAATACATAATAAAGATATTGTGGAATGAAATCCATGACTTGAGCAATTCTTACCGGCCTTAAATGACCTAAAAGGTTTATTTTAACAGGTAATTTGGCAGCTTATCATATATTGTCGGACACTGCTAAACCTTATATGTATTCAGTCTTCTGTCGTTCCGGTTACTTAATGAGTGCAAGATATGCAAAATTTATTATAAGTAATATGTTATGACAACTTCATATGTGTACGTCAAAATACACTTCAATCTCTGTGACAGTTAAATCATTCTTATTTAAAGCTACGACGTATATGTCGTATGCTGTTATTCCTCAAATGTCCAAAGTAAATTCCTTCCTTATAAATTCGAATTCGTCTCCACTGCTTTAATTTAACAATGTAATAACATTGTGTCAGTACATCACAACATTTGTCTATAAACATATGACATAAAGGAGGAAATATGTAGTATCTTATTCTGTCCTTAGCTGTCTACATTACTATATAATATGTCATTCGCCTTTTGCGGGCGTAGTGTAGACCTCACTGTTTTCTTTATGACTGTATAGTTTTTTTGTCTTGTACTTGTTTCTATGTGAATAATATAAAATAATGCAGAATGGCACACTTGGATTTCTAACATGTATATCTGGTAAACTTTAAGTCATAGCTTTTCAGATTCAAGTTGACCCCAGGGATGCGCTGAAATTTCATAAATGATTTTACAGCGCCGCCATACGTTGACATAATGATATTATTCATATAAATTAAAGCTGGTCCCTTTAAAACATTGCGAGTGTTTTAGTAATGTTTTTCTTATTGTAGACGATATCCTCAACATTAAATATACTAGTAAATTTTAAGTTTGATTATGTGACGACATTTTGTTGTGCGCTGATTACGTTCTCTGGACAATTAATTTCCTTTATTTGGGTCAATATCACTTTCTATTAAATAACTATACGTTATTAGTCCTATAAAAAAAAAGCACCTGCCACGTTCAATAACACGACGATCAGCTTTAAAACAGTGCTTTCGGCCTTGGGCTAATACGACTGCTTCGGACAATTAACAGCAATAGCTCAGTTGGTAGAGCGTCGGCTTGCGAATCGGGAGGTCGCGGGTTCAAACCCCGACCGGGTCAAACCAAAGACTTTAAAGTTGGTAGTAGTGGCTTCCCTCCTAACGCTCGGGGCTAAGGAAAAAGCAGTGCGTCTGACTCGTCGGTGTCAGTATAATGTACCGGCCGGGTTCAATCCCTGGGTACCTCATAAGTGCCCATGTGCTATAATGATAGAAATGTCGCTGCACAGTATCGGCAAAATTGCCCGCAAATCCCAATCCCACATTTATAAGAAGCATATAATAAAGGGTGGTTGAACTGAAGCGCCAGCACCTCGCGTGTTCACGTTTTGTCAAAAACAGGATGAACCAAGCACAGTACCCTGTACTAGTTCACATTATTTTTATAATAGTGACATTGAATTACACCTTGACCTTAATAGTTACACTTTTTTGCGTGATACACCATTAACTTGATATTTTAATGTGGTGAAGTTTGATTTAAATACAACTGTTGATTAGAATTAAAAAAGATTTGTCTTAAATGTGACCTTCACCTTAAAGCTTCCGTGTAGTGTTTCCATGTGATAGGAACGGTATGTTCAGTTCACTTTCGGAGTACCTCGGCTGTTTTACTTGCAGATAGGCCTCAGAGGTAATATTGGGAAGAAGTAGACCAGGCAAAATGGCAACCAACACACAGACCTTGACACGAAGTCATTTCATTCAGCTGGTTTTTAAATGGCACATATAAAGCAATATATTTAGAAGAAACAATGAAGATGATGAATAGAGAGAGAGATAAAAGAAAATGAGAGGGGGTGTAGAGAGATTCATTTTAAGATACATGTTTTTATTTCTTCGCGGAGATGTACATATGTGTACAATAATCATAATGTGAAATCTGCAATAATTATTTGAAATGTAAAATAGATCTTCTTGATAACATGAACACTGAGGCGATTTATTTGAAACAAATAACATGTTAACGCGTACTAGATATAATCACGTAAATGCTAATTTTAGAAACCGCACGTACGGACCTTACAGTACCGACTCTTGTGCTGTATTTGAGCTGAAAACTTCGGCTTAACTGCAAAGTCTAATGCGTACGAGAATCCGAGTGTAGCCATCGCCATACAATTACTATCTATGATCTTTTACGAACGTGCTTGGAAATGACCGAAGATGATGCGAATGTTTTATTTCACTGTGTCGACACCCGCTGCGGACAATCCTGTTAATTTCACTTTATACAGAGTCGACTTTGTCATACTTTTACGGATAACGTCATCCGGGTTATCCACTCTGAAGTCGATATATATTTAAGCAGAGATCACTATTGTGCTTATTCATATACACTGTATTTGGAAAGAATAAACATTTACAGTGATTTCTTTTCGCGGTTTGTACTGTCGTACAATATAGGTAGTGTTCAAAATTGTAATAAAGCGGGCGTGAATTATTGGCGATACGACCACACGTATTCACAAATAAATCGAAAGTGCGCCAAGTATATTTTTGTAGTCTATGTGAACTGAACTTTTCGAAAAACAAACCTTTTAATCCGGTAGAGTAAGTTTGGTGTGTATGTGTCGAACCAACGCTGTCTTTGTCATGGGTTGTTGGTGGCTCTTCTTGGACCATTCGTCGTTTTCTGCGAGAAGACTTATGGTGATGATATTTCGCAAGGAATCCAGGAGCAAATCTGTGCTTGGGCGTGAAGCTGCGTCGATAAGGGGTGGGTGGATGATGGAACATGTGGTTGATTGGTCGGTGGATTGCATTGTTGATTGGGCGATGAAAAGCGTTGTTGATTGGGCGATGAAAAGCGTTGTTGATTGGGCGATGAAATGCGTTGTTGATTGGGCGATGGAATATATGGTTGGTTGGGCGATTGAATACATGGTGAGCTGGGAGATGTAATACGTGGGTGGGTGGGCGATGGTTTATGTTGTTAATTGGTCGGTGAAATACGTGAGTGGTTGGGTGGTGAAATCCATGGTTGACTGGGTGGTGGAATACGTGAGTGATTGGGTGGTGAAATCCATGGTTGAATAGGTGGTGATTTACGTGCGCGATTGGGTGGTGATTTACGTGCGCGATTGGGTGGTGATTTACGTGCGCGATTGGGTGGTGATTTACGTGCGCGATTGGGTGGTGATTTACATGGGTGATTGTATGATGGTTATGGTTGTGCTGTGCGTGGCCGGAAGTCATAGTATGGCCTGCTGCAACCGGAATGCGAATGGATTTTGCTCCCGCTTTGCTCGATTCTGTAAAAGAAAAAACAAGACACGTATCACACAAAGGATAGCATACATGTAAAGAAGTGTACGGTTTTTTTTCTACGTTCGTTTCCTTTTTAAGTCATCCTAATATTTTATAGAACATTGAAACTTGTTTAATAGTAATGTAGTCAAGTAATTAAAAGGACTGCTTCTACTACCACTACTACCACTAATACTACCACTACTAATACCACCACCACTACTACTACTACTATTACTACCTCTACTACTACTACCACCACCACCACTACTACCACTACTACTACTTCTACTACCACCACCACAACTACTACTTCTACCATTACTACTGCTACTACTACTACTACTACTACTACCACCACAACTACTACTACTACTACTACTACTACTACTACCACCACCACCACTACTACTTCTTCTACCATTACTACTGCTACTACTACTACTACTACTACTACCACCACAACAACTACTTCTACTACTACTACTACTACTACTACTACTACTACCACCACAACAACTACTTCTACTACTACTACCACCACAACAACTACTTCTACTACTTCTACTACTACCACTAGTATTATTGTTGTGTATTTCACGTCTATACATGTAGCTAGTCTATTACAAGAAGAGCTTATCAGCAACACAACACGGTGTCAGAAGTGAATTGTAACTGAATTTAAGTGTTACAAGTAATTAGCATTGTATTGGATTTAATAGAATAAATTGCATCAATGGCTAGAAACTTACATCCGCTGATGGAATTGTCACTTACTGGAAAACAACAGTTTGAACTATACACGACAGCAACAGAGCTCAGTGGCAAGGAAGAACCAGTTAAATATTCAACCTTGTTGCAGGCATTGGAAGTTTATAATAATTTTTCATGGTCACAAGAAGGAGACAATCCTGGGGATGACAAGAAATCTGATAAGATCCTGGACAAATTTGAATCAAATTGCAACCCAAGAAGGAAAGTTGCACATGAAAAACATGTGTTTAATACGCGTTCACAGGTAACAAGTGAAAGTATAGACACATACACCACAGAACTTCGAAAAAATATCACGCTCGTGTGAATTTGGGGAATTTAGAGACTCCCTTATACACGATAGACTTGAATGCGGGGTGAAAATTGACATTGTCAGAGCGACACTTCTGCGCGAGAATGATTTGAGCTTAGAAATGGCTTTAAAGATTGGCAGATCGGCAGAGACATCTGATAGGCGGAGAGACAGCATGTTGTGTATTGCTAATCTATAGCTAGTATATTATTACCAGAAGAGTCTAACAGTTGCATAAAGGTAGAGCCTCTCTTATAGCGGGGAGTCTTGGTTTACATCTCTTACTAGTAACTTCACTATAGCTTATTATAGAATAAATGTTGTATATGTGATACTGTGTTCTTAGTTACTTTATCCTGATAATAGAGAACACAACAACTATCACTACTACCACTACTAACAATATGACTACTACTACTACTACTATTACTACTACTACTACTTCTACCACTACCACTACCACCACTATTACTATTACTACTAGTACTACCTCTACTAATACTACCACTACTAATACTACCACTACTACTACCACACTACTACTACCACCACTACCACTATTACTACCAGTACTACCACTACTAGTTTAACCACTACTACTACCACCACTACTACTATAACAACCAGTACTACCACTACTATTACTGCCACTACTACTACCACTAGTACTACTATCACTACTACGACTACTATAACCACTGCTACTACTATTATTACTACTAAGGGGTGTGTATCTACTTATCTAAATAATTAAAGGCTCATTTCCAAGGTCATAAAGTTATCTTTTATGTTAATAAACATGACCAAGGTGGAAGCAAGAGAAAGTCTAAGAGTTATTTAAGCAAGCGCCTGAAAAGCCTTATATATCAGGATTTTTATTTGATTATAACAGGGTTTGGAGGGGAAAAAAATAGGTATGCTTAATGTGTTTACTAAGGTAACAATTAAAGTTACAATAAATAATGTGAGGTTGGATTTGTATTAGCATAGGCATGTGACATGACCGTGGGAGCCCTTCATACATTATTTTCCTTACATAAGAACTAATAGCAGTTGCGTATTGCACCACCACCACCCACCTCACCCCCACCACCCTCAAAAGCACACAAATAACAAGCATCAACAATCAAGGACTGAAGTTTGAACATGTATGTGTAGAAGAAGCCTAAGCGATTAGCAGCGAGTAGAAATTTCAAGTCATCCAAATGTTGACCTATAAGTTAATTGCAATTCCTTAAAAATGACTTTCCATTACGCATGTTTTCCAATGATATTATATTAATTGTCTGTACTGAAATCAGTTGTTACTTTTCGTTTAAATTTATTATGTACTTACCTTTTGTTTGTTTCGGGTGAGAGTCTATCACACACACTGCATAATTTAAAATAGGCGCTGTGGCAGATCGCTTAGAGCGAAGATGAAAAAGTAATGATTGTCTTTTGCCCCCTTGAGATTGTCTACCGACGTTGTTGGTATTTCCTACAACGCTTCTTCGTTTTCGGTGATGTTCATCATGTTCGTGGTGATCTTCGTGCCCGTGATGATCATCGTGTTCATGGTGAGCATCGTGTTCATTGTGATCATCGTGTTCATGATGCTCGTTGTGCCCGTAGTGATCGTGTTCATGGTGATCTTCGTGCCCGTGATGATCATCGTGTTCATGATGCTCGTCGTGCCCGTAGTGGTCGTGGTCATAATGATCTTCGTGCCCGTGATGGTCATCGTGTTCATGGTGATGATCGTGCCCGTGATGATCATCGTGTTCATGATGCTCGTCGTGTCCGTAGTGGTCGTGGTCATAATGATCTTCGTGCCCGTGATGATCATCGTGTTCATGGTGATATTCGTGTCCGTGATGATCATCGTGTTCATGGTGATCATCGTGTCCGTGGTGATCATCGTGTTCATGATGATCTTCGTGCCCGTGATGATCATCGTGTTCATGATGCTCGTCGTGTCCGTAGTGGTCGTGGTCATAATGTTCTTCGTGCCCGTGATGATCATCGTGTTCATGGTGATCTTCGTGCCAGTGATGATCATCGTGTCCATGGTGATCATCGTGTTCATGATGATCTTCGTGCCCGTGATGATCATCGTGTTCATGATGCTCGTCGTGTCCGTAGTGGTCGTGGTCATAATGTTCTTCGTGCCCGTGATGATCATCGTAGTGGTCGTGGTCATAATGTTCTTCGTGCCCGTGATGATCATCGTGTTCATGGTGATCTTCGTGCCCGTGATGATCACCGTGTTCATGATGCTCGTCGTGTCCGTAGTGGTCGTGGTCATAATGTTCTTCGTGCCCGTGATGATCATCGTGTTCATGGTGATCTTCGTGCCAGTGATGATCATCGTGTCCGTGGTGATCATCGTGTTCATGATGATCTTCGTGCCCGTGATGATCATCGTGTCCATGATGCTCGTCGTGTCCGTAGTGGTCGTGGTCATAATGTTCTTCGTGCCCGTGATGATCACCGCAGTGGTCGTGGTCATAATGTTCTTCGTGGCCGTGGTGATCCTCATGTTCATGATGATCTTCGTGCCCATGATGATCATCGAGTTCATGATGCTCGTCGTGTCCATAGTGGTCGTGGTCATAATGATCCTCGTGCCCGTGATGATCATCGTGTTCATGATGCTCTTCAGGCCCGTGGTGCTCGTGCTCGTGATGATCCTCGTGTTCATGGTGCTCTTCGTGGCCGTGGTGATCGTGCTCGTGGTGATCCTCGTGTTCATGGTGCTCTTCGTGGCCGTGGTGATCGTGCTTGTGGTGATCCTCATGTTCATGGTGCTCTTCGTAGCCGTGGTGATCGTGCTCGTGGTGATCCTCGTGTTCATGGTGCTCTTCGTGGCCGTGGTGATCGTGCTCGTGGTGATCCTCGTGTTCATGGTGCTCTTCGTGGCCGTGGTGATCGTGGCCGTGGTGATCCTCGTGTTCATGGTGCTCTTCGTGGCCGTGGTGATCGTGCTCGTGGTGATCCTCATGTTCATGGTGCTCTTCGTGGCCGTGGTGATCGTGCTCGTGGTGATCCTCATGTTCATGGTGCTCTTCGTGGCCGTGGTGATCGTGCTCGTGGTGATCCTCGTGTTCATGGTGCTCTTCGTGGCCGTGGTGATCGTGCTCGTGGTGATCCTCGTGTTCATGGTGCTCTTCGTGCCCATGGTGATCGGGCTTGTGGATTCTAAGCGACTTTTTCAAACAGTTGAACTCGGCAGGTTTATCATATGGAGTGCATCCCCGAAAAGACCACGTTAAAGTAGCCATAGATAAAACTGCACATCGTTCTCCGACTAAGCATTGGACATTTTTTCTAGTCTCTGATGACATGCCTGGATTTACACGATGGTTGGTGCTAGTCCACTCAGTATGTGGTGTTTTGGTACCCCGAATAGATGATAACCAAATGTGCCGATCAGGTTTATTGTCTATGCCTAAAAGACAAAATGATTAATTTTTACGTGTTGTTGTGGTGGTTTATTATGATAGCAAAGTCTTTACCTAACTTGAAAAACTATTTGGAAAGTGATCACCACAACTATTATTAATGTTAGGTTATAGACTGTTAATTACTATGACCCTTATTTGAAGCTTTTTTTAAAGAAACTAATGTCCAGCTCATAGTTAAAATTCAAGATGACGATGAAGATTGATACAATTTACGATGATGATGCTTAAATTGGTTAGGGTTAAGTCTATTATAATTTACCTACTTTGTATAAATCTTTTCAAAGCTTGTGCTACGGCCATCCTGTCGACGGTCGGCAGGCGTCCACCCATACTGCTACAATAGTCCTGAGCTTCCTTAAAGGTAACATGTCTCCAGTCTGTCCGCCAACAATATTTACTTGTTGGGTATCCGTATGTGGGACAGGACTCATGTGCTGAAAAAAAAAGAATTTAAGTAGCGTTTGTGTTAGAATTTGTTTATCTTACAAAATAACAATTTCTTACGCTGATGATTGGATCGCACTTGTGAAGTGCATATAGTGCATATAGGCACTTCCAACAGCCTTTAGCGGCGTGGTTGAGTATCTGTCAACAGGACTGAATGTCAAGGGTTCGATCCCAATTAGGGGCAGGATATTTCTCCATCGAGATTTACTTTAAAGGTGTCAGTAGTGTTTGAAAGACTTAGATTGTTGCCTGCAGGGCGGGGGGGGGGGGGGGCATTCTAGAGAGCTTGCTAGCTCTGGAAAGTAAAGGGGAGAATTGTATTGTAGTGCATATATGTTTGCTGTTGGATTAACACTTTAGCGACCAGGTTGAGTGTCTGCCTTCAGGACTGAAGGTCCCTGGTTCGATACCAGTTAGAGACAGGATTTTTCTCCTCCCTGATTTACTTTAGCACAAATCATATTTTCTTATCGACCTTTTTACTTCTTAGAACTGTCATTTGTGCAGACCACCAAAAAAAGAGGAGCCTAGTTAAATGTGGTGTTCTTCGTATATTTCCAAAGACAGACTGTAAAATACCAGAAGAGAAGAAGTGGAAAGTTGTATGCAGTTAACTTATATAATGAGGTTCTCTCCATAAAGCTCAGCGCACATGTAGCTCTGATAATTAAGCACCTGACTCTGAAAGAAGAGGTAATGGGTTCTAACAAGCTATGGGAAAAGGGATTTTTCAGCATGGCAAACTTAAGTTGACGGTTCAGTGTGTTAAAGTAAAGTCAAAAATATCATAAACACAGACACTGCTAAAAATCAAAAATGAACTGTTCAGGTAATGAAGACTGTGTACACCTATAACGTACCATACATAATTCATAAGTGTCAGATTGTTCTCAGAAAGGAATTTGTCAGTACAGGGGAAAAAACAGAAGAACAGTGAAGGAATAAAAGAGAGAGAGAGAGAGGCATACAGACAGACAGACGGATACAGAGAGTGAGAGAGGGGAGAGAGAGAGAATTGTGACGATAATACATGCTACTGCAAAGAAAACATTATGAATCCTTTGCCGCAGACCTAGCTCCTATAAGGTCTTCTAGCATGATTTTTTTAAATACGCAACAAATTTGTACCTACTTTTTGCTGAAACATTTTGAACCAGGGTTATAATGGCGAAAACAAGATATATTTTATGCATATTTTGTCAATTTTGTTTACATTTTAAAAATGACGTCATTTCACATTGATAGTGACGTCATTTCCTTTCGACATTTGTATCCTATTGGCACAATCCGAACTTCTCGGGTAATTCCGTCCTTGGGACAATCCAATCGGAACTCCTCAGCTAATTCCGTCCACGGGACATTAATCCCGTGGATGTATCTGGTGCATATACTTCTTCCGGCTTCCGGCGAACAAAAAGATTGTGATTTCTGTAAGTATCATTGCACCAGATACATCCGATGGCAATCTCCTCACAGCGATTACGTCACGCGTTGCTACTTAATGTACTGTCAAGGGAAGTAATCACTGCGGGGAGTTTGATCCGAGGGGTGATAGTCCCGAAGACGGAATTACCTGAGGAGTTCCGATTGCCGTGAATTATACAAGGTTAGACGCCACTAAATAAGTTTGTTATATATTCTATAGTAAGTCGCGAAACTTTGGAACCAAATTGCACCATGACCAAGCTATGACAGACCCCCATAACCATATATAGGTGAAAAGAGCTATTTGTTGTCTATCAGAAAGACCCAGAAATAAGTCAACTTTTGAAACTTGTAAGAAGGTCCTGCTTCATACAGTGCACATACCATCAAATTGCCAGTCGGTAACCCTCAGATTTCAATGAAATGTGTACTTCCGCTAAAGGTGGATCAGTCCATTATTGTGCATGGGAGTGCAACATTTTTGCTTGATTTTAATTCTACATGATTTCAGCTTTCTTTTGATACCAAAAGGTTCAGATTACCTTCAAAATAGGAAATATGATGACAAATTATAGCAACAGACTGTTATTAAAGAGAAAAAGTCTTCCGGTGGCTATTTAGTGTAATCACCCCTACAAGGTGTTCCGACTGCCATTGGTACTCGGGTCAACTCGGTCATATCGAGATTTTCGCTCCACTCGCATTATCTTCGGCTTTTTGTGTACAAGTTCGGAAAAGAACTCCGAAAGGCACGTGAACGCGTTTCGGTCTTCCTACATCGTTAATTAAGAAGTGTAGTGCAGTATAATAAGAATGGGGCAGTATATAAAAAGCTAATACATGTACTGGTCGAAGCGAGATAACTCCGTATGCCTTATTTGTATTGTTTACAAGAGTTGTCTATACTAATAAAATGTTATGAACAATAGACGCTCAGGCTTCAGGTTGTTTGGCAACATTCATGTCTTACAAGTTTTGAAAAAAAAAATAGTTGTGTCGCCCCTTAGAAATAATGCAATCAAACAATCAAAATGGTTTATTTTTATTCAATGCTTTACCACATCAAACTTTACTGAAAAATGAAAGTTTTCAGCTCAAATTAGAGCACAGTACAACACACGAATCGGTGCTGCAAAATCCGTGCGGATTCTAAAAATAGGATTTACGTATTTTAATAAAAGACGTATATACACACGTATACGGTATTAGCTCGTATCATATAGATGCTTATGATGTTAGTTTTACCAGATGTTACAGACATTGGACGTACATTTAAACACATGCTGCAGAAGTTTACAAAGCGATTGTTGTGCGTGTATCTCGGCGAAAAAATAAAATAGCTCAAACAATACCTTTGGGGGTTGGATGCCATCTTGTAGCCTACGTGGCTACTTTTTAACCATATTACCACCGATCGAGGCCAGGCATGTATACCTATTGTCGCCAAAAAATGAAAACACAAAACAGATCAAGTCTGCAGTGCACCTCTTACCCCTTTTAGGAGTGTGGTGTTTATTTATTACGCCTTACTTGTGCGCAGCTACCTATACGCAGAATACGCAGCTGCGTACACATTGTTACAAACACAAAAAGATTAAATCTGCTATAAAAATCTTACCCTCTTTTGGGTAAGGTGCATATTTATTATCACATGAAATAATATGTAAAACTTCTCTTTCGATTTAGTAACTTTTCTATAGCTCCTGGTATGGGACAAGTTTTGTCCTCTTTTTTTTAAACCAGAATTTCTAAGATTATTCTGTCCCCACGACAGTCACATCTAGTGATGGATATATACAGAATTGCAACTATTTGTTCGTCGTTTACCACATAACCTTTCTTGATTCTTTCGATATGCAATATCTGCTTTTAATGGATAGACAAAATATTTGTCTTTGTTGTTAGAGCGACGTTCTAGTCGCTATGACGTCATAAGCACTGACATTTGTTTTGTCACGGGACTTACAGACAAAAATCCGAGAGACAAAATTATCACTTGTTTTGCCAGTGCTTTACATAAACTCGACTTATTTCGCTCGAAATATTTATCTGTTGCGTACCCCCTAGAGGCCATGTTTACGCATCATATCATGCCAAGCTACGCCCTTGGCTCTACTAATAGATAGTTTCCATGTAATGTCATAGGCACTGATAAGACAGTTTAAGGCAGCCATTTTTGAAAGCAGAAGCTAGTGCAGGCCGAAACCGGGGACAATGTGCTGTATTAAACACACCACTGTTTTGTTTGTTGTTGTTGTTGTTTGTATATTTTACTGAAATTTATACCAAATTTAACAGCTTTTTTGAAGAATTATAAAAATCAAAACTATATTGTGGTACTTATAAAGGTAAAAAAAATACAAGCAAAAAGGTACACTGTTCATTTTGTTTAAGGATGAGCCAATAATTGTATTTTTTTCTGTGTATTTTTTTTATGCATTTATCAATTTAAAAAAAAATATTGTATTCTATAAATATGAATTTCAAGAGCTTTCCCATTGTGTGTTGCTTTATTTTTTGGACCACAAATGAAGAAATTATAAGCGAACAAAATTTACGCATCTATACAATTCATCTTAAAATCCCCTGAATTTACCATCAAAAACGGCTGCCAAGATAACGAATATTCACTATTGTGGGAACTATCCTAGTCCTTAGGGCGAATATACCTAGCTAACATCCTGCGGAGGGATATTAAAGAGCTACACCTTCTTATTCGTCGATTAATACTTTACTATTAATTTTTCGTTTTATATACAATGGTTACTGCATTTTATTTGCAGACAAACCATTGCTGTTAGGACGACGTACTAGTCGCTAAATCATATAGTCATTTAAATTTGTGAAATTACGGGTTTTACAATCATCAATCCGACAGATCTGAGATTATCATTTATCATCATTGTTTGTCCTACCTATTCGACTTATTCCATTTGAACCAAATGTCTAGGTTGCGATTTCTCAAAATGGCTTAAATGCAATTTTCGTTCTCTCCATATCGTTACATTTTGCTTACGACATATATGTATATATGTATCCGTTAGCCCTGGATCCGTTAGCCTAAATGCGTACACATGAGATGATGTCTAGCTACGCCACTGGAGGGCAAAATAACCGAGGTTATCCGATATCTTGCCGACATACAATCTGATCACCTCGGCCTTTATGCTATGCAAGAGACCTCTGACATAATAAGGCGCCATCTTGGATCTACTTTGTGTGTCTTAGTTTTAATACTGGGTATTTAATGTTGACTTTTCAATTTTCCGTAAATCATATAGATTGTATTGATAAAAAAAATCGTTGTTATTGCAAGATATACTCAACTAAATGATATATATATAATTTGTTACTTTCTCGCGAACGGACACTGTTTCATAACTCAGGCGACGCACTTTGGTGTATTCTAGAGCTATGTACGAGGTGTATTTTACGAATCATACGGAAATACCCGAAGTTTTACGATTGGCCGACATACAGTTTTCACGTGACTTATAGTCACATGATTTACCAGCCACTTAAAATGGCGACGCCCAGGAAGATCGAGATTGTGTGTATAATTCTGACGATTACTTCGGGTATTTCTTATGGATTAATTGGTATATGCCTCTCTTTTCCTACATATATTTCTGTTTTAAGAGTTTTTCTAGTATGTGTTGATTTGTTTGTCACTTATTTGTGGAAACAGAGCTGTCAAGTTTTACTAACATTTAAGTCAAATTAAGAGTGAGACCGCGGTTGAAGGAATAGTCGTACTACTACAATCTCGTACCGGGAATAGTCGTACCATATTGAGAATGAATTAGTAACGATTCGCCACAATAACGATTCGCCACAAAACGATTCGCCACACTTATATAACGATTCGCCACAAATGAATAATGAATAATAATGTTGATTATAGTGAGAAAAATATTGTGAATATTTATTATTTTTAATTAAAAAAAGTTATCGAAACATTAATGAACTCCATGTACTGTTGTCTTCCCAATCAAGAAAGTTGTTCACACTTTTCAACATGTCGCCATCTTTCTAAGGGAGAGTTATCATCGTTAAACGTTTGTTATGTTTGCACTTGTCAATTAAATGGCCAATTCCTGTTAATTAACCCCGAAGAATTCCTTTAATTAATTATTTTTACTATTGTGGCGAATCGTTATTCATCTGTGGCGAATTGTCATGTGGTGAATCGTTATTGTGGCGAATCATTAATATACCTTGAGAATAGTCGTACCATGTATGAATTGACTAATTTCATATTAGTGGTGGCATTTACAATGGTTTATCATTAATTACAACACGAATGAAATCTTCTTGATGATTCTGAATTTTGTTCTTCAATCAATATACAGTATGCAAAACGTAAATATGAATGAATACTACATATAAATAACAAATAAAAGGTAATTGATAGTTGTTTTTTAATTTATTTAATTGAGACATCTATTTATCATTTAACACTTTATTTATATTTGCAGGTTGAATGAAGTAAATAGAAGAAATGACATAAATTCATGAAAGACTGATGTATAAAATTCATAACAACAATCTGCCAATTTCAAGGAATAATATTCTTCAATGCATTTTATTATTTTTGACAATTGACAAAATTATTATTATTTGTTTCTTCCTTTCCAAATTATTCAACAGACAAAAGGAAGAACTTACTGTTTACACTGTTTGTTTTGGTAACTATTCATATTGTATACAGTTGCTTTAAATCAATCTCCACAAAAAATTTACCTTTATACGTTTTATGTGGTACAACTATTCCCAATTCGGTACGCGATTGTAACGGTACAGGGTTCGACATTAAGGACTGACCGAACGACATTCACTAGTAGATCGGTGGTTCGGTCTAGCTAAGTCCTAGGCTAGCTGGACCGACTGGTCGTGTTCTAAATCGGACAAGCTTCATCGAAAATCTACATATGAATGAATCAAGTCAAAAAATATTTATAATGTTTAAACTCGGTAGCTATTGACCCTTGTCGATACAGTTTCTTGGGAAACCTGTGTGCTTTATTTAGCAGTATATAAACATAGTAACAACCTTGACATGCGTTCACTCATTGGCTGGTGTTTTCAGAACGAGGCTTTGTCCCCTACGCACTTGTCAAATATCCAATGTCGTAATACTAATTGTGAAACAGATACAAATGCTTTTTTCTTCATCTTATTTCCTAATGTTTACGGAAGTGTCCTATTATTATTTATACAATTTAAATAAAAATGCGTGGGGTACAAAAGCACGAATTCTATCTGTAATGTTGAGATCTCAAGTATTATGACAACAGACTATAATACGGGATGTTTATAATGCACTATGCGCAGACGACACAAAAATGTCGAGCAATGTACTTAAGTTTGATTTTTCGTCCGACAAAAAAGAAAAAAAGACGAACGACAGTACGAAACGAAAGAGCAAGGATGCTTCAATGAAACTGTGTGACAAAACAAAGCGGAAAGGATCGTTTTGTCCAAAATGAACAGATGAGTTTAGTTGGCTAGTTTTTGAAGAAAAAGAGCCATCTTATGTTTTGTAAGACATGCAGATTTGTTGTCTGTACGGACGATTTCAAAAATGACAATATAAAGGGGCATTCTAAATCTGAATCCCATATAGACCGTGTCCACTTGAAGCAGTTATAGTGCTGTCTTCACTGTGTATAGCATGCCGTGACCACCTGGCATGATACCACACCCAGTCACATTATCCTGACAACGGGCCAACCAGTCTTGGAACTACCCTTATATTTGCTTGAGCGTTAACAAGGGGGCTATACCACTACCTTTTTAACGACTATGGTATGTCGCGGCCCGGGATCGGACCCGGGGCCTGCCGTACCGGAGCCAACGCTCTACCGATTGCGCTACCAGGTCGGGTAGAAAATAAATATAATCATACCTAAGTTGCATTAATAGAATGTTAAGTTTCATACTTATTTTCTAGTCATAAATGTCGCATAATTAGTTATATTAGTGTGTTATTGCAAGACGATGCTTGAACTCATATAACAATTTAATTTAAGAATGTCTTGTATGTGTATTATGCGTTTTACATTTTGGTCTAGTCCAGTTTAGGTCAGGTCTAGTAAGTTTTCTAAGTTACTGGACCACTGGTCCAGCTCTCAAAAAAGTAAACGTCGAACCCTGCGGTACAAGATTGAAACCGTATGACTATTCCTTGAGCCACGACAGCGAGAAGGGGATCTGTGGAGGAAACCCCCAGTACATAGAAAACAGTGTTTAACATTGTGTTTTGATTATAAACCGGCAGTAGTAAATTAATGTCTGAATGTTTCGATTTTGAAAATAAAACAAAATATGATATGATGCTACAGGCATAGTACATGTGTTTTAATTTGAAGTGAAAAATTGTCAGGAAAACAACACATTTATATAGATTTGTTATCACAAATGCAATTTTGTTATGTTCCACTTCAATAAAAATGCATGCACATGCCTTACTTTGATAAGCTGTATTAAACAATGAAATGCAATTATAGGTTATGTATGACCTACTCTGCTTAAATGTTGCACAGCTAAAGAAACAGTAATAATGCTCCTGAGTGCTTTTTTATGCATTTTTTTTATGGCTTTTGTCCATTTTGACAGCATACAGCACTTTTTCTTACGATAGAAATAGAGCCACAATACTGGGAGTTTGTTACAATGACAGCAAAAATATAAGCCAATGAATATTGGCCTAACGTCTGAATTGTAATTTCAATTGTTCTGGAATATTTACAGTAGTGGTCGCTTGTTTTTATGCAAGTTTAATCAATTTTTAACTGCTGAATTTATGGTTTATGGAAAAATAAATTGCTAGGTCTATGTCAGTGAGATTTGAGTGTATAAGTTTGAGAACTTGATTTGTGGGTCAAAAGCATGAATCTCATGCTGGAAGCATGAGATTTCACAAGTTTGTGCATGTTTGGCAGTGCTTGAGTTTCTTTTCACCACAAAATCAGTGGTACAATAATATACTTATTATACTTATTGACACAACAACCGGCCCATGAATAGCATTAATTTTTTACCACACTAAGGTAAAAATGGGTAATTTATGTTAAGTGACAATTTGTGTTTAAATTTATTTAGTGCGCCGGTGGTTCTACGAAAACCTTTGTATGGTATCTTCCTCCACCTAATGGCTGTGATGTATTTAAACACAAACAAAAAAAAACGTAAACAATACACCAATTTACAGTGAATGTGAGTCCAGCACTGTACACTGGCAGGTGCAGGAACGTTGAATAAACTTTATCGGCACAGATATCGCCTTAATGTCCTTGTATACATGGAAGAAGGAAGAAAATATTACTGTGTGTATGCTCTTAATTTTTGCATAAAATTAAGTAGTAGGTTGTGTATGAAAGTAAGTTAATGTCTTAACAAAAACTAGCTCAAAGGCAAAATGATCACAATCTTACATTAAATGCTTATAACTACTCATTTATCCATTACTATTTATCAAGACCAGTTGCTTATTTAATGAATTAACTTTAAGATTTAACAACACAATGACTAAATATATGTTGAAACAGATGCCTTATGTTCCAAGCAATCTGCATTTGTAATATACTGTTGTGTACACAATATTTCTGTACTCTAAAAACAATGTTACACAGATAATCATAAACTACCATACTTTAAGACATACCTTGTGTTCTTTACCAAGTACTGTACGTGGTCATTTGTTTTATAAAGGTTACTATTGTATAGCGGACATGATGTAACCTTTGGGTGCTGGGGGAGTTAGGGGTGCCATAGGACACGTATATACGCACATGACAGCTTCTAAAATGGTACCATGGCTTCACTTTCATTGTCAGAGTGACTTGTAACCCTCCAGACCCTCACTGTGAAGGTTGCAATCCCTGTCTAGGCCAAACAGGGTGAGGAGGTCTTCCATATAATCTATGGTGTGTCGATACTTCTACCCAGAGGGGGTGCCCTTAATTGAACGATTAGCAACATAACTTGTATCTCCTCAGTACTCACTGCATGGGTTCAAGTCTTTGTCAAGGCAAGAAATTTCCACCAATCATTAGCTGGACCTTGCCAATATGAGTATAATCATGTCGGTGCAATGTAACAAACAAAAAAATACTTCCACCTAGATGTCTGTTTGGCATCTTCCTTTATATAGCTTAATGTTAGTTAAAAAATATATATCATGTTTAATGTCACTGCCTTGTTTTAACCAACACTAAAAGAAATCTGCAGGCATCTCCTAAATATTCCTGTCTGACATAATTGTCCAGAACATACATAGATGATGGCCAGTATTAAGATAAACTGTTGTATCATTAGCAAAGGATACAAAATAAAGAAGAATTAGAAAAATAAACCTATGTGTTATATTATTCATTTTATAAAGAAATAAAAGCAGTTTCATAACAGAGCCATGCAAGATACTTTCTTAGTTGATTGTGAAAAAATGTACCTACAGTTGAATGCAATTGCGCCCGCTTAAAAAGCCATTGCATGAAATGACAAGATGTATTTCAATGTGACTTATTGACTGATTTAAGTATTTTTTGTCTTATTTATTCAACATTTCTCATTCTTTGTGCAATCAGGCAACAGATACTGGAAATTTCGACAGATGGTTGAGGACCATCAAAGAAGTCATGCTGAGGCAGAAATTATGGCACGTCTGTACCTGACTGGACAGGGAGTTAGGCAGGCTGAGACGTTTTTCTTGGAGCAACCGTTAGATCACTTTAATGCTATGTCAAAGGTGAGGATGCTTGAAACTATGAAAAGTGATATCCATTTCTTTTCTCTCATAAAACCAAATAAATTGTCAATACCTGAAAAAATCCAATGAAATTCTGTTTATTGGTTCTCTACTGTGAAAAGTAACACCCAATTTGTCTTTACTAAAATGTATTTCCTATCTGAGCCATCCTGCACAATTAGCTATTTTTAAACTTAGAAAAACCATTTGACCACTTATTTTTGAGATCACATTCCATGTCCATCTATGTAATAAGCTCTGACATCGATATCTCCTTTAAGCTGAAATATCCATTATTATTTATACATTTGGAAATAATGGACATTTAAAGTAATATATTTCATAATAAGTGCTGTTGAACAATTGAGGTAATTTCATAAATAGCCATTACATTTACAGTGTTGGGCAATTGGTTGCAAATCGTAATCGATCATCGGTTGGAATAGGTTGCCACTTTCGATGTGATTTCACCGATTATAATCGGTTTATTAATCTATGCAGTGCTATGTTCACAAATTGTTTTTGATTGGTAGCTTACATAATCACTTGATACTATAGTGTACTAGCTGCCACTTTCTACAAAACATTTGGTGTTTCAAGGACAATATCTTGTAAAATCCACACTTCTAATTTAGTTGGTTTTTTTTGCTCAGATGCTCATAAATCGCACGGGCTGACATTTTAATTTTCAGAGTGATTTCCCTTCACGGTCAGATAAGTGTAAAAGACAGAACCTGTACCTTTATTTGGAGTGTGTTTGCATTCTTCTGTTAATCGATTATGAGAGAATGACATCGATTATCGACATAGAGAAGCTTTTACACGCTGCTAATCGATATCTTCCGATCATTGGTGCTTCACTAGCCATTACTTATATTAAAAATTATGTTTATACAACAACTATGCACAAATTCCCCAGGATTGCGTCAAGATGTTGTTATATGTTTTAGATACAGAAAAACTGATATCGCCTTTAAGGATCACTGTCTTTGTTGGTCTAGAAAAGGATTTATTGCTTGACAATATGGCTGACATTCAGAGAGTGACAACTTTTGGTTATACCTATATTTGTAACTACATGCTGAAAGGTTTTAATGTAAACCATTATGTATGAATGTATTCATTAATTCTTAAAGATGGTATCCAGTAGTTTGGACCAGATTTTTTTCTCAACTATAACAAGTATCTTTACCTGAAAAATGCTGTTTATTGATGTCCTACATATATGTAAAAAAGTAAAGCATCACACCCCACCCATCATTACAAACATGTATTTCCTATCTGGGTACTGGCATGAAACCACACCCAGTCATTTTATCCTAGGGCCAACCAGTCATGAAACTACCCTTATTTTTGCTTGAGTGTTAGCAAGAGAGCTATATCTCTACCATTGTTAACGACTTTGGGATGTCCCAGCCCGGGATGGAACCCAGGGCCTCCCATACCTGGAGTCAACACTCTACTGATTGCACTACCAGGTCCAATCATTCCAAGTTAACGTCAGCTTGAAGCCTCGTAACCTCTGAAGTGACTTAACCTTTACTTGCTGTAATCACCATGTAGCCCATAAACAGTAAACATTACCTCATCATAATTGTGTAGGGCGCCCATGACATAGTGGTAGAGTCGCTGATCTGTCAATCCTCTGACTGCTTAGCCTCTCACCGCATGGGTTCAGGTCCCGTTTTGGACGAAGGACTTAATGTGGGAAGGTCTTCCAGCTGACCTGCAGTGTGCTGGTGGTTCTACCCAGACATTTGTCTGGGGTTTTCCTCCATCAAAACAGCTGGATGTCGCTATAATGATCATAATTGGTCCCTGCGATGTATCTCAAAAAGAAAACAAAAAACATAACATAATTGTGCTTCCAGTAAGTGAAGAGCCAATAAGCAACTTGACGTAATGGCTTAATATAACAATAACAAATAAATGAGACAAAATTTCAGAAAGCAAAATAAATGTCAGCTTACAGTTTGTCCCTTTAGGAGGTGTCCCTTTAATAGTCCAATTAATAATCCAACGTCAAATAATCCTGAATAGTTTTTGGTAGAATGTCCTTGTAGATGAGCACAGTTGAAATAATCCAAAGGTAGAACAAAACACGAATGTAAATGATATAATTCCAAATTCAACACTAATATTTATATCACTGTAGAATATAGTAAGTCCATGTAAGTTCCAACACAGAAAGATTTAATATAGACGCTGCAAGTATTTCCAAACTATATGTCCAAACTCTATGGCCAAACTTTTATCCAAACTTTATCTAAACTTCCCTTAAATCGGCAAACATGCCCTTATATATATCCAAAGAATGTCTAGAACATTAACGAAACCCAGAAATTCTCGAAACCCAGTTAAAAATAAACAAATGAACTTTCTAGCATGATCCTTATCTTCTAGCAGTTACGCGAATGCTACGTCATCAAAACCACAACGGTAAACAACCCTTAACCTGACTAGCGTAACCTTAAATGCTGGTGTACTATTGTATAACACATGTGATTCGTTAACAAGATGATTTTTTTATGTTTTAGGTAGTTTTAGGTATCAAATGATTAACTTGGTAATTTAGGGAATTAATTTAGAAAACTTTCCAAGAAAAATGCTTATGGACCTTTCAGCAATATTTTCAACACATCCTTAGATATATATTTATATAAACATAATTCAATGACCTATTGAAACGGTTTCTGCAACATTTTATGAAAAAGTCAACTTTACTCGCACATGAAAATTGAAGTTTACTTTTTTCAGTATAATTAAAATACAACAAAAATTTCAGGTTTTGGGGAAGACTTTTAGGCAGCGATACTATGTGAACAAGGAGAATTGGCAAGGAGGCAGTGCTCCAGTTTTCCTGTTTATTGGAGGAGAGGGTACGCTCACACCTGGTAGGGTGGAAGCAGGTTGGTTTATAGATAGTTTTCATGTGATGTTATAGGCACTGATAAAACAGTTTAAGGCAGCCATCTTTGAAGGCAGACTCTGATGCAGGCTGTAGTCTGGAAATATGTGCTGTATTAAACTCGCCTCTGTGTTTTTATTTTTCAGTCTATTGTACTGAATTTTATATCGAATTTAACAGCTTTTATGAAGTATTTTAAGAATCAAAACTATATTTTGATTAATATGATAAGGTAAAAAATAATACAACCAAAAAAGATACACTGTTCATTTTATTTAAGGATGAGCCAATAATTTTATTTATTTCTGTGCATTAATTCTCTGTGCATTTATAAATTTTAAAAATATTCTTTTCTTAAAATATGAATTTCAAGAGCTTTCCCATTGTGTATAGCTTTTATTTTTTGGACCACAAATGAAGAAATAACAAGAAAATTAAATTTACCCTTTTATACAATTCATCTTAAAATCCCTTGAAATTGCCATCAAAGATGGCTGCCAAGATAAGGGATCTTTGCTAATGTGAAACTATCTATTGGAGGAAAAGTTAAACTTTCACAAAGAGTGTGGAAATAGTGTGTGTTTGTCTTTTACGGAAAGGGTACACTTACACCAAAATAGTGAGGAAACAGGTTGGTTTATTGTGGGAGATGGTACATCACAACAAATAGTATGGAAACAGGTTGGTTTATTGTGGGAGATGGTACATCACAACAAATAGTGTGGAAACAGGTTGGTTTATTGTGGGAGATGGTACATCACAACAAATAGTGTCGAAACAGGTTGGTTTATTGTTGGAGATGGTACATCACAACAAATAGTGTGGAAACAGGTTGGTTTATTGTGGGAGATGGTACATCACAACAAATAGTGTCGAAACAGGTTGGTTTATTGTGGGAGATGGTACATCACAACAAATAGTGTCGAAACAGGTTGGTTTATTGTGGGAGATGGTACATCACAACAAATAGTGTCGAAACAGGTTGGTTTATTGTAAGAGAGGGTACACTTCCAAAAACTGTGTGGAAACAGGTTGATTTATTGTGGGAAAGTGTACATCACAACAAAATGTGTGGTTATGTGGGGAAAGGGTACACTCACATGTTGGTTTATTGGAGGAGAGGGTACATTCCAATTAAATAGGCTGGAAACTGGTTCGTTTATTAGAGAAAATAGCACACTTACACCAAATAGTGTGGAAACTATTGAGTTTTTGGGAATACCCATTTTTATGAAATGATGACTAAACTTTGCACACATGGCAAAACAAAGTCAGTCTCGCAGCTATTGAGGTTCTTCTACTGATACTACCAGTCCTTATGTGGTAAATTTTTTAGGTTTTGGTGCCAATATATTTCATGTTTTATGGTTACAGGAAAAAAATGACAGCATTTTATCAATATAGATTATCATTGTTTAATTTGATCGATTTTCATTGGGGGTATAGAATCCTTGTTTTGATAATAACTTTCTAAACTTCTGCTGGCCATGTTACTGTGCTATACCTGGAGAATGGTGCTTTTGCCATGCCTGGAGAATGGTGCTTTGTTCTGTGTGCTGATTTTTTTAGTGTGCCATATCTTGCAGGTGAGATATTCGAGCTGTCTAAGGATCATGGAGCCCTTTTAGTTGCAGCAGAACACAGGTTTTATGGTGCCAGTCTTAATAATGATGGACTTCAGTTGGAAGAACTTCAGCATCTCTCAAGTCAACAGGCGTAAGTGTTATTGCCATAAAGTTGCTTTGTCTCCATAAGCATGTGGAAAAATAAACGCCCGAGGATTGGCAGTCTGATGTAACAACACAAATTCACACTTTAACAATCTGCTGTATTTGACTTATCATATAAAAATAGGAGGATTGCGTCTGCTGTCAGTTTGTAACAATCAAGGGTGGGATTACTACCTTGAATGCTTTCAGAGACTCTGTTCAATGCTCTTGTCTACTTTTATTTCTGCTGCACTTTTTCAATAAGATAAGGCTTTTTGTAGTTTCCTATCCATGAGTGTATTGATCATTGGATTTACTAAAGGCAGTGATTTCTTGAGATGACATCAGTGTACTGAATCAAAAAAAAAAAGTGGTATATAAGGCATTCCTTGACACCTTAACAGAAACAGTTGAAACAAAAAGTAAATCATTTGCATCATTATCTGCATACTTTATTTAAAGATGGTATCCAACAGTCTAGACAAGAAAAAAAATCTCAAATAACCAAATTAGTAGTTGTTACCTGAAAATGTCCTGCAAAATGCCATTACTTGCTGCCCCAGATCTGTGTACACAGTGGTGTATAAATTCCCACTCATCATTGCAAACAGGTTTATCCTAACTTAACTACGCTGCAGAGATAGCTTTTTTTAAGCTAAAAAACACATGACAATTTACTTTCTAGATCACATAATATAGTCATCAGGGTAATTCACTCTGATGTTGATATTTATATCTATAGAAAAAATCACTGTCAAGCTTATTTATGAATTTGGAAAGAATTATCTTTTTGAGTCCTTTTTTTTATGTTTGTACTATTTCAGTAACAATATAGGTTGTGTTCAAAAATGTCCATACTTAGACGAAAGTATTAATTTATGCAGAAAATTATGCCTAAATTCCAAAACTTGGGAAAAGAAGTGGTAACGTATTGTTACCTGTAACTGTTATTGACACACTTTCAGTTACCACCTTTAGGCTTTAAACTGTCTAATTGACTCATGTTTTATTGCTACTTAAGTTACTTTTGTTTATTCTGAACTACAATTCTCTTCATAGACTTGCTGACCTCGCCACTTTTATCGACCACATCAAGGCTAAATACCATGTGCCAGATGATGCCAAGTGGGTGTGCTTTGGTGGCAGTTACCCTGGTGCCCTCTCTGCCTGGTTTAGACTCAAGGTAGCATAAGTTCACAACTGTTGCTGTTGTTGTTGCTGTTGTGACTTGTAACTCCTCAGCCCTTTATCTTTGGTCCCAGTCAGCGTGACAACGTTTACATGGAAAAAAAATCCAGTTAACCTGCTGTGTAATTGTGGTTCTACCTAGACATAAGTCTGGGGTCTTCCTCTACCAATATAAAGCTGGATGCCACAGTGTTTCTGTCAAAGTGATGTAACAAAAAACAAATTATAATAACAAGTGATTAAATTTTTTAATGGGCCTGTCTTGTGACAGCTCTTCTTGCTGTGACTGATGCTGTTATGTTTTAAGCTACAATATGTATGCATTTCAAATAATTCTGAATTTGGTTTGTAGAGAGAAAATGTTTCAGTGGTCCAGTGAACAGTCTAAAGACCATTTGTCTTGATGGCAAAGGGTGCAGGTTTAAGCCCCCCCAGACTGGCTCCTGACTGTCGTTCATATGCTTAAATGATTTATCATTTATTTTCAGTATAGTATTCCATGTTTGATTCCATGCTGGGACATACAAGTTTTACAAAATTGTAGTGGTATAGCTCCTTTGCTGAGGCTAAAGCAAGTATATGGGAACTTCTACAACTGGTTGCCATGGTTTCAGGATAATATGACTAGGTGTGGTTTCATGCCAGGTGTTACATACAGTGAAGGCATTACTATATTTGCTTTAAGCGTACACAGTCTCCATATAACTGAAAAACTGACAAAAAAATGAATAATCTAGTAAAACATGTTGGTATACTTACAGTACCCACATCTGGTGTTTGCTGCTGTGGCATCTTCTGCGCCAGTACGAGCCATCACAAACTTTGAGGGGTACAACGAAGTTGTTGCTGCCAGCCTCAGTAGTGATCTTGTTGGTGGATCTGCAGACGTATGTATATTGTGTGTTCATGCATTTTGAAAAAATAAACACAACATATATCTATTTCGTCAGCCAATAAAATGGCTAAACTTTTATTTTGACCCAGTTTTTGTATTAAAATCTATGCATCAGCCAATTAAATAGCTTCATTTTCACATTAGTCCTATCCTTGTATTTACCCTGTTGCATCGACCAATCATATAGCTGTCTTTTTCATATTGACCATGTCTGTGTATTTTCTCTATTGCATCAGTCAATAATTACAATTTATAATTTAACACAATAGCTGGCACATATGCCATACCTGCCCCAATAGTTCTTCTAATTTATTCTTATGTAAAAATGCTCTGTGACTGTTACATTCCTTTACACAAATATATCCTTTTTTATTTAGCTTGATTTCTTTTCATGAAAATATGTCCATGTCAGTGTGTTGTTGAACCTTTGCAAGCGACATTTGCTAGGGTTGCCCTCTTTTGCTTTGATTGATACTTCCATTGAAATTGCAACCAACAACAAGCCATTGCTTGGATTTGGCTCAAATTGTGTAAATTAGCTTAAGGTATATGAGTCTGGTAGAATTTTGAAACTATCTTCGATGCTTTAATGGGAAGCATTTAATTGTAATTATTTATCCTCATATGTTCTTTTGCATTTGATTCCATTATAACTGATTATAATTAATTATAGAATTTTAATGAACTATATAATTGATTATAACTAATTATACATAGATTACAATGTTATTATTTTCGTCCATTACCATTTCCAGTCGTACCAGAAAATGTTATTGAGAGTTATCGCTTAATTTTCTAAGTAATGTGATACTTTCGTAAGAATACAAGTGAGTAAAAAATGTAAAGGCTGTGAAGTTTGTCTGACAAGGTTACATATCACCAGAAAAATTGACGTCTATAGTAACATACTGATACATGCAGGAGCAACTTGATATGACTAAGTTACTTTGATTTGGTTGACTTTAGCAGTTTTAATTCAGTATTCTTATAGGTGGTATCCGACAGTTTGGACTAAAAGTTTTACTCTAACAAATAAATTATTAGTTTATTGGGTTTATCGTCCCACCAACAGTATTTCGGCTGTCATGAGATGACGTCCACTTGAAGCAGATACAGTGCTGCATTCACTGTGTAAAGCATGCCATGAACACCTGGCATGATACAACACCCAGTCACATTATCCTGACACCGGGCCAACCAGTCATGGAACTACCATTATATTTGCTTGAGCGTTTGCAAGGAAGCTATATCACTGCCATTTTTAACGACTTTGGTATGTCGCGGCCCGGGATTGAACCCGGGGCCCTCCTGTACCTGGAGCCAACGCTCTGCGAATTGCGCTACAAAGTCCAGTCAATTATTAGTGTCTTAAAAGATACTATAAACTGATCTTTAATGACCGGCCGCAATAGCTCAGATGGTAGAGTGTCGGCTTGCGAATCGGAAGGTCGTGGGTTCGAACCCCGGCCGGGTCAAACCAAAGACTTTAAAGTTGGTAGTAATGGCTTCCCTCCTAACGCTCGGGGCTAAGGGGACAGCATTACGCCTGACTCGTCGGTGTCAGTATAATGGACCGGCCGGGTTCAGTCCCTGGGCACCTCATAAGTGTCCCTGTGCTATAACGATAGAAATGTTGCTGCGCAGTATCGGCAAAAATGCCGGCTAATTCCATTCTAATTCCATTCCATCTTTTATGATTCCCTACATCTATGTAGAAAGTAAAGCATGACACACCATTTATCATTCCAAGTATGTATTCCTGTCTGAGCCACGCTGCTCCATACATCATTCCAAGTATGTATTTCCTGTCTGAGCCACGCTGCACCATTCATCATTCCAAGTATGTATTTCCTGTCTGAGCCACGCTGCACCATTCATCATTCCAAGTATGTATTTCCTGTCTGAGCCACGCTGCACCATTCATCATTCCAAGTATGTATTTCCTGTCTGAGCCACGCTGCACCATTCATCATTCCAAGTATGTATTTCCTGTCTGAGCCATGCTGCACCATTCATCATTCCAAGTACGTATTTCCTGTCTGAGCCACGCTACACCATTCATCATTCCAAGTATGTATTTCCTGTCTGAGCCACGCTGCACCATTCATCATTCCAAGTATGTATTTCCTGTCTGAGCCACGCTACACCATTCATCATTCCAAGTATGTATTTCCTGTCTGAGCCACGCTGCACCATTCATCATTCCAAGTATGTATTTCCTGTCTGAGCCACGCTGCTCCATTCATCATTCCAAGTACGTATTTCCTGTCTGAGCCACGCTGCACCATTCATCATTCCAAGTATGTATTTCCTGTCTGAGCCACGCTGCACCATTCATCATTCCAAGTATGTATTTCCTGTCTGAGCCACGCTACACCATTCATCATTCCAAGTATGTATTTCCTGTCTGAGCCACGCTGCTCCATTCATCATTCCAAGTATGTATTTCCTGTCTGAGCCACGCTGCACCATTCATAATTCCAAGTATGTATTTCCTGTCTGAGCCACGCTGCTCCATTCATCATTCCAAGTATGTATTTCCTGTCTGAGCCACGCTGCACCATTCATCATTCCAAGTATGTATTTCCTGTCTGAGCCACGCTGCACCATTCATCATTCCAAGTATGTATTTCCTGTCTGAGCCACGCTGCACCATTCATCATTCCAAGTATGTATTTCCTGTCTGAGCCACGCTGCACCATTCATCATTCCAAGTATGTATTTCCTGTCTGAGCCAGGCTGCACCATTCATCATTCCAAGTATGTATTTCCTGTCTGAGCCACGCTGCTCCATTCATCATTCCAAGTATGTATTTCCTGTCTGAGCCACGCTGCTCCATACATCATTCCAAGTATGTATTTCCTGTCTGAGCCACGCTGCACCATTCATCATTCCAAGTATGTATTTCCTGTCTGAGCCACGCTGCTCCATTCATCATTCCAAGTATGTATTTCCTGTCTGAGCCACGCTGCTCCATTCATCATTCCAAGTATGTATTTCCTGTCTGAGCCACGCTGCACCATTCATCATTCCAAGTATGTATTTCCTGTCTGAGCCACGCTGCACCATTCATAATTCCAAGTATGTATTTCCTGTCTGAGCCACGCTGCTCCATTCATCATTCCAAGTATGTATTTCCTGTCTGAGCCACGCTGCACCATTCATCATTCCAAGTATGTATTTCCTCTGTGAGCCACGCTGCACCATTCATCATTCCAAGTATGTATTTCCTGTCTGAGCCACGCTGCTCCATTCATCATTCCAAGTATGTATTTCCTGTCTGAGCCACACTGCACCATTCATCATTCCAAGTATGTATTTCCTGTCTGAGCCACGCTGCACCATTCATCATTCCAAGTATGTATTTCCTGTCTGAGCCACGCTGCACCATTCATCATTCCAAGTATGTATTTCCTGTCTGAGCCACGCTGCACCATTCATCATTCCAAGTATGTATTTCCTGTCTGAGCCACGCTGCACCATTCATCATTCCAAGTATGTATTTCCTGTCTGAGCCACACTGCTCCATTCATCATTCCAAGTATGTATTTCCTGTCTGAGCCACGCTGCACCATTCATCATTCCAAGTATGTATTTTCTGTCTGAGCCACGCTGCTCCATACATCATTCCAAGTATGTATTTCCTGTCTGAGCCACGCTGCACCATTCATCATTCCAAGTATGTATTTCCTGTCTGAGCCACGCTGCTCCTTTCATCATTCCAAGTATGTATTTCCTGTCTGAGCCACGCTGCACCATTCATCATTCCAAGTATGTATTTCCTGTCTGAGCCACGCTGCTCCATACATCATTCCAAGTATGTATTTCCTGTCTGAGCCACGCTGCACCATTCATCATTCCAAGTATGTATTTCCTGTCTGAGCCACGCTGCAAAGTTTTTTTTAAACCAAGAGAACCACATGACCACTTAGCTTTGAGATCTTGTAGTATCATAATCAGGGTAACCCATTCCAGTGTTGAAATCTATTCTTTAGCAGAAATCACGATCTTGCTTATTTAAAGAGGGGGCATCTGTGGCCGAACAATTAGAGACGCTGACTTGTAACTTCCCCGCTTGTAACTCCTTGAGTCCCGGTCAGGGCGAGAACTTCCATGTGGGCAGGTTTCCCAGTTAACCTGTGGTGCGTCAGTGATTTTATCCAGACATAAGTCTGGGTCTTCCTCCACCAACAATTAATTGGATGTCGCTAATATGACCATATTTGTGCCGGTGCGATGTAACAAAAATAAATTTTTAAAAAAATGAAGATTTGCAAGAGATTAACATCACCTGCGATTTTTAAAAACTAGCAATCAAGGTAGTGTTTAAAATCGTGACCACGTAGACTAGAGTATGAGAGTATGCAGAAATAATAGCTTAACTCAAAAGCAATGGTATGATAGTCTCATGTGTATTTGATAAAGACAAACTTTCCGGAAACCACCTTTAAGAGAGTGTTTTATTTTCTAGAAGAATATAAAAATTTCATCCCTGGGAAATTTTTAAAGAATTTCTGTTTTATATCTTTATATAAATTATCTGATATGGTCTTATCAACATGACCTCAAAATAGTTTGTTTTTGTTTCTTTTTTCAAAATATCTCAAAATATCTCAACTACACAAAAGTATATGGTAAATAAATAATTTCACTTAATAAACAAATTAAACAAATTTTTAGCAAAATGATGTAAAGTTGACGGCACTTAAAATGATGTCTTGTTAAAATTAAGAGCACTTAAATGATGATAACTTTATAGGAAAAAGTGTCCAGTCCATTTATTCAAAAGTATATACAGTAACTTAGAACTGCTCCGGTTTTTTTTTGTTGTTGCATAAGTAATTTTCTAGGGGAAGTAATATTTTAGTCTCTATCACCTTTACTAGTTTTTGACATCTTTCTAAGGGATACTTTTTGAAATATGAAAGAAGAAATAAAAAAAATGACTATTTTGCCTGCAATTTCTTTGCCATTCACTATGAATAAGTTTTCATAATGACTGCTCTTTGGAGGGTTATTAATCAGATTGTATTTATATAGCATGGTTTTACAAAAATGTGAATTTTGGTGATCCAATTTTATCCCAAAACTAACTCTAAACCTACTAAGAATGAATTATTCAAACCAAATCAAATAATATAGATTCAGATTAAATGGCTGCCACTGGGATCTGTCTAATTGGAATCAGTGCTATTTGCTGCTTAGTCTCTAAAATATGTCTTTTTTTTTCTCTCTGCATATACTTATTGACAAATATTAAAACTATGCATTTTTAAAATAATTAGCATGTTAAGGGTTTAAACTCATGTGCCAGCTGTGCATCTTTACAGTGCCTGGACATGGTGAAGAAAGCTTTCCAGACTGTAGACTTCAAGATCACCACAGGACAGTTCAAGGAACTGGAGTCAGATTTCTTATCCTGCGGACCAATTCAAGAAAAGTACATTTCTGTCCTCTCCTTATATCTGTCATCATATTGAAGACAGCCTTGATGCAGTTGATGAAGTTTGTTATTTATAAAATATTGCTGAAAAGCAATGGAAAACACATGGTCTAGTGATTCGACAAACAAACTGTTTAGCCTCTAACCACAGATGTGCAAGTCCCAGTCGAGGAGAATCTTTTAAATTTAGGCAGGTCTTCCAGCTTCCGATTTTTTAATCTAGGATCTTCCTCTACCAATGAAAGCTGGGAATTGCCAATATGACGATAATTGTGTCAGTGTTATGTTTCTTACAAATTAAAGATACATAGACATATAAGGATCACAATGTAAGCAGCACTAGCATGAAGTGTTTCAAGAAATGTCCATATCTGATCTCATTTTACTCATTTTACATACCATCAGTATGATTCAGAATTATGCTATGTACTTCTGTACACATATTTTATTTGCATGTGTTACAGGAGTGAAAAGGTATGCCTCCACTAATATTTAAATCACAGAGCTCCTCAATACTAACAGGTCGCTTTAGCAACTGAGCTATAGAGGCTCTCTAAATGTCAAGCAGTCAGACTGCTACACTCCTCCACCAATACGCAATGAGATTCAACCTGAATCTCATCCCTGATTCTACTCTACAGTACTGTTGTTATCTCAACACTAACGGGCTACTACAGTAGATCATTGCACCAAATGTAACATGAGCAAAATAAGCGAGCCTCCACTGGGATTCGACCCACAGACCCAGTTCTAGCGGGTCACTTTACTTATTGAAGTACAGAGTCACTGTGAACAAAAATTATCAATGAAACTTCTACACATGTTTGACTCCTTTTCTCTTCTGATATGTGTATTTACTTTTATGTGATATATCATTACAATCCATTACTTGTATCTTCTCAGGATGGACATTGTAACATTTGTGTCCAACCTGGCAGGGTACTTTATGGGCGTGGTACAGTATAATGAGGAAATACCAGGTCAGAATATCTCCATGATCTGTAAAGCCATGCTGTCTACAGGGGACCCATATGAAAACCTGATCACTGTCAACAAGGTATGTTAGGGGTATATGTGGAACTAGGCATCAGGTTGTAGGACACCTATAATGTCAAGGGTGGCATGTGGCCAAGCATTCAAAGTTACCAACTTAAAACTCCTAAGCCTCTCTCTTCATCAGTCGTCGACAAAACCCAGTGGACTGTGGATCGAGTCCACCAAAATGTCTTTTCAGGCCATAAAATTTTATAAGTTAAATGGACCAGTGGTCCATCAGAATTTTCAGCCATATCATTTTCAAAATTCTGAATTATTATGTAAACATATTTACTAAACACTGCTTTGCATCCTTTTACTGAACCCAACGACTTTTCACACCACGTAGGTTAGCCTAACAACATTTTGTCAAAATGCCAAAATCATGCTGGTTCAGTAAAATTTGGTCCAGTCCATTAGATATTGCCAGTTTGGTGGACTGAAGGTCCAATTTCTTTCATGAAGACTACCACATGTTGTCAAGACCAAGTAGGAGCTGGAAGTTTCATGTGGGGAGGTTTTTCAGCTGACCTGCAGTGGTAAGTCTACTTATGTTTTTGTCTGGGGTCTGCTTCCACCAAAAATACAACTATAATTTTGTCAGTGTGACAAAAATAACACTTCATTCCATCACTAAGTGTTTTCATGTTCCAGTTGGGTAAAACTCTCTAATTTGACCTGTTGTGAGTCAGTAAGTGTACCTTAGCATTCATTTAGGGAATTCGGCCTCTAATTAAAACAGGAAGTCTCTATGATGAGCACTGACTTTCAAGATGAAACTAATCCATGAACAACATTAATAATTGTGATAGTTAAAAAATCCAATAAAAGGAAAGCACACTGTTTTGTTTAGACCCCACGGTGTTTCATAAGTTCAATATTTATGTGTTCTTTTCCAAAACCAATATCCCATATATTTAAAAGATGTATACAGAATATTAAAAAAAAATGAAAACTCAAATTCAAGCCAAAATATTATATGGTTGAATGTAAACAAAAATTTATTGCAGCCATTTTATTTTTATCTGATTCAAGATGTTCCTTGACTTGTCAAATGAGAAGTGTGGAGATAACTCGTATGCCAACTACACCGCAATGATGATGAACACGACAGTTGACCTCACAGCCGTGGGGGCAGGAATGCGCCAATGGACCTACCAGACATGTTCTCAGTTTGGCTACTGTAAGAATACTTTACTCAACTCTTGCACGACTTACTGTTAAACAGAAATTAACTTTCTTGGCCTTCTTTCACCAAAGAGTTTTTCCTGTTGACCATGGTACATGGTATATTCCTCGTTCCACTCAGGTACTAATCTTAGGTCGCCAGGCCAGTTAAAATTTTTGAGTTATAAAAACTTCAAAGGTTGAGGCAGAAACATATAATATACCCTTTGGCCAGTTTTTTATAATACAAGTGCATGCTCCCCAGCATGCAAATAAGCAGTCTATAAACATATAAATAAAATAGCTTATCTTTTACAGACCAGACTTGTGATGCCAACACATCGTGTCCATTCTCACATCTGATGACCCTAGCCAATAGTGACCTCCAGGTGTGTCAACAGGTGTTTAAGATTGATCCATCTGATGTTGACAACAATGTCCAGTTCTCACTAGACTACTATGGTGGGAATCATACCCAACAGACAAGGATCATCTTTGTAAATGGTGAGGAATTCAGGACAATTAGTTGTTTTTCCTTTGTTTTGAGATATGACACCATTATCCTAGCATTTGGGTTTTGGATTTGTAACTTCATTATCCAACATTTTGTGGGTTCAAATCCTGGTAGGCTGAAAACTCTAATGTGTGGGGGTGTTCCAGTGGACCTGTGGTGCACCAGGGTTCCACCCAGTCATTTATGTCAGGTCCTTAGCCTACAAGTACCACTATAGCTGAATTGGCTATAATGACCTCTGATATTGGTTTCAAATATGGTACAGAGCAAGAAGAAAAATATAAGATATTTGTTTTACAGTTTTAACCCTTAACTTGCTGGAAAAACCAATAGGGTAGTGTACACTCTGCATTATTGGGGAAAATGGTGTTACTAGCAAGCAAAGGGTTATAAAAAAATATTTGGCAATTAAACACATTTACAACATGGAGGAGAGTGTAAAAATGACTGTTTTTTCACATAGAAATATCATATATATTGTTGAAAATTATTTTTTAAACAATTTGATTGTCATCATTATGACATTGATTGGAGTTTAAAACAAAAGAACAAATTTACCATGATTATCTTAACCTGTCAATGTAAGCCCAACAGCTATAAAAACTATGTAAAACTATTTTGAAATTCTTATGGTTATTGCTTTAAGATATATTTACTATATGCTATTACAATTCATGTTACTCTAAATATAATAAAAATGGCTTTTTTGAAAAAATATTTCAATATAAACTTACAACTTCAGTGATAAGAGTGTAGTTGTTTTTTTCTTTTATCAAACTAAAACATTTATGTTGATATTGGCGATGTCCAGCTAATGTTTGGTGGAGGAGGATGCCAGACCTTTGTCTGGGTAGAACCAGTGACAAATCAGAGGTCAACTGGAAGACCTCCCCTCATGAAAGTTTTGCCCCCATCTGGACCTGAACCCATGGAGTGGGGGGCCGAGGAGTTGAAACTGATAGATCCAAAAAGATTGAACTGTTAAGCTTACATATGCTTATATGTGTTTGTATAAAGTATAACACTTACACTGGTCAAAAATTCACTTCAAGGTTTGTCGGGGCTAATAATGGCATTGCTGAAGGTTCATTTGAATAGTTGTAGATACACTTAATAAGGAAAATGGAGGATATAGAAATTTAGCAAAATTTTCAATACTAATAATGAAACTTACTTTAGGTTCGATTGATCCCTGGCATTGGCTGAGCATCCTGAGAAATCAGACAAGTCTCGGAGAGTATGCTGTGTTCATTCAAGGAACAGCTCATTGTGCTGATCTGGGGACTGCCAAGTCGACTGATCCTCCATCTCTCACACTCGCAAGAATGGTGAGTCTAATGGACAGTTTGTCCTGGGAATCATACGGACTTTGCCAGTTGTCATACAGATTTCAAAATAAATGTAATAAATCATATCTTATTTTTTTTAAAAATACAGAACATTTAAATTTAATAATTACTAACTAATAATAACTTTTAAAAAGTATTATTTGTTTAACATGACTCAGAATATGAAAGTGATGATGAGCAAAGTCATTGTTGGAGGAAAAACTGTTCAAGAAGTTACTTTTTAATGGTACCCCATAAATAATTAAGCAATGTTTAATCATTAAAAAATATTTATATGATAGCTGGGTTTTAGGAAGTTATAAAACTAATTGCTGGTAAATGGGGTACAATGGGGAAATGGAAATTGTCTCCCTTGTGAGTTAATCTCCGCGGTAATCCACACAGTAGGTAGGTATTTTTGGATGGAAATCTTGGACTTAATCGCCTGTTCTTTTGCAGATATTGAAAATACAAACAGTGAAATTTCTTACTTTTGCATAAATATAAGCTTAAAATTCATGTGTATACTTATAGAGATATGTTATTTAAAAAAGAACATGGAAGTGTTTGTTGAATGATGATTTACCAGGGTATCATAAGAAAGGCAGAAATGTCAACATACCCTCCATAGAGAACAAGCATAAAAACTGTTTAAAACAAATGAAAGAACCAACTTGCATTTAGGGATTATTCAGGGAAGATTATTCCTTAATATATCTTACTGTTAATTTAAGTTCATGCACCATTTACAGAGATACAAGCTCTCGTTTCAATTTCTTTTTAGTTTTTGCAATTTGAACAACTAGAACCAGGACCTCCATTGTGATGATCATCATGTTAATTGATGATCATGATTGGTGATCATTATGATAAAGATCATTAGAGGATTGTTGCTTTTCTTGATTACCGTACTTACTCACTTATAAGACTATTCGCTTATGAGACGACCCCCCTACTTCACCTGTGAAATTGCCGGTTTCTGCTTCGACCCGCTTATAAGACGAGGCGAAAAAATGTTGAGGAGCGTCGACCAGTCATGCTGTCTCAACAAAAGGGTTAAGTGGTAAACAGTGACTGTAATTTTCACAGGTTGCGGGATGTATCGAGTGTCATTTGCTGTGCTATCCTGTAGCTCGTGGCGGCATAACATTTATTTTTTTTGATCTACGTCACCAAGTCTGGTATGACAGTACACGATATATCGGGGAACAGTGCACGCTCCTTGAGTACATGCCACCAATCAATAATTTCATGGATCAATAATTTCATGGAGAAATGTAATTGGCTGCTGCTTATAAAAACACATCGTTCACACGCTCACTGTCAAACTGCTCTGATCGATATCACCTTGACAACAGCTTATCTCAGAGTCAGTCACTTGACCTGTGTAATGAGGAAAGTCTACACAGAAACGCCAAGTAAATTACAGCTTGGTTTATTTAGCAGACTGAAGTTGAAAGTTTGTCTCAGTGTTTACTGATGGATAATAAGCTGTTTCATGCAGAACAAAGGGAGAAAGTTTATCGTTGACTGACAGAATTCAAAGTTCAATAAAGGTAAGTTATCGGCGGTCAATAATGACGGCACGTCGGGTCATTGCATAACTGCTTACAAGTTGATGTGGTATGTTTTTGCCTTAAAACAACGTGAAAACTTTTTGCCAGGTCGCTAGACCCCGCCTATAAGACGAGCCCCACACTTTGAACATGAAATTTAAAGGAAAAATCCCCGTCTTATAAGTGAGTAAGTATGGTATTTAACCAAACATGTGAACTCTCCTACTTTTGGAAGGAGCCTCCCACTTTTAAGGTTCAAAATTCTTAAAAAATGAGGGTTGTTTTGCATGTTTTCAGAAATCTATTTCCCAACTTGAAAACAGATATCTTCCTTTTTTGTTTATATGAAAATAACAAATCTCCCACTTTGCAAGTGAAAATCTCCCACTTTGGCTTCAGAGAAAGATCACATGTACGTTTAACGGTAATATTTAATTTATTGACAGTTTACAGCCTTTATAAACCCTTTACTTGTTTCTTGTTTTATATCTACAGCAAATTGCTGGGTTGCTCAATTCCTTCCTGAAGTCTGATGATCATCCAGAGGTCAAAGTCAGTCTGCAGTAGGGTAGCCATCTTGAACAAGGGGAACAACTCTTAGATGTTCAACAATGCTAAGGATGGTTACCAAATTATCACTTTTTTTTCATGTTCTCATCGGCTATAAATATCAAATAATGACTCCTGTTAACAAATTATATAATCAAAAGGTTATTTTGTTAGAAATAATTTTAAAAAATGCTTTATAACTCTGTCATGTTATTTTTTCCCTGCATATTTAATATTTGTTTTCTATTAGTGCCATACTTTTGATTTAATGTTTATCTTTGATTTAGTATGTAGCATTGCATATTTGATATTATAAGAACAAATAATATGCTAACATAAGTTTAGGTAAAAAAAAAAGTTATATTTATTCTGATCACCATACTATTGTTTTCACAAGTAACAAGCATTACTTCTTTTCAATAAAAAAAATTAAAAGAACTTTAGAAAATTATATATTAATTTTGCCTCATTATCTGATGTATCATTTATAATTATATTTCTTGGAAACTATAATAATGCATCATTATCACAATGGAACAGTATTTTTAATATGATAATTATTTATGTGTATGATGTTTAATATTGAAATGAACTTATTTTTCCTTAGATGTTAACCTTGTGCCAGCCTGCAACTCTAAGTTCATTGTAGTTGCTACATAGATACAGGTTCTACCAAAGAAGTGGACAACAAGGCTCATGAGCTTGACTTAAAAAAGGAAAATATGGTTGAAAAAAAATTTCTTCAGTCTTTGATGAAACTGGATTTGTCCAGTATTTCTAATAAGTATATTTATTTTGTGTCGTTGGTCTAATGCTGAAGGTGTTTAACTCTAGATTGTTCAACTCTAGATCATTGAAAACTGGAAAGTTTAACTCTAGATCATTTTTTATTTTACAATTGTTTAACTCAAGATTATTCATCTCTGTTTAATTCCACTCTAGATTGTTTACTTATAGAGCATTTATTTCTAGATTGTTTAACTGTAGATCATTCATAGTCAGACTTTATAACTCTAGATCATTTAGCTCTAGATCGTTTAATTCTAGATCGTTCAATTCAAGATTGATCAACTCTACATAATTCAACTATAGCTTGTTAAACTCTAGATTATTTAACTCTAGATCTTCTAACTCTATAATATTTAACTCCAGATAGTTCAGCTCTAGAGCGTTTAACTCTAGATGATGTAACTCTAGATTGTTCAACTTAAGATCATCAGCTCTAGATTGTTTAACTCTTGATCGTTCAACTCTAGATCATGTAACCCAAGATTGTGTTACTCGATCATTCAACTGTAGATCTACATCATTTAACTCCACATGGTTCAACTCTTGATCATTCAACTCTAGATCTAGATCATTCAACTCAAAATCATTCAACTCTAGATCATTCAACTCTAGATCATTCCAATCTAGATCTAGATTGTTCAACTCTAGATCTAGCTCATTCAACTCTAGATCATTCAACTCTATATCTAGATTGTTCAACTCTAGATCATTTAACTCTAGATCTAGATTGTTCAACTCTAGATCATTCAACTCAAGATCTAGATCATTCAACTCTAGATCATTCAACTCTAGATCATTCAACTCAAGATCTAGATCATTCAACTCTAGATCATTCAACTCTAGATCTAGATCATTCAAATCTAGATCATTCAACTCTAGATCTAGATTGTTCAACTCTAGATCATTCAACTCTATATCTAGATCATTCAACTCCAGATCATTCCACTCTAGATCATTCAACTCTAGATCTAGATTATTCAACTCCACATGGTTCAACTCTTGATCATTCAATTCTAAATTATTCCATTCATGCAACTCTAGATCATGTAAATCTAGATGTTTAATCCCGGACCCTTTAGGTCTAAGATGTTTTAATCCTAGAATTTCAACTTTAGATCATTTAACTCTACATCCATCAACTCTAAATTAGTCAACTCCAACTCTAGATTGTTTAACTCTACATCATTCAACTCTAGATCAAAGGATTTCTGGTCCGAAATCCAAGCCAATCATGAGATTTTAGTCCATGCAGGGATGGATCCAGACCCTAAATTTGACCTATTCACAGTTACAGAGTTGAATCATGTAGCCAGTCCTAGGTCCCATTCAACAATAAGAATGTTTCCTTGTTAAATGAACACAACTACTGTTCAAGTGACATACTTTGTTTTGCAAATGTAGCAAAATACACCAGAAACATATGCACACACAACCACATTTGATGAAACAACATTATATATATACATGTATATATGGGATATACATGTATATATGGGTGTAGCTTATATGCTTAGCAGTGGTTGTGGTCAGGGCGTGAAACCAATTAGTTGAGGCCTTTGAAAAATAAGCTTCAGGAATTTTGACTGTTTCATGTGAAACAGTGTGAACTGGTATGGATCTGCAGCTGCCATGGACACTACAACTACTTGTTATTTCCCCAGAACTGAGTGTACACAGAAAATTAATTGATGCTGATGTAAATGCCTTGCTGGAAACACTCTGGAATGGTTGTCTGATGGAATTCATTTTTATGGAGACGATAGTGTAGCTGGCAAATACAGGAAATCACAGCTGATCCGTGAGACCTTTTTCAGAGAAAAGAACTGAGTATTCCGTTTATTGACGTTGTAGCTTGCAACAATAATGTGTAGCTTGCAATTATAGAAAAAAAGTAGCTGGCATTTTTAGGAATATGCATTATGCAGCTGTTAGGTAAATTTTAACAAAAGAAACCGAGTATACCAGATGATAGCAGTGCAGCATGTAAGTACAGTCGTAGCAGAAAACAAAGTAGCAAATACTCTACTTCCTTCCAGAGTTACGGTTCTTACTGTCAGATGTTTTAATAATTAATCAACAGTGTAAGAGAGTGTTTACTTCCCAGGACAATCATCTTCTTGTTTAAAGCACATGCTCTCTACGGTGCCTTGGATGTCTTACATTCCAGCTTTGTCTTGTTTCTAAATAGATAGTTTTCACATTAGTGAAAATCCATTATCTTGTCAGCCATCTTTGATGGCAACTTCAAGGGATTTTAGATGAATTGTATAGAAACGTCAATTTTATTTTCTTGTAATTTCTTCATTTGTGGTCCTAAAATAAAAAGCTAACCACCATTGGAAAGCTCTTGAAATTCATAAATAGAATGCAATATTTTTAAAATTGATTAATGCACAGAGAATTAATACACATAAATAAATAAAATTATTGGCTCATCCTTAAACAAAATGAACAGTGTAACTTTCTTGGTTGTATTTTGTTTACCTTTTAAACTATCAAAATATAGTTTTTATATTTAAAATACTTCATAAAAGCTGTTAAATTTGATACAAAATTCAGTAAAACAGACTGAAAAATAACAACACAGTGGTGAGTTTAATACAGTACATATTTCCCGATTTCGGCCTTCAAAGATGGCTGCCTAAAACTGTATTTTCAGTGCCTATGACATCACATGGAAACTATCTATAGGCAGGTAACTAAGTAGCAACTGGTTAGTCAAATGATGTTAAAACTGGTTGTAACTGTGAATTCCAAATATTAAATTTTGCTTCATTTCTATTTTTGCAAACTATATTGCCTCGTTTTAAAAATGAAATTATTTAAATAAACTGTGATATATTTTGCAATGCAGTTTTGTTGTTCATTTCAAAGCCTTATATTTATTTGTGTGTATATTAGTAATACGAGGTGCGTCCAAAAAGTTTGTGAACTACACAAAAATTCTGACTAATATTACAACATTAAAGAGGTTGGGTACAAAAATTCTGCTACAACGTTGTTGTTGTTTTCTTTTCTAATAATGTTTAGTCATGCGAAATTAAAACCGATTCCTTAACGATTTTAAAATCGCAAATATCAAAATCGCACATTTCGGTCCCCATTTCACTGGGGATTTTCCACGAGTCTCCGTTTCTGTGACTTAACCACCATTACATACTGGGCGGAAATACCAGAGGAGTTCCGCCTGGACAGTTTATACAAGTTGTCAATATTTGTTAATAGATGTCGATTATATTTATTTGTAATTCTGTAAATCAAAGTATTTAAGTGACTTTTGTCTTTATTGAAGGTGATCAAATTATATGGTTAACTCAAATCATTTCTAACCTGTTTTCGAAGAAAACAAAAAAAATAATGAAACGAACAACTCCTAAAATATGCAGCAGCATTTTTTCTAATTTAATTGATCGGCCGCAATAGCTCTGGTGGTAAAGCGTCGGCTTGCAGATTGCGGGTTCAAACCCCGACCGGGTCAAACCAATGACTTTAAAGTTGGTAGTAGTGGCTTCCCTCGTAACGCTCGGGGCTAAGGGGACAGCATTATGCCTGACTCGGTGTCATTATAATGGACCGGCCGGTTCAGTCCCTGGGCACCTCATAAGTGTCCATGTGCTATAATGATAGAAATGTCGCTGCACAGTATCGGCAAAAATGCCGGCAAATCCCATACCTAATTTTAATATAAGCACAGCATTGTTTATGACATCACAAACATGATAACAAAGACGCACTCAGCAGTTTCCGGGGAAAAATCAGGTATCTTTATAAGCTATGTTGAACTCAATGTTTTAAATGCACTTTTTTACCCGTGATTATTACATTATTTCAATGTTTGAACTATTTATTTATGTGCAGAAGCACATATTGCAAAGAAGGAGACCTATAAAGGTACATCAACTTTAGCAACCACTTTTACGCCTTTATCCAAATAAATGTTTATGTATGATTAACATAAAAGTAATTTGCTCTTTACGACTAACCACTTATTTAATTCACAGGGATGAATGACTCGAACTACTTAAATACCCTTGTACAGTACTTGAAATACATGCATCTTAATATAAAAAACAACTATGTGTGTGATTTTAATGGTAATAAGTTGGTTAACGTCTTAAGGGTGGTATCCGACAGTTTGGACCAAATATTTCTTCTCAAATATCCAAAATAAGTCATTGTTACCTGAAAATGTCCAGCAAAGTACTGATTGATGCCATAGATCTGTGTAAAAATTAAAGCATTACACCAAATCGTCGTTGAAATCAGGTATTTTCTATCTAAACCACGCTGCAGAGACAAGCCGCAATAGCTCAGGTGGTAAAGCGTCGGCTTGCGGATCGGGAGCCGTGGGTTCGAACCCCGGCCGGGTCAAACCAAAGACTTAAAAGTTGGTAGTAGTGGCTTCACTCCGAACGCTCGGGACTAAGGGGACAGCATTACGCCTGACTCGTCAGTGTCAGTATAATGGACCGGCCGGGTTCATTCCCTGGGCACCTCATAAGTGCCCCTGAGCTATAATGATAGAAATGTCGCTGCGCAGTATCGGCAAAAATGCCGACAAATCCCAATCCTATTTCTAAACTAAGAAAACCACGTGACAACTTTCTTTGGAGATCGTTTTATATCGTCATCCGGCTAGTCCACAACGACTTCGGTATCTATTTTAAGCAGAGGTCAATTTTGTTCTTATTTATAGATTTGGAAAGAATGACATTTTTGTCTTTACTCAGATTAAAGTACAAGTGTATGTAAAATTATGCATAAATGTCCAGAAGCAAGACAAGTATTTTTGCATTTGGTATAGTTGAACTGTCGAATACCAGCTTTAAAGGTGGAATAGAACAGTTTGCCTTCATTAAATACATATAAAAATATGACAAATGACTTTAACATGGACAAAAAGTTTACATGACGGATAAGGTAACAATGACTTATTTGATTATTCGAGAAAAAATATTTTGGTCAAAACTGTCGGGTACCACCATTAATCCGTCATGTGGACTTTTTGCCCATGTTAAAGTCATTTATCAACACTAGCGAATAACATGTTGCCTTGTAGTGAGAGCGGATCCAGAATTAAAGTGGAATCCGATAAATTGGTCCACAATTTTTTTTCTCAAATAACAACAAAACTAGTCATTGTTGTTTGAAAAGGCCCAGCAAAATGCTGTTCAATGATGCTGTTGGTCCGTGTGAACAGCAAAGCATATCCCAATTTGTCATTGCAAACAGATATTTCCTATCTGAGCAACAGTCATTTTAAAGTAAGAAAACCTACGCGACAACCTACTTTCAAGATCACGTTATATCGTTATCCGGCTAGTCCGCTTTGACGCCGATATCTGTTTTAAGAAAAGATCACAATTTTACACAACCAAGCGACCTTACCTCAATGTGTATTGTCCAATAATATAGGCCTACTTGTATATAGATCTAGCAGTCACAATCGTTATTCAGAAATTATGCATTAATACTCCCAACCCCTACCCTACCAAAAGGTGTGAAAAATATTACAGGCATTTGATATAGGCAAACTACCGGATACCACCTTTAAACGGGTCGTGAGTTTTCTTTGTTCATATGTTCCTTTCACATTTTTTTCGCAGCTCCGGTTTGAGTGATCTAGAAGGCACATGAACTCTGACGTGAAAATTTACGAAACTTAGCGGACTTTCACGAGAAGCTTCTTCCGACAACCGGAAGTTGTGACACAGTCATTACCCAATCGGAACACCACGGATAATTCACGAGGACGGAATTACCCGAGGAGTTCCGATTGAGTCTTTCCGAAAGACACCAATGTCTTGCTTGAAGATACATTTGGACAATAGATATATAGTTACCAGCTTTAATGCAACTTATTCGCTTATAAGAGCATTATACAAGAGAACACATTGTCTGTCGTAATTGCATCCGGGGACTTAACTTACTTTCAAGTATAACTGTGGACTCTAACCTAAAACTTCTCAAGATTTGCCGCCATTTGTACAACCACTTCAATTATCTTTATCTAGATTACGGTCCTCTAGTCTAGTATGGTACGGGCTTATAATTAGTATTTGTTTACAAATTTCATTTAATGCGACGACACAAAAAAGGCGCCTGGATGTTGCTGTTTGTGTGTGTGTGTGTGTGTGTGTGTGTGTGTGTGTGTGTGACAAATGAGTCTATCCCTGGACAATGAATTTCTGGTTTGTACATAAAAATATATAGATACCCATTTCCTCATTTATTTAAAATAAAATTACCAAATATAATGCGCCATATATTTTAACATTAATTGATCAGCATGCTGACAAAAAGAAAAATAACCGAATTTATGTCTCTTTCTATGTTTCTTTGTTTCTTGTTCTTTGTTGTTTTAAGTTTGTTTTGTTTTTAACAACATTAGGAACTATTGCAATTTAACATGACGTTTGTTAATTTGTTATTTGATCTTTTTTCTTCTTTTTTTTGTTCGTTCTTATTTCGGTTTTTCATTTTTATAACCTAGATAAAATATTAAAACCGCCATAACAAATCATTTATATCGGGCATGTAGTTGTCTCGTCCTGATTTGATAATTATTATGCCAATTACATCGTGCTAAGTGGTGCTGGTCGGTTCAGATGGCACTTAAGAACTCCCTAATAGGGGCATCGTTATTTATGCCCATACTACAAATCTTAATGAGTCGAACTTTGTCTGCGCTAAACTACCCTTACTACCAATTGAGTGTTAATGTTGTACGCCCCTTTAGCATACGCGAATGGTCGAAGACTATATACCATGTTACTGCAACAGCTTGGTACTCATTAATGGTCGGGGCAAAGAGGAAAGAAACAAAAGTCGCAAGATTGTTGTTGCCATTGTTGTATATACATGTGTTGTACACGTCCAAAAGAAGCGATGACGAAAACCTGGAAAGTTTTGGATAATTTTAAGCTGTTGCTGCTATTTCTCAGTGTTACTGACGGAGGTAATGTTATTGTTTCGACAAACATGCGTTTATTTGTTATTATCAAATAATTGTGTTGTCCATATGCGATTTTATTTATTACCATGCAGAGATTTGAAAGCGAACAATCTTGTGATTGCTTTGTTGTTGTTTTTTCGCTTGCCTTAAAGATAAAAAACAAATCACTGACTACTAGAAGGTCTGAGAAGTAGGAACCTGTTAATTGGCTTTTAATTGTCTATAAATATAAATATCGTTCCCCGATACATGAATTTCAAACTTTAAGCTGTATTTTTACCATATTTGTCATTCAATGATCTGACTGACGATTTGCCTCAGTTTCTTTCTTTGCTTATATTAACACAGTTATAAAATTTCTTAAATATTTAAAATCGTAATTTATTCAACACAGATGCCATTTTTATCAAAATCAACAATGAAGATATTGAAGCCAAGGAAACGAAACTGTCTGCAATTTCCGAGATTTGAACCGAAATTGCCTAATAAGCCTGCCGCCCCGATGGCATATAGCTCAAATCGTTGGTATGAAATATTGTCCGAAATGCTTAATTAGGAACGTAACCTAGTAAAGATTTATCACTGAAACTTGAAAATAAATTGCTTATAAATGACATATTAGTGAAGACAATCTTAATATTAATTGCACGTTAAGAAAAGGAGGGTGGTAAAGGTGATGAAGTTGTTGATAATGATGATAATGAGGTGAAGTAAAATGATGAGGGTGATGATGATCATAATTATCATCATCATCATCATTATGATTGTCGTGATTATGATTATGATGGTGATGTTTTCCTACAGTGAGGCACGCAAGGAACCTGATATGGACGCAGACCCCTTCTATGAAGATGGGAATGTCACGAATTGTCGGTATCCAAGGGGATCCTTCCGAGTGGGTTCCCAGTGGAAACGTGCAGGTCCGCCATATCACGTAAGTATCGCACAGTCCCGTGCATTCGTTTGGCTGTGACGTTCATACACAAAATAAAAGGAAAAACGTACATATATCTAGATTTTGTGAACTTTTTGTAATTATAAAAATGATAGAATAGTAAAACGATTTAATTAAATTCTTCGAAAGAAAATTATGAGTGTTTTAACCTGTTCGTTTGTTGGTTTCTTGCCTTTTGTTACAAATCATGTTTCCTAACAAGTATACATTACATTCCTTTTTGTTTCTGAACTTTAAACAAAGAAAATAATTCCGGATGCTATAACATTTCAAAAAGATAACATCTACATGTACGGTAGATTCACGTTTTAGTTAGTTCCCTTTTATCATTATTGTGAATTTGATTATTTGAATGAAGTTACGATGCTCGTAGGTAAGAAGTCTAATGATTAAATGTCACCTTAAAAAACTTAAAATTAAGTTATTCTTTCGAAGATGTGGTACGCGTGTGTTACTTCTTACTCGCTTATCTCCCATTAATGATGACGTCACACAATGACATAAATATTTAACTTTTTTTTCTTCCAGAGCTCCGCATGTTGGCTGGCAGTTTAAGGCCCTTGCATTCAACTATGCTGCACAGACCTTGTACTGGTCGGAATCAACTAATAAAAAAATACAGGTATGTTATCATTAACGGAACTATCTCACAGACCGAAACCCTTTAAGATAATATCTTCAGTCTGAAATTGCAAGGTTCGAACTCAACTCGAGCGTTTTTCAGCACTACATCTTGCATTTGTTTAAAATTGTAATAAAAAAGTCATAGTTAGTATTAGTGCTTTTGACTGATGAAGGCGATAAAAAAATTTCCTCAAGTTCATATATTAACAAAATCGATTTCTCCAAATGGTGTTTTTTTTTGTTGTTTTTTTTTATCTAAGACATAATTTTGAAGTGTGACACAATTTATTTATTGATCCTTTTTTTTACAAATAATACATGTTAAATAAAAAGAATAGAAAGAATATCATCTTTGAAATTTGTTACAGGGCCTTCCTCTCAACGGCTCCATCGATACAACAACTATCTTTTCCGGAACGTCCAATATGGCGGAGGGCATGGCAGTTGACTGGATCTCGAACAACATCTACTGGGCAGACTCTGTTTACAACTGGATCGTTATGGCACCACTTGGCTCAACCGAACACGTGACCAAAGTCGTTGTGAAAACTGACCTTTCCAGTCCACACAGCGTTGTCACCCATCCGGCCAAAGGGTAAGCGTTGCATTCGGAATTCCTCTGACTTTTTCATCTTCTTAACTCTGAACTGGGTTATGAGTAATATAAATCGAATTAGTCACAGTTTTGTGTTTATACATGACTTATAGAACCACACCTTTCGTTATTCATGTGTTATGTTTATGAAAACGTCACTTTCGAGCCAAACAATAAGAGATATAAGTAGATTGTTTCCCTTGATTAATCACTAAATGCAAGCAGGTTCTTTTCTCGGTTTCTCTACTTGATTTTTATTCATTTTACTCTTTAAATTGTATGCTGATTTGATACCTTTCTTTTGAAACATAGGTTAGTCATCATCAACAAACGCTTTTTAAATTGATTAAAAGTTCATATTCATGCAAAAGTAAGACGCTTCACTGTGAATGCACCATCTGAAAAGAACGGACGATAAAGTCAAAGAACTCCAACTAAGATGGTCTTCCTAATATTTGGACAAGCCGGCCGCAATAGTTCAAGTGGTAGAGCGTCGTCTTACGGATCAGGAGGTCGCGGGTTGAAACACCGGCCGGGTCAAACTAAAATTGGTAGAAGCGGCTTCCCTCTTAACGCTCGGGGCTAAGGGGACAGCATTACGCCAGACTCGTCAGGGTCACTATAATGGACCGGCCGGGTTCAGCCCGTGGGCAACTCATAAGTGCTCCTGTGATATAACGATAGAAATGTTGCTGCACAGTATCGACAAAATGCCGGCAAATACCAATCCCATCCCTATTTGGACAACCCAGATTTAACCTGACAAGGGAGTTAATTTCTATTTCACCAATGTTCCCCATTGTTTATGACAATAATATTATTATCTGGGTGATTTTATACTGGTCCAATTGTTTGGCTGAGGTCCGTCATATTGGTCCGAGTCAGTAGGTCGAGTGTTAAAATTTACATGTAACATGCTGGAAATACCCTTCACCTAAAAAAACAACATACGCCACCCTTAAGGTGTATTCAGCAAGAAATGGGTTAATAATACTTCACAGAGCCAATTACAGGGACTATATTTATTCACTCAGTAACAATAGTAATCATTAACTGCAAGAATATCAACTACTTGTTATTGTTTTATATTAAGCTGATTGTTTATTTCAATTCCGTTAAAAGAATGACGTCAGAATGCCAAGTGCATGAGTAAATTAGATTGTGGTGTTGTGTTGTTGTTTTTTTTCGTGTCGGCCTACTTTTTGTAAATACTGTGTTGCCAGTGAATTCACGCAGTCAGTGATTCACACAGGAAGCTGTCGACCGAACAATTTTAGACTCTTCCTGCGTTTTGCGCGACGAAAAGTAGTTCTACATTTGACATTATTAGGATGGGATATTTTATTGTGCATAAAACTATAATTTATGCGACAAACATTGCAACCTTCACGTAATAAATGAAAAGAACCCGGCGATCATCGACGGGCACTTATGAATGTCAGTTGAAACCGTTTTATCTATACGAGTAATTTAAGAAGCATGAGGCGATTGAGACCAACTATCTAGCGTTAAAATGGGTCAACCGGTCTTAGTTTTCGCCCCTTTACCTTCTGCTTATGTTCACTACATTGAACGATGAATCATTCCGTAAATATTTGTTGTCCGACTATGAAAAATTTGTTTGCATCGGTCTTGGTTCTAGCATTGCTTTGGTTCGCATATCATAAATGGACGGATAAAAAATAAATATCGAGAGGATATGTTTATTCTTAATATGTTCTCAACAATTTAAATAAAAACACCATAAAATAATCTTTGGCCGAGTGAATAAAACGTACGAGAAATCGGATCGAAGGGTCCCAATTTCAAACCATATACCATCCACAAGATTCAGTCCTTGGTGCAATTTACCGCACATATCCCTGAGTTAGTAGTTACACGAGCACTGGTTCTACCCAGGAAATAGGCAGTCAAGTTGTGGGGCGTTTATGTTGGTTCTACCGAGGAAGAAGGCAGGTTAATGCAGTTTCGTTTTAAAGCGCTTTCAGTAATTTGTATTGCTTCAATTAAACGTCCCCTCAGCCTGGTAAAATATGTTCGGAACAATATATCACAAATTCCGTTACTTGGCCATACATAATAGCATCAGTGTGATGCCTTTACGGCCCTGAACTTATGGAATAGTGCACATTCCACATAAACTTGGCAACGTTATGGTCCTTAAGAAAATAATAAAGTATAAGCCAAGAAAATCAAAAGGAAGTGTTGTCAGCAACCCTTTTGTTTGTTTGTTTAGTTGTTGTTTTTTGTTGTTTTTGTTTGTTGTTGTTGTTGTTGTTGTTTGGTTTTTGTTTGTTTTTTTGTTTGTTTTTTTGTTGTTTTTTTTGGGGGGAGGGGGGGTGGGTTGTTGCTTTTTTTGTTTGCGGTTTAACATCCTTCTTATTCATATCATTATTCGCATTCATGAGACAGTCTTGCGAAGATTGCTTGTTTACTTTAAAAGGATTGTCTTTGATTTGCTAGTGTATGTTATGAGACATGCACATTCAATGCGCAATTCGGAGAAATACCAGGTTGCTGCGCTCAAACGTAGTCTATAATTTAACACGTCTTTGATATTCCTTTTGTTCTCTTTCAAAAGATACTTATTCTGGACTGACATTGGCGAGCAATCCAAAATCGAGTGTTCGGACCTCCTCGGAGACAATCGTAGGACCATTATAGACACAGACATCCAACATCCCCGGGGTATCACTATTGACTATGCAGGTATCGTTCAAGGGAGAGTTTGTTATTTGTTTCTCAGATCGCCTTTTGCTTGTCCGTATATATAAGTCTTGCCGAACTCACACCAGATGATGCGGAATGATCTGACCTTTTTGCAACAACTTGGACATAAATCTGAGCAAAGTTTGAAACAATTTGTATCAAACGTTACTATTACACTGGCTCTCTTTGTCAGTGCCGTATAAATTATTGTCGAGTTCATGTATACATGTATGCTGTTGCTTTTTGTTTTGTGTGTTCACTAGCGGAACTTCTTTTTTTTAAACCATCAAACCAACAAAGATTACACCGCTACAACAATACATTTATAGATATTAGGCTATTCCAGATTATTTTCATACATACATCAAGTACTCGTCGGAAAAAAAGAACAATATAACAAAAAAATGGCACGTATTTTGTTTGTTGTTGCTTTTTTGTTTTGTTGTTTTTTTCTTTAATTGTTTTTGTTGTTGTTTTAAAGTATGTCAACCGTCTGCCATGTGATTTACATTCGCGCTGAGTGGATAAACAGACTTATGTAAACAGCTTTAATCGACAGTTTATAGTTACACAGACATATAATATTATGTTGTAAATAACAAATAATGTTGCTATTATATGGTCTCTTTCCCTCCAATAGAGGACCGCCTTTACTGGGTGGACAGTAAGCTAGACACCATAGAGACCGCTCTACTGAGTGGTGCGGACAGGCGGGTGGTCGCTTATCAGTCCTCCACAATATTCTTCGGCATCGCCGCCTATCAGGTAAGTTTTGCTCGCCATATACCGTCAGGTGAAAGGCGAGGGTAAAGAAAAGCACTCGTTCGTAACAGATAAATTTCTTGTTTATTCGTATTACCATCGTTTGTTTAGTTAATCTCAATTCTGCCATCATTGATTTCCTGAATAAAAAGAAGATGCTGAAATAATTCACCCAGATCTGCTACGGCTCAGTGTTTTCGAAATCATTGTTGTGTAATATACACAATACTTGTATATTAACGGTTGAACACGTCAGTCTATGAAACATTCACTTTATAAATACGCTTATTATATAAAAATGAATATAATTATGTATGGTTGTCAGTAATAAAGCACTAATTGCAGAAAATTAAAGAATCCGATATTTTTGTAATCTAATTATGTATACATTATATCTTGCATGTATACATTGAATTGTTCTTACTTCAGAATTACGTGTTCGTTACCGAGCAGCTGCAGGGCCATCTTCGGGTGTACGACAAAAAGTCTGGCCATAACATAATAAACTATCAGCTAGGCTACACACCAGACGGCATCATTATGTATGCCGAGGATCTGCAGGAGGGAAACTCATGTATGTTTTTGTTGTCATTATTTTTATTAGCGTGTTAGCGTCTTGTTCTACTGTTACAATGTTAAACTTTTGAGACCATCCTCTTTCAGAGACATGTTCTCATTTTTTTATGTATTTTTAACATCAAACACCTTTAAATCAACTGTATAACTATATATCTCAAGGGTTTATTGTCTGTTTGTAACTATGTTTTACTATTGCGACCACTTGCTTTCAGCGGCCTGTATGATGATGGGTTGTCATCAGATATGTATCCATGATCCTCTAGTCGGCCCAATGTGTCGCTGTGGAGAGGGGTTTCTCCTTAACGCGGACGGCGTATCTTGTCAATGTAAGTCTTGTTTAAAATCCATCGCACCAACAAAGTTATGAATATTATGGCGACGTTCAGCTTTTTTGTGGAGGAAGGCCCCATATATTCTTCTAAGTAAAACTTACCGCGATAAGCTGGAAGGACTACAAATGATGTGATGATGACGTGAATGTTTTAATCTCGGGCGGGATTTTAATCCAAGTGAATGGGGCCTAGAATTTGCATCTATTATGAAAACATCATGTATGTAAAAATTTACTTAAAACATTGAAACAAAACGATGCCATTAACCATTAATTTTACATGGCTTAAACTGTAAATCCATCAAAACTTGGGTGTGTTAGACATTTTGTAAATACAAATACCTGGTTTTTCAAATGGGCAATGTAAATATGATAGGTTTCTGTAAACTTGAGTGAAATTAGTAAAGCTGATCCTCTGTTTTGCAACTCCTCCATTTTCAGCGGACAAGAAGTTTGCCAGTCCTAGCCACATTTATGCTATTCGCGACGCCATTTGCCAATACCCCGCCAATATGGCCGATATGTCATTGGTTAATGTAACCCTCCAATCACAATGCTTTTTACAAAATGGGCGGGGCTACTTAGGGCTGACGTATGATATCTCCGAGCACGTGCTGTATTACTCCGAAAATGTTACAAGAAGCATTGGGAGGATGAACCTGGAAGTGGACGCAGCTGCAGAGACGATAATAAAGGGAGTCGGAGAAGTTCCAGGTGAGTGGGGCAATCGGAACGTCTTGGTGAAGTGTAGTTAAATAAAACAGATAAACCTGTGAAGTTGCATTTGAGACCACGGATGGATCCAGGGGAGGTGTGGGTATGGAGGATGCATCCCCCCACAACCAACCAGGTAAAAGAGGAGAGTTGTGAAAATACATACATGTAAGATTAAATAATATTAAGCTTTTAAAGTAATTTTTTTGTCAGTTGACTACTTAGGTCGAAGTAAGGGTCCCTTACGCTCTCCCTCTCTCTCTCTCTCTCTCTCTCTCTCTCTCTCTCTCTCTCTCTCTCTCTCTCTGTGTGTGTGTGTGTGTGTGTGTGTGTGTGTGTGTGTGTGTGTGTGTGTGTTTGATGTGGTGTGTGTGTTCGTGTGTGTGTGGGGGGGGGGGGGGGGGGGAGTGGGTGTTTGTGTGTGTGTGGGGGGTGTTTGTGTTTGTGTATGTGTGTGTGTGTGTGTGTGCGTGTGTGTGTGTGTGCGTGTGTGTGTTTGATGTGGTGTGTGTGTTCGTGTGTGTGTGTGTGTGTGTGTGTGCGTGTGTGTGTTTGATGTGGTGTGTGTGTTCGTGTGCGTGTGCGTGTGTGTGTGTGTGTGTGTGTGTGCGTGTGTGTGTTTGATGTGGTGTGTGTGTTCGTGTGTGTGTGGGGGGGGAGTGGGTGTTTGTGTGGGGGGTGTGTGTTTGTGTTTGTGTGTGTGTGTGCGTGTGTGCGTGTGTGTGTGTGTGTGTGTGTGTGTGTGTGTGTGTGTGTGTGTGTGTGTGTGTGTGTGTGTGTGTGTGTAATCCCCCACCTTTCATACATTGTCGATCGATATTTATTGCAAGCTTAAAATCAATTAATTGATATACCGGTTGGTTAATTAACCGAAGTATGGACTGGTTGAATGTTGATTTTTTATTCGAATTCAGCCTTGGCCTTGGACTGGGTAACGGGTAATTTATTCTGGACGGACCGGACTTACAACCATATATCGATGGCCAGAAAAGACGGAATGTATCCGATTGTTGTCATCAGCGATCTTTCCGAACCTCTTGGACTTGCCGTGCATCCACTTAGAGGGTAGGGTATACCTTTTCATAGTGTATTTGCTCATGCGGAGCATAAAACTACAGTTTACATTTATACTGTAAGCATAATAATCGTTAATATATATATATGCAAATGCAATTAATTTTATTACAGAACGATATATTGACATTTTTCATATTTTAAATAAAACATACTTTAATACTATATCTCCCGCAACCCACCGGCTCCTCTTTCCTTCATTTTGAAAACCAATTTAATTTTACTTTGTCTTACAATGTTTTATATTATGTTATCTTATATACATTTATGCAACATATTAATTTTATAACATGTATTTCCTATCTGAGCCACACTGCACAGTCAACTGTTAACTTGTAAAACAAAGTGTTCACTTTGCAATAACATATAGCACTATACTCGTAATCTGGTCAGATGTCGTTATCTATTTTTCGAAGTAATCCCAATCGTGCTTATTTGCAAATGAACAGTAAGAGTGATTTATTTCACCATGTGTTTCACCGAATTCCCTAAAATAGAAGAAAGCTAGTGTTACATACAATGGAGACAAACTATCGGATACCATCTTTAAATATAAACTATTTACTTTTTGTAAATCTTGTCAGAGAGTTGTACTGGAGTGAGCATGGCAACAAGCAGATGATTTACGCAGCGTCCATGGATGGCTCGAACCAGCGACCTTTGGTAAATCTTACGGCTGCGGAGATGCCAAACCACTTGTATCTAGACATCAACAATAATGTGTAAGTTGAATAAAAAAGTATTTTATGATGTCTTTATTTAAATTTATACAGACTGTGTTTGGGGCGATATATGACAGTTAAACATAAAAATATTATTGTTCGGGTGTTGTGTGTGTTTTAACAGCATTTGTACAATTATTCAATAGTCGTACCTACATCCCAAGCACATAATGCAAATGAAGTTCAACGTCCTTAATCTTCTTGATATTATAAAACAAAAAAATTCTCCAGATGCCGGAGTCTTGAAACTTGATTATTTGAAAGAACTTATTTTTGTTAGGTCCTTAGTTACAGGTATAACGCCTCAAAAGCGAGCGTAACTTCTTCTTTCTGATTGGTTGAAATCAACTGGTTTAATAGCTGTGTGTTGTTGCAGACTATACTGGGCAGACTCTGGATTGTTCTCGATTAGGAAGGTAAACCTTGACACTGGCGAGGTTGAGATTGTCTACGAGAACGTCAAGCAACTCGTCAAGTTTTTCGGCGTCAGCATCTACCAGGTTGGTTACGAGTATTGAGGTTAGACGCCACTAAATCAGTTTGTTCTATATTCTTAAGTGAATCGCGAAAAGATGGAAACAGACTGCACCATGACCAAGTTATGATGGACCCCATAACAATATATAGGTGAAACGAGCTATTAATTGTCTATCAGAAAGACCCAGAAATAAGGCAACTTTTGCAACTTGTAAGAAGGTTCTGCTTCATAGAATATACATAAAGCCAAATTGCCAGTCGGTAACCGCCAAAGTTGAATGAAATATGTACTTCCTGTAAAAGTAGATCAGTCCATTATTGTGCATAGGGGTTAAAGACTTTTACTTTCTTTAAATTCTACATAGTTTCAGATTCCTTTTGATACCAAAAGGTTCAGATTACCTTCAAAACAGGAAATTTAATGCCAAAACATAGCAACAGACTGTTACTAAAGAGAAAAAGTCCATGTCACACATTCTACTTCCGGTCGGTATTTAATGTAACCAGACCTTGACTGACATACATTCGTGGATAGTCGCCCTTAAATAGTCTCTACCTGCAAGTAGTTCATTTTATTTGGCTTACTCGGATTCTGTGCCTGTACTCTTTGGAGTTTTGTTGACTCTTTATCTCTTTTTTGTGATACTTAGGTTAATCATCATCTTAATTCCATTTTATTGTTTAAATACCATCTTTGTAAGTATTTCAATGATTTAATTGGATTTAAAGCTTAACTTTATGCAACAGCAAGAACTTACAATGATTGTTATTCCACCGTTTGTGAAAGAACAGGGAAAAAAAAGCCCACGAATTCCCACAAATATTACATAGCAACTATTTGGACTACCTCTGATATTATTTTACAAGAGGGTAATTTCACCAATGTTCCATAACAACTTAATACCGAAAAATAAGGACATTGATCTGTGACACTTTTGGAGGCTTTTAATGCTGTATTAAAACTAATGCGTAATATAATACGTAATTATAAGAATATAGCATTATATACAATTACAGGACAACCGTATATATTACTTCAGTGAGGAAGTTAAAGTTGAAAATGACATTTTTGTATTCCGAAGGATTACGTATTATGGACAGACAGCCAGGATACTCGGAACGGGATCCACGCAGCCAATCTAGATCGACAGGAGAAGGTCCGAGGGATATTGCATCCTCATGTGGGGCTGGCTTCCGAACTCGTCACCTTCGACCCCATCAACCAACCACAACTTAATAGTAAGCCATCTTTTGTACATCGTTGGACGCCACGGTGAATATTCCTCTATCATTACATACATATACCGTGGGTTACTTGACCAGAAAATCTTCGTTCTCATGAATATATGCATGAAGCATTTGATTGGCTCCGGGTCCACAACGGCACGGAAATGCATCCAATGAAATGATTACAATTTATAAACAACAGGTGTCACAGGTTAGTGCGACCATCATCACATTGACGAGTGTCTTTTGTTAACTTTAATTGAAGAGTAGTGTCCATGTAACGCGCATTTCTATTGGACCATAGGCTGCTATGAATATTCATGAAAATGAATTTTTACAAGCCTAATATCCCACGCCCACCATGAAGCAGAGTGATATGAGTGAGCGTGATTTAGACGATGTCTTTTGTATTAATTTGTATTAATTAAGCAAACTAACACACATCAGTCCGTTCACTTCAAAAGAGTTGCTTGATGTGCGACAACACTTGGAATTATGGACTTTGATTTTAATAAGTTGTTTGTAATTCTGACAGACGGATTGTCCTAGTAGGCAAATTTGTGGCCCATGTATGTCAAAAAAATGCTTCGCTCAAATGGTTTATATATTTACCGCACTTATGACCCATGCATGTGTCGCACTAATTATCCATACTCAGGCAAAATAAGAAATTTAATAACCTACAACCACCTTTAACTCATGTTTTAAAGGTGGTGTCCGACAGTCTGCCGATATCAAATGCATGTTACACTATTTTTTCATCTGATTGTTGTAAATTAGACATTATTTCTGCATACATTCATACTTTAATGTAAGATAGGCGGCTTTGAACGCTACCTATATTGTTAGACAGCAAAAATGCGGAAAGATCACTCTAAATGTCAATTCTGTCCTAATTTATCAATAAGCTTGATAGTGATCTCTGCTAAAAAAAGATATCGACGTCTGGGCGAACTACCCGGATGACGATATAACGCGATATCAAAAGTAGGTTGTCACGTGGTTTTGTATGGCGTGTGAAACGTTGCAAAATTCAAAACATATTTTATGTGTTATAAATACATATTTATATTGTATATTTTTATATTCATGTTTTAAAATTCCACATTTGTATTGCATAAAAATATTTATGTTCAATATTGTTTATTTATATTCAAAAAATATGCGGTAAAAATATTTTTATATTGTATAAAAAAGCAAGAAAAAATGCGTTCAATAATTGCGCCATGGGTAATGATTGTAACAAACGATTTCATTGGACAACATTCCGAACATTGCTGCCACCATCGATTTGGAAATTGCCGCTTCGTTAATAATAGCAGTTGATAATATTGCTTAAAAACAGACTGCTTACTGTATGATATAAAGATTAAAAATAATATCAATTATATTGAAAAGACGTACCGCTACATACCTGGTGGGGGCAGCCATGTTTGTAATAATCCGCCAACTATTGTGGTCCATTGAAATCGTTCGTTACAAATGTTATAAGTATCCCATGATGCAATTATTGAACATAAATATTTTTTTCACTTTATCGAACATAAAATATTCTTGTTTTATAACACATAATGAAAATTTACCATATAAATATAGATATATTTAAAATGTTTTTACTATATAAATGTTGAATTTTACTATAGAAATATATTTTTTACAACATAAATGAAAAATTTTAGAATATGAATATGCAATTTATCTGAATTTTTTTTTTCGAATTTTGCAACGTTACACACGCCATAGTTTTGGACCAGTATAATGAGATTTCTATAAAAAGTGCATTAAATAAAAAAATATAAATATTAAATATAATTTGGAATGAGGTTTGTAAGTATAGATAGTTCTTACTTCATATGCGTCAAATGTTTTGAAACGGAGCTATCGGACATCGTTCACAGTTCGATTTCTTTGCGCGAATTATGCTTATTTGCGAACACGCTGAAGAGCGGCGTCCTTCATGGAATATGTTAGAAATTTGGGATGGGCTGTTTAGTTTTTATGTCTTTCGTAACTGCTAGGCGCTCTATATTTCGTAGATATGACCGAGGTGTTGCGAGTGGTTATTATTATTATTATTATTATTATTATTATTATTATTATTATCATCATCGGATGTGCGGAGTTGTCGTTCTTTATATAAGGTATTGTTTTTAAACATGTATTGGACGCCATTTGATGATTTGCATCAATGCTTTCTCGTTTTCTCACATTTTAAAGAACTGAAAAATGACTTGCAGGTGCGTGCAGTGATCCTTTGTCTTGCGAGCATCTTTGTATACCAACCGGAGAAAGTAGTCAAGTCTGCGCTTGCGGTATCGGATATACCCTGGATGAGACGCTAAGAACATGCTCAACAAGTAAATCAAATATTTGTGTTAAATGTTGATGTTGATGGTAATGATTGTGGTGGTGATGATGATGACGATGATGATAATGATGATGATAATGATGATGATAATGATGATATTGAGGAGGAGGAGGAGGATAGTGATGATGAGGATGACGATGATGGTGGGGTTGGTTTTGTTGGTGATTATGATGACGACGATGATTATGATGATGATGATGATGATTATGATGATCATGATGATCATGATGAAAAGGATGATTATGATGATGACGATTATAATAATGTTAATGATGAGTTTAATGACTATGATTATAGCAAAAATGTTTCTTGAACTGTTCCCTAGGAGTGATGCGGGACAACTTCGTCTTGGCAGTGGACTCTTACCAGAGGCAGATTTTCCAGATCTCCCTGAAGAATGACGATGTCAGTGCCATCCCATTGGCAAACAAATACAAGGGCGTTGCGATGGACATTGATCCCATGAGCCTGTCGATCTTTTGGACTGATAACAAAGCTACGGCCATCATGAAGTCTGCAATAGACGGATACGGAGAATCAGTTTTCCGAAAGTTGCCGAACGGTAGGCGAAACTTATAGGGATGTATGGAGTATGTATTGATTCTGACCTAGAAGACAAGCATTCCTATTCAAATAACTGATTTGTCAGAATTTGTTATTTATTTTTAAATGATTTTAAGCTTGAGCTCCGGGTATTCACTCACTCAGTAATCTCTGCGCCATCTGGTATTTGAGTCGATGGCAAGGGATATGCACTTGGCTCTGTCTGCTACTGTCCTGGGAACTGTTTCGAGGGTCAGTGCCTGCTTTTCAGCTCTTTCTCGATAGTTCTCAAACTTAGAAATCTGGAGACTTAGTGCGTTTTCATTTTAAAGTCTTGTTTTAACGGTTCTAGTAATTAACGACCCTTCGAATGTGTCCACATTTTTTCACACTGTTACAGATTCCATTTCGGACGGTATAGCGGTAGACTACGTTAATCAATTACTGTTCTACACCTGCACCAATTATGACATCATCGTTGTGACGTCACTGTTTAACCCCACTCTTTACAAGACCATCGTAAATGAAAGTCTTGACGAACCACGTGACATAATTGTACATCCTGAGGAGGGGTGAGTCTTCCATAAGTATCTTCAAAAGTTCTACATTCCAACGCACATAAATATAATAAAATCTGGGCACTTTATTTTTTAAACTAATCCATCGTTAAATGTATTGGAAATTTGAACGTTGCATCAAAATGGGAGGTTAATGGGTTATCGGAGGTTAGTGGGGTTGGGTTTACCCAGCTAGACACAACTTCAGGTTGTCATAGTATCAAAGAAGGGGTAGGGAATAGAGTCTTTCTGACCATTGACAATACATCAAGCCCCTGAGCATCAAGTTTGACTACCTAATTGTTGTACGACCCACACCTTGATGGCATGCTTGCAGGGGCGGCTCCAGAAAAGTTTGGTGGGTGGATGAGTATGAATCAAGACCCATTCAACTTTATCGCAGTACAAAATATATACACTAGATATCTATACACAGTAAGGGTATGTCTATTCACAACTCTACTATTTTACCTGGTTGGCGGGGGGATGCACACCCCCCCCTCCCTCGATCTACACCTGCATGCATGTGTTAAATAATAAGATTAAGTGTTTAACGACCCTTACAGCTGTGATCAACACTGCATGGTGTAAGCTCTGGAAGGAAGGAGGTTAGTCTCATGGAAGCAAAATCAATGAAATTTAATATTCTTGTCGAGCATAGCAAAACACAACACAAATGAATGCATGACCGTAAATTAAATTTACCTTAAGTTGTCATTACAGCAGAGTCGTACCGCTAGCCTTTATTGTTTTTGGGAAGTTTGGTAAAATTACACTTAAACACATAAAACTATGTGAAATTAATTTATGTTTGCATAAAGAACAAGGCGCATGATTATAATGTAAGCGCCATGTTTAATGTTTCAGGAAGATTTACTGGACCGACTGGGGATTGGAACCGAAAATCGAATCAGCCACGATGGACGGCGGCAATAGGTCCCTGATATTAAAGTTGGACAACAACTCGTGGCCTAATGCTATTGCCCTTGATCCGAAACGTAAGTATAATGTGCCTGGCGATGTGAATAACACAGTCGCCTATAATGGTACGTATACTGTACATAATAGCGGTTATGTGGTCGTTATAGGGGTTAAGCGGTTAATTGCGGTCGTTATGACAATTGTAGTGGCATAAAGGTCGTTTAAGTAGTAGTAGTGGTCGTTATAAAAGTAACAGTGGCAAAAGAGGTCGTTTAATTAGTATAAGTGGTAAAAGTGATCGCCATTATAATGGTAGTGGTAGAAGAGGTCGTTATAATAGTGGTAGTGGTAGAAGAGGTCGTTGTGATAGTAGTAGTGGTAGAAGTGGTCGTGATAACAGTAGTAGTGGTAGAAGAGGTCGTTATTATGATAGTAGTGGAAGAAGTGGTCGTTATTATAGAAGTAGTAGTAGAAGTGGTCATTATAACAGTAGTAGACGTAGAAGTGGCCGTTATTATAGTAATAGTGATAGAAGTGGTGATTATTATAGAAGTAGTGATAGAAGTGGTCGTTATAATAGTAGTTGTGGTAGTAGTGGTCGTTATAATAGTAGTAGTGGAAGAAGAGGTCGTTATAATAGTAGTAGTGATAGAAGTGGTCGTTAAAATAGTAGAAGTGGTAGAAGAGGTCGTTATAATTGTAGTAGTGGTAGAAGAGGCCGTTATAGTAGTAGTAGTGGTAGTAGTGGTGGTTATAATAGTAGTAGTGGTAGAAGAGGTCGTTGTGATAGTAGTAGTAGAAGAAGTGGTCGTTATAACAGAAAAAGTGGTAGAAGAGGTCGTTTTTATAGTAGTAGTGGTAGAAGAGGCTGTTATTAGAGTAGTAGTGGTAGAAGAGGTCGTTATTATAGTAGAAGTAGTAGTAGAAGTGGTCGTTATAACAGAAGAAGTGGTAGAAAAGGTCGTTTTATAGTAGTAGTAGTTGTAGTAGAAGTGGTCGTTATAACAGAAGTAGTGGTAGAAGAGGTCGTTATTATAGTAGTAGTGGTAGAAGAGGCTGTTATTAGAGTAGTAGTAGTAGAAGTGGTCGTTATAACAGAAGTAGTGGTAGAAGAGGTCGTTATAACAGTAGTAGTGGTAGAAGAGGCTGTTATTAGAGTAGTAGTGGTAGAAGAGGTCGTAATTATAGTAGAAATGGTAGAAGAGGCTGTTATTAGAGTATTAGTAGTAGAAGTGGTCGTTATTATAGTATATTAGTAGATGTGGTCGTTATTATAGTAGTAGTGATAGAAGTGGTCGTTATTATAGTAGTAGTGGTAGAAGTGGTCGTTGTTATAGAAGTAGTGGTAGAACTGGTCGTTATGACAAAAGTAGTGGCAAAAGAGGTCGTTTTATTAGTAGTAGTGGTAGAAGTGATCGTTATAATAGTAGTAGTGGTAGAAGTGGTCGTGATAGTGGTAAAAGGTGCAAATGTGGTCGTGATGGTGGTAGTAGCGATAACTATGCTCGTGATCCCGCATCTCAGTGTAATACATTATGTTTGAGACTCAGAAGCAATACCTTATGCCCATATAGGGTAAACTTTGGTCAAAAAGTAGACTATACTATTTTCTACAGATATATTTACCATAAGCTCGCCAATAGATAATATAACCTTTTATTATCATTTTAACATTTAATGCAACTTTAATCTCAGGAATGAACCTATTCTGGGTGGATGCTCGGGCAGACGTTGTGGGCCGAATCAACCTGCTGACGAGTGAAAAATCCATCGTATATGCGGAAGAAAAGGCACATTTCTTCGGCCTTGCTCTGCTAGGCGACTATCTATACGTCACAGACTGGTTTAGAAAGTAGGTAATATGTCGTTACGTAGGAACTACTTTTTAATGTTTTGTTTACTCACCTTAAATGCTTGTTTACTATCTTTATAGTATTTAAACGTTAACTTATTAAGGAATATTCACACATTTAACAGCCATCTTCTTAAATGTATTTGCAATGTTACGAACCTTTTCAGTAATCAGCATAAGACTGTTTCGTGTTTTAGCGTTCTGTTACAATGATGACTTGGTTTGACGATAGGGTTTTAGTTTCGGCACAATTGCGACAAATAATAACTCATCCTCTACATTTTACCTAATGACGATGCAAAGGGAAGTGTATCTTATGTGACCAGTCACAATGATAACCTAATTAATTTTGGCAAACGTGTGTCATCGTCCAGATACCAGCTTTTAGACATACCTGTTCTCCAGCCCATTTGCGACATCTTTAACTTTTAAAGCTAATCTAATATTTTGCAGAACATGGTAAACAATTCCTTGACATTTTGAAATAAATGTTACTACTGTCGGATATTTATCTTAGCGATGTTTCCGTTACAGGCATGTAAGCCGTCTTCATGTAAACGGCAGTTCGCTGGAACAGGTCGGCCCCTCTAAGTTCGCCCGTTTAAATGGCATTGTGGCCTATCACCAAGCTGATGTCAGAATATGTAAGTATAGTGGGCGGAGCTTATTGTCTATTTAAAGTATGAATAAACTATAAGTCCGTCATTTTAAATTGTAAATTGCAATCGGTTTGACAAATTTTAGCGTATGTTTAGTTCATATTAGTGTGAGATGTTTGTTTTGTGAAACAACCGTTCAAAGCGTACGAAACAATTTGGGACTACGGCGGCAGTGCCCAGCTAAACTGTTGCCGTGAGATGCGCAGAAACGGAGTCTCATCGAACAACCCTGATGCTTCAACAGCTGTACAAGATAACTTCAGTTCTATTATTAAGCGTCGACTAATGCAGTGAATACAAAGATACCAATTTCTTATTTATCATTAGTGTACGTAGAACTACTTTTTGTCGCTCAGAATAGTTGAACTGTGTTAGATGGCCTGCATTTGAACGAAGCTAAAATACCTCTTTCTTATGTTTCTCATATTCTATAGTTTTGTGTTGCTGTGTTTATTGTTTGTAACTTAGTATCGTTTTGTAATATGATTAGTAACTTAGCATCGTTTTGTCTTATGGTTCGTGACTCAGTTTTGTGGTATGGTTGGTAATTTAGTATCGTTTTACAATGTGATTAGTAATTTAGTATCGTTTTGTGTTATGATTAGAAATCTAATATCGTTTTGTGTTATGATTAGTAATCAAGTATCGTTTCGTGTTTTGTAATTAAGTATCATTTTGTCGTACAATTTCAGCCCGAAGTATATGTGGATCGTGCAGCCATCTTTGTTTACCGGTGTCGAGTACAAATTATCGATGTGCCTGTGCAGACGACCCAGAAGGCGTAAATAGTCCATGTAGAGAAATAAATGGTTAGTATTATTATGCAATTTCATTTACAGATTAACTAGCTCTGCATTAATTATGTGTTTAAAAAAAGTACAATAATGCCAGTTTTCTGGATTGTAATTTTCTATTAACAAAATGTGTCAAAATTATGTTCGTTTTTTTTTTTTCAGAAAATATATTTTAGAGATTTTTTTCTTTCAAGGATTTAGCATGAGCAGATATACTGTTTTCAAGAACATTTGGCCTTTTCATTTAAAAGCTTAGTGTAAAAACGGCTTTCAAAACGCATTTAAAGTGCGTATAAACATCGTTATATTTATCATCTTTCTTTTTTTCAGAAATAAATTGGAAAATATCAAATGCAAGATTCCGAAAACAAAGTAACAAGGGTATGTATACCATGCATGCAGATTAATATTCGCTCGGTTTATAGAATTAAGGAGATTCCGTCTGTCAAAGACAACATGCAGGGGAAATGGAGGATGCATCCCCACCCCTGCAACTAGAAAAAAGAGTAGAGTTGTGAAAACACATAAATGTAGAATTAAAAAATAATATTTATATTTATTTCCTCCTTTTTAAGAAGAGTACAATATATTTAACACATATATTATACCAACAGTGGATTGTATACGTGGAACACAAATATTTAATTCACTATTTTAAGTACAAGTGCAACGGGCACATAGGAATTCTCAGCTGTTTGTCGACGTCTTGTTGAACACAAGTAACTGAGTATGCAATCGGAACTCCTCGGGTAATTCCGTCCTTAGGACAATCATCCCTCGGGTGTATCTGGTGCAATGATACTTAATGAAATCACGATCGTTTTGTTAGCCGGAAGTCGGAAGAAGAATATGCCTAAAATGTAGTTCGCACAAAACATGAATAATGCCATCGTTTGACATCTGCGTGTCTGCTGCGGTGAATAAATAAAACCTGGACGATTAAAAAATTGAAGCCGCCACAAATTGTGGTTTTACCGGCTTCATAATCTAGTGAGCTGTCATCCGATCTACCATCTTTGTTTTGACGTCTATCACAAAAGCAGTCCCATTTATTGAAATAGCCGAGGTTATCCGACTACCTACATACATCCGAGAGATGGTTCGTAAATTATCCGAGCTGTTCCGATTGCCCGAGTAAGCTGAAGTTAACAATGCAGCTTGTTCCTTTGCAATTGCAGATGTAGCAACCAACAAGGAAGACAGTAAAGTTGCAGATTAGTTAAGTCACCATCAGAATAACGGTACTCCCGAATATTAATGTAATGAATGAACAGTGTAAGAGAGTGTTTAGTTCCCAGAATAGTCTTCTTTTTATTTAAAGAGCATGCTCTGTGTGGCACCTTGAATGCTTCACATTCGTTCTCTTTCTTGTCTTAAGTTAGCCTACACGCTTGGCGAGTATCGTGTATATGGATCTGTTTGTGTCATATTTTCCAGATGAGAGCCCGGCAGTAGCAATCGGTATGTCTATTCTGGGTGTGGTGGCCGTCCTCGTCATAGCCGTGGCGTCTGTCTACATCTATAACCGCAGGTGAATTGCAAGCACACACTACATTATTTTATATAACCGCAAAATAGGAGCAAATATTAGTTATTATAGATGTTTATTTTACAGCTAATAATGGGTTATACTTTGTGTTTTAGGTTCCGATCATTTTAGATACTTGTGCACTTTAACCGGAGATTGAAATGGTATTTAAATTTAAAAAAATACATAATAATAATAATAATAAAAAATTGTTCAATGTATGCCATGACTGTCAATGTCTAGACTGCGGGAAGCATGAGACGGGGTTAAAAACGTGTAATATTCATCTCAGGATGTGATATTGGCTTGTGTGAGGTTGGGTTCAAAGCGTGATATTGGGTTGTGAGCGTGATGTTGGGTTGTGAGCGTAAGATGGGGTTCAAAGCGTGATATTGGGTTGTGAGCGTGATGTTGGGTTGTGAGCGTAAGATGGGGTTCAAAGCGAGATATTGTGTTGTGAGCGTGATATTGGGTTGTGAGCTTAAAATGGGGCTCAAAGCGTGATATTGGGTTGTGAGCGTGATATTGGGTTGTGAGCGTGTTTTTGGGTTGTGAGCGGAAAATGGGGTTTTGAGCGTAAAATGGGGCTCAAAGCATGATATTGGGTTGTGAGCGTGATATTGGGTTGTGAGCGTAAAATGGGGCTCAAAGCGTGATATTGGGTTGTGAGCGTGATATTGGGTTGTGAGCGTAAGATGGGGTTCAAAGCGTGATATTGGGTTGTGAGCGTGATTTTGGGTTGTGAGCGTAATATGGGATTCAAAGCGTGATATTGGGTTGTGAGCGTGATTTTGGGGTATGCGCGTAAAATGGGGTTCAAAGCGTGATATTTGGTTGTGAGCGTGGTATTGAGTTGTGAGCGTAAGACGTGGTTCAAAGCTTGGTATTGGGTTGTGAGCGTGATATAAGGTTGTGAGCGTAAGATGGGGCTCAAAGCGTGATATTGGGTTGTTAGCATAATATTGGGTAGTGAGCTAAGACGTGGTTCAAAGCGAGATTTTGTGTTATGAGCGTGATATTGGGTTGTGAGCGTAAAATGGGGTTCAAAGCGAGATATTGTGTTTTGAGCGTGATATTGGGTTGTGAGCGTAAAATTGGGCTCAAAGCGTGATATTGTGTTGTGAGCGTGATATTGGGTTGTGAGCGTAAAATGGGGCTCAAAGCGAGATATTGTGTTATAAGCGTGATATTGGGTTGTGAGCGTAAAATGGGGTTCAAAGCGAGATATTGTGTTATGAGCGTGATATTGGGTTGTGAGCGTAAAATGGGACTCGAAGCGTGATATTGTGTTGTGAGCGTGGTATTGGGTTGTGAGCGTAAGATGGGGTTCAAAGCTTTGTATTGAGTTGTGAGCGTGATTTTGGGGAATGAGCGTAAGATGGTGTTCTCTTATGCGGTGATTAGGGGTTCAGTTATGGTCTAAATAGATTTTGGTGGAAGCAGTTGGTTGTCTAATCGTATCCGTATTTACATTTATTTAACATTAATGTAATAAAAATCCGATTTAACTTAAAAATATATTATTAAGTCAACAAGTGTACGTGTAGCAGGAATCATGCACGATTACATGCGAGAGTTCTAACTATGTATTGCAATCGTTTCTGCCTAGGTGTCGAAACAGTATCCCTCACGACAAGCTGGTGGAAGATACATCGCGCGTGGACACGTTCTACCGGATCACGTTTCCCGATCCAACCAAGGACGAGGCAAACTTCGACTCTGGGATCGACAATCCTTCGTTCCACTGTAGCTCGGAAGACGTTCAGTCTACACACAATCTTGTGAAATACTCGCCAATGTAGGCTACAAGATCAAAAACTGTAATATAACATGGTATACACTCATTACACTAAGAATACACTCATTTTTACATATTTTTATACTCGCCTAAGTGAAAAGCTTCATAAGGAATAATATATTGTTGACATTAAAACACTCATAAGTTGTTAAATCCTCACTTACCAGGCGCGTATCTGGGCCGTTTTGGAACAATCGGAACACCACGGATAATTCACGAATCGTCTCTCGGATGTAGGTAGTCAGATCACCTCTGCCATTTCCCTAATTGGGACTACTTTTGAGACAGACGTCAAAACAAAGATGGCAGCTCCGATGACAGCTCACTACAGTACGATGCCTGTTAAACTTCAATTTGTAGCGGCTTCAAATTTAAATCATCCCATTTTAATTTACCCATCGCAGCAGACACGCAGCTGTCAAACGATGGCATTGTTTATGTTTTGTGCAAACTACATTTTAAGCATATTCTTCTTCCGACATCCGGCGAATAAAATGGTTTTGGTAAGTATCATTGCACAAGATACATCCGAGGGATGACTGTCCCGAGGACGGAATTACCCGAAGAGTTCCGATTGCATTTTGGAAGTAACGCACAAGGGAAATAACCTTTGTAGTAATACTTTTGTATATATTGTGGGTTTTTTTTTCTCTAATGAATAACAGGTAAAATGCGGACATAACGCAAACTATGATCGACTAAAATCCTGCCGTGTATAAGCTTAATAATTTTAAACCTTTCAACTGATTTGTGTGGTTATAAATTTTATAACATAGAAACTACGGAAATAAAATATATCATTCCTAACCAGGGTGAGGCATTGACTTTCTTAGTGTTTTTTTGGTATTTTAAGATATTCGATTTTTCGAACGGAGGTTACGCACGCGCGTAATGTGCGTTATAGCAGAAACGCTACTTCTTACGTTGGTAACTTAATATAGAAAAGTTAAGTAAGAATATATGACAAAGTCCTTTGAGCACTGCAACATATACATGTACTACCAAAATTTGAATATGCACCGGACAAAGGTATTCACTTGCAAGCGAAATAAGAAAGTAAGAACAAATCTGTGGTGAGTCATTTAACAAAAAAAGCAAACCCGGCAGTTATCGCCTTGGAACGGTCAGTCACTAATCATTATATGATCTGTTTAAATATCAGTCTATACAGAATACATAATAAATAATTTTGTTACATTTAACATTAAACCATTTTCATTATATTGTTAAATACTCGCCTATATTGATGACATTTATAAATAACAATGTCCTTTGCTTGTTTAGATTAATAATTGCTATTTATGTAGCACAACCCATTAGCAATTTTGTGGGTGTGTTTCATGAATATAAAACTGACACCTGGTTTTATTTGGTTGGCTCTAACCAACGCACCCAATCTGTTGAATTTATATCGTTGAAAGGCGTGGAACCACGTGTATAATATGCTCCGTTGTCAGATTTTGTTATTCTGATAGGATTTGCAGAGAACCTGTAAATAGTTATGTTTAAAAATTGCTTCGTTCTCAACCTTTAAAAGGTGATATACACTGCCTTATTTTGCTGTTGTTTTGCCTTTAATATTGTTGTTGGAGTATCGATCATCGTTTGATGGCCGGGCGAGCAAGAAAAAAAGGTTTTCAGGCAGGACGGGGATATCATTACAAAATAGCCACTGTATTGAAAAATGAACTTTTGAATCACTTTTGAGGTCATTAGGGCCAAGGTCACCAAAACTGATATCCCGTTTCCTTTTAATATCTTTAGTCAGGTTTGACATATCATAACCACATTTGATACGCTGCTTTCTCGTAAGGAAAAAAAGGTCTTGCTTTTGGGTCCATACTAATCAAGGTCAGTGTTAGTGGTACTTACATTTTCCAGTCATAACTGATCTGTTAGTACCAAATTTGCTGTATAAATTCGTTTTCGAAAGAGGAAGTCTTTGATTTATTTTGTGGGGTTAGTTTGTTAGCAGATAAGGTCACTAAAAATAGATCGTTTGTATCCTTGAAATATCTAAAGTCAAGATTTGGACACCATTACTTAAGTTGGTCGTTTTGAAAGTTACATGACCAAGTTACATAACCTAAAAAAGAAAAAGAAAACTGCCTTTAGCGAAATTGAGCACAAATGAAATTGAATCTCCATTTGCTTTCAGCTACTTCAATAACTCGTCAACGCGCTGCTTGTTAGCGCTCTTGTGTGCATGTTTATATTTTGTTTGTACTTATTTGCAAACAAAAACATCTTACGACAGGAGGAAAGCCTTGGACTGGTTTTGTTGTAGCAAAGCAGCACACCTTGATTCTCAAATAACCCTAACTGTAATCTCTAGTTTCCACACTAGGACAATTTTAAAGTAAATGTGTTGAATATGGATGTAAGCGAACGTTCGAACGTTCGGATAGACACCGAGCATTCGAATGTATCTTAACCCATCCAGGTGAGTTTGCTGTTTACTAAATAGTATGCCAACAGGATATCGATCATAAATGGTTCAATTATTATACATTTGTCTGATACTTTTATTAGAACCACAGTGCCGTCAATTCGCAGTTGTATCAAACTCTAATATTTTTCTGTAAGACATGGTATGTTTATGCATATAACGTTTTGTATTTGTATAGACATTACGATGATCCGTAATTCTGGAGTTTTGTTATAAAGACTTTATAATGTAGGATTATGTTATTCTAAATTTTTATGTATTCATCTTTGATTATATTATATTAGTTTGTTATTTGTTAAATTTTGTTTTTCCCACTTAGGTGTACTTAACCAATCTGTTTTTTATTTCTGTATTTAAACTTAATATAAGTTTAGTAATCTTTGCATACCGGTACTTATTCTGTCAACTGTAATGCCTTATTATACGTAGTTGTTACCTTATAAATATCATTAGACAATGAGAATACCAAAAAAGTAGGCTTCGTAAGTTGCATTACCGATTAGATACAAGTTTCGAAGTAATAGAAATTCATATATTAATTGTGTATACAGCGTAAACAGTATTGAAATTGAAGGTCACTGTCATGTTAGTATTGTAACATAAAACCACTTATTTCGTTATATGGATAAACATAGTATATAAATATATTTATACCAAATGTTACACGTGTAGTTTCAAAGAAATGTAAATAAACTGTACAGATAATGTAAATTCTAATAAAATGACAGAAACATTATACAGTGTCATGTGTATAAATACTGGCCACATTCACTTGATGCTGTGAATGATTATGCTGGGAAATTAATTCATTTTCTTCATCATCAGCATCAGCCATTTAATTTGCTCTTTCCATTTTTATGGGTTGCACTTTGCACAAGGGAATTGTGCCATTAAAAAAACAACATACATATTATTTGATCAAAGTTTAAGATTGTGTTCTAGATTCTGTTTCTGTCTAATAATAGTAAATGTTAAACTTAAAATAGTAAGAGGTCAATTATACAGTGGATTTTGGCCACTTGCTTTTTCTTACAAATAGATAGTTTCCATGTGATGTCATAGGCACTGATAAGACAGTTCAAGGCAGTCATCTTTGAAGGCAGAATCTAATGCAGGCCAAAATCTGGAAATATGTTTTGTTATTTTTCAGTCTATTTTACTGAATTTTATATCAAATTGAACAGCTTTTATGAAGTATTTTAAATATCAAAACTATATTTTGATAGTTTAAAAGGAAAAAAATAAAACCCCAAAAAGTTACACTGCACATTTTGTTTAATGATCAAGCTAGCCGTTATCACCAGATGTCGTATAGCCTGGGGAAAATTCAGAAAGCTTCTACCAATCTTGACCTCAAGACATATATCCCTCAGTACTCGTGGAAAAGTCTTCAATGCCTGCGTCCGGTCTACACTCCTACATGGCAGTGAATCCTGGGCACCGTCCACCTCAGACTTACATCGATTACAACGTAATGATAGAGCCATGGTCCGTTGGATCTGCAGTGTTAAGCCTAATGATAATGTCACCACAGACTCTCTGTACACCAAATTAGGAATTCAAGAGGTAGCCATAGCTCTCCGTACCAAACGCCTGAGGTGGTATGGCCATGCTTCTCGCAACAATTGTACCAACTCGATTATTAACATGGATATTTCAAGCGCCCGTGGGTGTGGAAGACCTAGAAAATCGTGGTCTGATTGCATCAAGACCGATTTAAGTGTATGTGGTATGGGCAATACCAGTCCACACAACAGGGACGAATGGAGAGCTGGTGTTAGACGTTCAAGCCGCCTGCTGCCTACCTCAGTATCTGGGACACCCGCAGCAGATGACAAATAAACTCAGGATATGATGATGATGATGATGATGATGATGATGATGATGAGCCAATGAGTTTATTTATTTCTGTCTATTAATTCTTTGTGCATTGATCAATTTAAAAAAAAATATTGCATTCTAAAATATGAATTTCAAGAGCTTTCCAATGGTGTATAGCTTTTAACTTTTGGACCACAAATAAAGAAATTATAAGAAAATGAAAAGATGGCCGCCAAGATACAAGATTTTCACTGATGTGGAAACTATCTATTGACAGTTAATAAACTGCTTTGTTTATTTATTACATTTTTTATTATTAATACATTAGTAAATTATGAACACTTACATAAAAACAATCACTATTCATACAGCTTGAGAATCTGCAGTGAAAAGTGTAGATCTTGATCCAACATCTGTCAGTGGGAGCAAGCTGATTACGACATAAACTATTTGCTGAAACTTTACCATTATTTGTTTAAAAGGCAAAGAGCAAGCCTTTTTATAAATGACAAAAACTTTATAAATACAATTTGTTATTTATTTTATTATGACATACTTCACAGACTTGTATTAACAAATGTTCATTCATTTATGCAAATTATTTTTCAAAGAAAACACACACACACATCATGTATAACAGGTCATGCATTATACAACTTACACATGCATACATATACTCCATAAAATTAATTTAACACAAACAACAAAAAGTAAACATTTTATCTAAAATAATACATGTACAATCTATAGTGTCCATAAATTTATATCACATTAAATATCACAATATAGTTATGACACTACCATACAAAATTTTGACATACATATGTACAAATGATCCTCACAGAATGAAGCTCTTATTGAAAAGACCTCTTTCTGTCTTCAAAATCCCTACATATCTCTTTACTTCTTCTTCTTTCCCTTCTTTCCTTTCTTCCCCTTCTTGCCCTTCTTCTTTTTACCATATGGTCCAAAACCTTTCCGTACCATGACACCTCGCCACCAGGACTGAACCTAAAAATAGAAACAACAGGTCAAAGTTCAAGGTCATTTGTAGGCAATTGTTGCATAGCAATCAACATGTGTTTATTTAATTTGATGCAACAAAGTTTAATCTTAGTAGAGACGATTTTTAACATTACCTTAATTGTTAAATAGTACAAATCGCCCTAAAATTTCACTGCTCAAATTCTATAAATAATACCACTGGGAATTCCAATTCCCGCTAAAAATAGACATTAATGTCAGAGCAGATTACCCAGATGATAATAAAACATGATTTCAAAAGTAGGTGGTATTCTGGTTTTATTATATGAAAATATAAAAGGTGTATTGTTAAGCCTGGCTCAGGTGGCTTGGATCAACAGCATTTTGAATTTGTATTTATTGTATTATGAGTTTTCAGAAGCTGACACACTTAGAACAACATTTTGTGGAATCCCTCCAGTTAGCAATAATTTGTCAGAGAAAAAAATAATTGGTCCAAAGTGTCAGGTACCACCTTTTAGCTTGGGGGTTAGGGTATTTTATATTCAAGGTATTTTATATTCAATGCATCTGGGCAAGATTACCAATGCAATTGTTGAAATTCTTTCTAACTACACTTTGTTACAGCTATCATTAAATAGATTCTTAGAATGAAGGCTGTCAACCTTACCTTGATAGAAGCCTTGAGTTCAATGGCCTCTTGCTCCTGCTTCCTTCTTGCCTTCTCCTTCTCAATTCTGTCCTCCACCACCACCTGCTCATACTCCTTATACTGCAAATAGAAATATACTCTATAGTACACTAGGATACCATGTCTTATAGAAAAATAGTTAAATACAAATGCCAATACACATATATAAACTGAATGAGTTTACCTCAAAGACCAAAGATAAAGATTCCTGATGAATTGAAATAAGAAACTTGTGACATTGCTTTCTCAGAATACTCTCATAGGGATTATATCTCTAAATGTCTCTATTCTAGTCACCATTTGGCTTCTACTTTAAATTTGGAACAGGAGATAAAGCAATAACAATTCAAAAATCAATATGAAAATTTGACTGCCCCATACTTTATTTACATGATTAAACCACCCCATACTTTATATACATGATTAAACCATTTCCTTATTCTATAAAAATTGACTAAATACTTTTATATTACATGCTCAGTGGAATGATTATCCCTAAGATATGTACCAAGTCAAACAATTGAAGAAAACTGAGAAGTTTCAAGTTGGAAAACACTCCACAAGCAACCTAAGTCAAACAGTCAAGAAAAAGTGAGCAAATTCTTAAAACTAAACAGTAAGCCAACAACATGAAATGGGTAATACTCAACTAATACCTAAATCACAACCAACACCGTAATCACAACCAATACCTAAGTCAAACAATCAAGTATACGGTCAAAAGAAGCATCTTTTGTCTATTAGTTAAGGTTTTGGACCAGAAATCAGATTATCCCACACCCCAGACTGGACACAAGGTGTTAGTCTCAGAGCAAGACATTCTACTATGCGCTGCTCCAGGTAGTTACCATCTGGGAACAAGTTCCTTCCAGGAAATGGATTGAAAAACCAACAATGGATTTTGCTCAGTTTTTTGTTATCCTTAAAATAACAAAGTATGAAAGCTTACAAGTTTGGTAAGTTCCTGAAGTTTTTCCAGATCCTTGGCCTTGGAGGCCTTCAGGACATCAAGTTCATGTTGTTTGGCCTCTACGTCTTGTTCATATTTCTCCATCCAGAAATCCACTTTCCGTTCTAGTTCCTAAACAATGTATTGAAAAGAAGGATATAAAATCTGATGAAATAAGACAATATTAAATAAAAAAAGTAAATGAATTTTTATCACAAAAGCCAACTTTTTACTGGTATTTTATTAAGCGGCTATGAGAACTGATGAAATGCAGAAAAAGAGTAATTAATTCCAAAATTGCTGATGGGCAAAGAGTTAAGAATTAATGTGGTGAACTCTATCAAATAAAGAATTATGTAAAGGTATGAAATGTTTAACATAAACTTAAAAGTTCTTGACTGTCTGCCTGGTGAGCAGGAAGTTGAGGGTTCAATAAGCTGCAATGACATTAACAAAGTTAATAATCATGGTACAATATAACCCTGTAGTTGCTGGAAATACCATTATTAAGAATATACGACAAAGTCCTTTGAGCATTGCCACATATACTTAAATGTGAAAAGGCACAGGACAAAGGTATTCCCATGCAAGCCAAATGTTAAAGTAAGAACAAGTCTGTGATGAGTCATTTAAGAAAAAGAGCAAATCCGACAGTTACCGCCTTGGAATGGTCAGTCAGCAATATGGACCAGAGCTCTAACCTTGCACTTCCTGAGGAGTTTCTCAAATGCAAGCAATGAAAAGAAAACCGTTCTATTTGAATAAAAAATAACCCTTACCATAACCCATTAACCACATTAACATAAAACACACCCCACCCTAATGGTATTTCCAGCGATTGAAGGGTAAACTGATGATGAACTTTTTGCTATGTCTAGACCAAGGCTTAAAATTACAAATGATGCGAACAATTTAAGGACATTGCCAAGCATTTGATAAGACAGCTTACATGATTTGATAAATTAGTCTGAGGCAGATCATCCTGTTCAAGAATAAGACCATATGATAGGACAATGTGACTGTGTGATGACATGTCTTGTATTTCATTGCAAGATATCTTGCTTAAGACAGCACTATAGCAACTTCCTGTATGCAATGTATGATACCTTATTGAAAGAAGAAAGAATATACTCACAGTTTGATGGGTCCTTAGGAAAGATTCAATCTCTGAGTTGCACCTGACTTCCTCATCAATGTTGTGTCGGAGTTTCTGTGAATGAGGTAAGAATGTGATCAATGCAATATAAAAAATTCTCTTATTGGTAATATGGAACTACCTATCTGAAATTGTTTGTTTTTTATTACATCACACTAACACAATTATGGTCATTTTGGCGACGTCCAGCTAATTTTTGGTGGAAGAAAACCCTGGACTTACATCTGCCAGCGCACTGCAGGTTAGCTTGATATTTGAAATTGTAACTACAAAACTATCACTACACAATCTAAAGGCACCGCTGAGACAAAAACTATTTCTTAAATACTTATCTCAACTTGTAAGTGCAAAGATATGTACTTCCCCTGAGAGAAAACTCTCTTTAATAGGTTAAGGTATATCTCATGCTTAATCATTTATTTCTACTCAAAAGTATTTTTTTCTAAAGAATTTTCTCAGGTTGGTTGTGGCCAAGTGGCAGGCTCACTGACGTGTTGCACCTCTGACATCTGGGCTCTTCAACATGTAGGTTTGAATCCTGGTTAGGCTGAAAACTTTCACTATACAACATCTTCCAGCTGACTTGCACTGAGTGAGTCATTCCATCCCAACATAAATCTAGGGTCTTCAGACCTCCACAAACAAAAGCTGGATGTTATAAGGAACATCATCAAGCAGCAATGTATTTCAAAACAGAATCAACAATAAGGATTGCCACAATGTGACTATGTGTCATATTTCCTCCCTTATTTAAAGATGCCAATTATAGATTTCAATTCACAATTTTGATTTGACCATAAGCTCATTAATTTCACATACCATTATCAATTGCAGTTAATTTCACAAAATTATAAGCTGATAATCGCATGTTATTTAATTAATTGTACATTGACACATCACCCAAGTGAGGTAACATCCCCTTTATTGAGGCAACCATTTGATTTCATGAAGGGCTTTACATCACCTTATTGATTCCAATGTCCACAGAGAGCTAGTAGAGTCACATCCTTATAATTTTTCAGACCTTCAACGCCTGGGTTCAAGCCACACTTTGGGAGAAATGCCTTTAAGCTGATTGGCAGTACTCATGTGTTTCTACCTAGATAATTGTCTGCAGTCTTTCTCCACTACAAGCAGTTGGATGTTGAAAAATAAAACTATCATTGTGTCCAGTGAAATGTATCTAAAAATCAAAACTCATTTAAACCACCCACACCTATTTAGATCTCCCTCCATTACCTCTATTTCATCCTTCATATCTTTCTCAGAGAGGCCACATTTCTTCTGTGTCTGTGCCACGCTGACCTCAGCACACTTTTTGATGTACTTGCCCTCCATGTTTGTCTTGGCCTTCATCTCTTGAAGCTGGTCCTGAAGTGCACAATGGATATTATGTCAAAGGGAGATAACTTGCACATACTTTCTGAACAAGTGATCTTTTAATTTATTTAGCTGTTTGTATTTACCATCTTAGCAGACACAGAGGGACTGCTTAACAAAGGGAGCTTTTAGAACGAACAATTTAAGACTATATTATTCCAGCACAACATAAAGTAGTTCCACACATTTCAATTTAATGAGAAAGTCATCATTCATCCAGGCAATTCCATAGGCACTTCATGAATATTTGGTTATATAAAAACTTGATGCTAAATGAAGCACATATTTATAACTAAACCACTATAGATCACATGATAAAACAGTATTCAAACTTTCATGAACTTAACCAGCATAGGGGGATAGTGATCTACTCTGCTAGGGGAAATTAATGGATATTTATTTTCAACCATTAAACTTCTGCTTATGAAGCACTAAAGTGAAAGCTGAGTTTTAAGAAATGGCTGTTTATCTGACACGACAATTATGTACGGCATATATTTGCATATTATCTCCACCAGTTATCATTGCCCCATAATGTGACTACTTTTTCTGAAGCTGTGAATATATTATATAACAATGCTTGCAGCACTTTCTATTTCTGTTTTGTTCTTTTGTTAGTTTGTTTGTTGTTCCTCTTTTGGTTGGTGGATAATCTTCAATAAAATAATATCTTACTGTCATTCTAATACAGCTTTACTTAAGGCATAAATGCCCTTATGCTGTCCATACAGTAATAACATGATATAAACATTGTTCATAGTACCACACCAGGCCAAACAGTTCTGAAACTACTAACATATGCTGAGTAAAAGCAAGAGGAAAGGTACTTATAACATCAGTGCCATTTGTGTATGGTTCTAAAGAGATTCATAGCTGGGTGGTAGAGCACCCACTTGCAGATAGGGATTCCATGGGTTCAACTTCTAGCTGGGAGAAACTCAAGACTTTTTTGGCGACGCGCTGGAGCGCGACGCCTATTTATGGAATGCTTATTGAAATTTGCATATAAGAAGAGTCGGTTTAGCGGACTTTCATAACCCTGATAAAATACTAGTGATGCAGAATCGGACCGAAAACATAATCAATAATCGAATTGAATCTAACATAATTAATCGATTAAAATCGGTAAAAAATCGAAACTTTTTGATCAGGAAGTACTACTTTCATTAAAAACTATTCTTATTTACTTTAATCAGGAAGTACTTATTTATTTTAAAACTACTCTTATTTACTTAAACAAACAATAGACTTTATATGCATATTAACAGTCTATAAAACATTTTCAACAAGCAAGTTATGTGAAACAATTTTTCACAACTAAAACTCTTGAACAATAACAAGTTAACTCAAATTTTATTCAAAGTTTCGAACCCTTTACATTTGAAAATTTACTACATGACGTACAAGTAACGCTACTTTTAACTCACTGACTCACTGTAATGGATTGTTCAGACTTTAAACAACACTTTAGACTAGATTTCAGTAAAGAACACTTAAACTCTATAACATTTTCATCGCCCAACATGACGCTATGTATGAATTACGTTCCTTTGAAATTTTTACTAACTAACGGAAAGAAATTTAACTACCGGAATCAATTTTGCGACAGGGAAATTGATTGTCGCGGACATTAGTAACCAGCGACGATTATTCGATTTAACTCGATCATCGTGACATCACTATAAAATACGGATCATAATTCGGTACATTGAGTTCGATTTTTTTATTTTATAGTAATATTTATTTACATGTATTTGAATAGAGAAAACTGCTTGATACCTTCTTTAATTAAGTTTTAAAATGAATGTCACAATTTCTTTTGAGTTGTTGTAATCGTCTACATGGCCTTAGTAGTAGTAATGGCTTCCCTTCTTGCTAAATATTAAAGGGCTAGCTGTCCACATCAGGATCCTGTGACTGACTGGGTTAGTTCCTGGTGAGCCTAATTAGTGCCCCTGTCTGTTATACTCTTATAATAGGTGTTGGCAGAATATGTAGAAGAAAAGAAGAATACCCTAAGCCTGCCTTGGGACCAAGCTGTACCAAATGGGCTATAAAATGGCTAATGATAATAGGTATTGATGACAGTAAAAAAAATAAATTACCTTCAAATGTGCAATCATTTCATGTCTTTCCTGAATCTCCTTCTCTTTTTCTTTCTTTATATCTCCCAGCTGTTTCTGGAGTAACTTGACCCTCTTTCTTCCATTCTCTTCTCTGTATAGACAAAAGGACACACAATTATATGTCTGACAACAATGTAACAAACATTTTGGTACACTCTGTAAAAATTTGATAATCATTTTAATTTGTAGGCTTTGTACTGTGAGTCACCAGACCATTAGTAAAGAAGCAATATTTTCTTTGCTTTAAGGTATTAGTTTCATAAGTGTCATATTTCATATCTTATTGCTAGATGGTTATAAGTAAATGACATTTTAAATATTTGAATACAATGAAATAATAAACTGTTTCACCGTTTGGTTTCTCAAGATATTTTATTTTAGAGAAGATAATCCTGATTCACTTTTACATTAAGGCCCATGGAAAATATCCACCTTCTGTTATTAGTTAAAGCTGAATTAGTTTTTTAGAAAAAATCTTCTGTTGGACAGCTAAGAATTATAACTTAGATTCATATGCCACTAATAAATCTGAATTTAACCATAGAAAACGTGAGAAAACATCATTTTTTAAAGTTTCAAAGGGAGATAACTCATTAAACAAAATTATCAAGGGGAGGTAATCAACTTCTGTCACAGCTTGTACATTTTATCAATGTCATCTGTCGCTTGGATTTTAGAGTTTAATTTATAAATGCTGACATCAAGCTGTACGTTTCTTTTGATAGAATATTTGTTAATTATGCATCTAATACCCTAAATGAGCAATTTCTGCTATTCTGAATCATACATTGACATTACTAAAGCATTATGTTGCAGATATAAATATCTCTAGAACAGTACTTTGCAGTATATCTACCATTTAAGAAATAGTTATTTATAAACACATGCACAGTAAAAGTAAAATCTTAATGGTGTCATATTTTGTTTTAAGTCAACTTGTTCTGAGCCGCCAATTTTGGGTTGTCTATTGAATGGCTACTAAAAATAAGTTTGTAATTTTGTTAGTTTTGTTACATCACACCAACACAGTTATGGTCATATTGGCGACATCCAGTTAATTATTGGTGGAGGAAGACCCCAGACTTATGCCTAGGTAGAACCACTGGCACACCACAGGTTAGCTGAAAAACCTCCCCACATGTAAGTTCTCGTTCTCCCGAAAGGGACTCGAACCCACGTGGTGAAGGGCTGAGGAATTACAAGTCAGCGACTCTAACCGCTCGACCACGGGGTCCCCGTTTGTATTTTAAAATACAGGTGCATCATAATCCTACCACTTGTTAATAGTTTAATGTTACCACATGGAGTGGTCACAGTAGTACACATGCAGCATCATAAACTGAAGATGACTTGATTATATTTGTTTTAATTTTCTTTGCATTACCGGTGTTTATTTAATAAAACTGACAGCAATATGGTTTTAACAGAATATTCCCCAAAAAGTTAGGCAAAGAGTTTTGTTTATTGACAGAACTGTTGGAAGAGGGGGCAGAAAATAATATTATCAACATCATACTTGTGAACTTTTTCTCAGGCCAAATTTTTACTTGCGAAGTGGGAGATGTTTTATTTTTATATAAAGAAAGAAGGAAGTTATCTGTATCCAAGTAAGGAGATTTCTGAAAATATGTAAAACACATCTCATTTCAAATAATTTTCAACCTTAAAAGTGGGAGTCTCCCCCCAAAAGTGGAAGAGTTCACATGTAGTGGGAGAGTTTACACGTATGCAATATTCATGACGCTGGAAGTGAGTGATATCGCAATGACTGTTGTCGTCATATATATTTGGAAATATATGCATTACGGCACTAGAAGCTAAATATGAATCCATACAAAAGGCCAGACACCTTGTGTCCAGTCAAATAATGTTGACAGTTATACAGTAAGGCAACTTAGTCGCAGTTCTTGGGGACACATACATTCACATGATCTGCAATTTATATTTATATTTATGTTAATTAATGCATCACTATTGAGCCAATCAGTGTATTGTTATTGATGCAATCTCACATGCACAGTTTGAAGTCATACCAGGTTGCTAAGCATAGAAAATAACATAGTGAATAATAAAAAGTATGATGAAAAAAGGATCTTACTTAAGAATGGTCTCTTGTAGTGTTGCTTTCATTTCCTTTTCTGATCTGACAGCTTCTGCCAACACCCTGAACGTACAATTCTGGATCAGCTCTGAGAGTGTCTCGGCCATTACTCCCTCAAGAAACAATCTGAAAAAAAAAGTATCAGAGTAAATGTTTAAAACTTGTTCAGCTTGTGATGTTGAATTAGATGCCTACATTTGCATACACTGCCCATTAAGTCTGAAAGTATTGCAATAAACTATAATAATATACTTTTTCAATGGTCTGATGCCAAATGACAATTTTGCTTTCAATACCATGCCTTTCATAAGAAAACATTAAACATAGTTGGGTTTTTAGCAATGTAGCTCCAATTAATATTCATACATGTGGAAAAAAAGATAAGGGCACATAAGGACAAGATAGACATGTTTATTATTGTCAATTGCATGTAAAACTGTATTAGAAGTGCTTATTGTTGTATAGTTGAATGTAAAGCTGAATTAGAAGTTTTTATTATTGTACAGTTGTATGAAAAGCTGAATTATAAGTGTATATTATTGTACGGTTGCATGTAAAGCTGAATAAGATGTGTTAATTGTTGTATAGTTCCAAGTAAAGCTGAAATAGAAGTGCTTCTTATTGTACAGTTGCATGTAAAGCTGAATTAGAAGGGGAGTACATGTATCATTACATAGTACATGTACATCAAGTAGGATACTGTTTATAAAAGTGTTCAGTAAACAATACCATCCCAAACAGAATAATCATATTTTACAGTGATAAGATATTTATCATTTTTTTTTAGGAGACTGAAGGTCCTATTTACAGATTTTTCACATCTGCAGTAGTTAAGTATGACCACTATGCTGGGATGTACTCACCGATCATCTTGTATTTTGGCCATATTATCTCCAGTAAGTGGATTCTGTCGAACACTGCGTGTAAACACATGTGTACTGTTCTTCAAGTCAGCACCCAATTCTATCACCTCCTTCTCCATCTCCGACAGTTTTTTCATATCTGTTGTCTTGTTCCTTAGATCTATTTTCTTAGCCAGGATGGTTTGGTATCTATTCTCAAGGTCCTTTTGTCCCTCCAGCAGCTCATTCATTTGCATGTGTACCAGCTGAAAAAACACACCAACAGAATGTTAATTACTTTGGATTATCTTGTAACCATTTCAAGCCTTTTGACAACTCTGACTCTTGCGAGAACAGGATAGCAGATTTTTTATCAGTTATTTCACATGGTTTAAAGGTATTTATGCTTGGGGAATTATGATTGTAACAAATTCTGAGTCCTTTGACAAATAGTAAAGTATGCCAATACAGAATTTGGTTGGTCTGTGGATCACAATTATGGTTCAATGAAATGTCTATCAAGATGAAGAAACAAGCATTGCAGTTTGTTTCATAATAAATAAGAATTCTATGTGCCCCTTTGTATTGCTTTATTGCTATAAACTACAAATACACCACATTGTTGCTAAAACTGCACTTATTTGATGATATCACCATTTTTTATGCATATGACAGTTCAATTTGTATCAGCAATTTAAAAGATATCTAACCTGTGAAAATAAAAAAAGTGACAGTGAGCAGCTAGCACAATTTTGTATTTGAAGTACCATCTAGATTTATGACTGAATCGAGGTAGAATTTGACCATTTAAACCCATTAAAACTGTCGACTTATGAGCAAGGTTGACTTATGTCTGGAGAAATATGGTACACAAGCTTCACATGCTTTTTATATTCCTGTATTTTTTAACATTAAATAGTTTATTATATAACATAATCATTTAATGTTACATAGTAGAACCATTTAAAAAGCAAGCATAGCCTGTGTAAACTCCTCTTGAAAAAGGCTAACTGCCCAAAGGTTTGAGAGTGATATTTAGTTTATATGTACCGTAAAAACCCTAAGTCTTCGGCCACCCTAAGTCTTCGGCCACGGTCAATTTTTTTTGGAACCAATTATTTAAATGACCCTAAGTTTTCGGCCACTAAAATTCGGCAATTTTTTCTGTGACCCTAAGTATGTAGATCCCTTTAGGTAAATCAATGGCAATCTTGTTTGTAATATTTAGCAATACTTACACTGTATGCCTCTGGCCTGCCCTCATAGGAGGATGGCAGAATTTTGCCCAGGACTGACAGCTGGTCCACACAGTCCTCCAGCACTGTCGCCATATGAATGGCATCTGAACCGCTTAACATGGTTGCTTTTTCTGAAAAATGTAAAAATTTCTGAAAATTGTTTTTGAATATAGTATTAAAATATTAGGGATTGCAATGGTAAGCTGATAAACCTCATCTGAGGTAGTTACAAATTTTGTAACAGGTTAATTGGTTTTATTTTACATAGTATATATTTGTTGAAATAAAGTTAAAAACTATCAAATGCATCTGAATATGTTAAAATAATATCTACTATTTATTCAACTATCATGACCAACAAGTTTGGCAGATTAAACAAGCGAGTGCAATGCAGGAAGTACATTACTATTTAATTTTTATATCCAAGGGCCAAGATAACTGAATAGTTTTTACTATCATTCATGTTGTCATTTCTGTTTCATTATTTATTAAAATAAAAAATACAATGGTTTAAATTATTAGTATCCTTCAAACCAAACAATTGAACATTTTCACCGATTTATTGACATAATTAAAGACTAGGTTTATTGATTTGCAAGGTGTGTTTGTTGTGTGTTCAAAACTAATAACCTGTGATAACAATGCCAAAGAGGCTGCTATAATCAAGGGTATCATATATGCACTACAAATTGTTGAAACAAAAATAACCCTGGTGTTTTGATGTAATGGATTATATTTGGGCGGTTCATTTTGCTGGAATTCTAAGTACCATGAATCAAAGTCAGTGAGCATATGTTGTATCTGAAAGGTGGGTTGACAGAATAACAATATTAAGTGCCATCATCCTTGTCCTCTCATCTCATCAGTATACCCCATCCGCCAAAGACCCAGTTGAATCCAGTACTTGAAATAAAGCGAAGAAGAAATGTACAACTACCATGCTTTGTGACTAATGACGATGCTTGGTCTGGTGGAAATCGTTATTAATTTTAAGAATATGGCGAACGTACGGTTTGGTATTTAGTACTCAAAATTTGGTGAAAATTATTTAGGATAGAGCTGTTCTACCTTAAGAGCGTTTGTGATAATCCTAGCCTTTAAATCAATGCACAGCCGACATTGTTGTCATCGTTTCTATGATGTTAATCTGCGTCCGGTAGCCGCTTTTGACACACATAAATAAAGCGCCTATTTATCACAGATCATGATACCATAGTTTATATATCCGGCAGGTACATAATTTGTAGGTGTTTATAGTAAAAACTGTGTCATATTACACATTTAAGAAATTCTCTTTAATGAGAAGAAACGCCACTTTTATTTTCAAGCGCTCGAACAAAGATGAAAACCTAAAATAAATGCATTCGCCATGAAAGTAATACAGCAAACCGGAAGTACTTACCTCATTCCCAAACTACTTCCTTTTTGTCAGTAAATTTGTAAGTCCATGTTTACATTTACAATCCATCACGTTTTTAAACATTAATTTCGCCCTTATTATACCGAATCCTGCCATTAAACTTCATCAGATACATCTAATATATATATTCATTCAACATTTACTTCCATTATCCCAGATGACCAGTAGATCACACTGATACTTTTGGATTTAAAACGGCAGGGCTGTCATTTAGACTGGATAGTTATCACGTAAATATAACGATTTGATCGGTTATTTGTAATAACATTTTTAATACTGTGTCTCTGCCTTTGACAGAAATGTAGAAACTAACTCCGGTTGCATATTTTCAAAGCACCGTTCATGTTATCATACATTTACCGTCACTTGACATCTTTGAAGAATATTATCAAAGAATATTTTAAAGATGTTTTTCTTGTATTCCAAAGGTAGCTGCAAGCCATGGCAGAGACAAAGACCCCAGCAGCTAATCCTCCAAAGAAGGTTGGAAGGTAAGTCAAATACGTCCTACTTGTTTACCTTTCATGCTAAATTTAAAAAGTGCTATACATACCATTTCCTTGTTTAGTCCTAAAATTGAAGTCCTTACATATCGTAACACTCTTATGTATGTACATTTATCATATTGCTGATATGCTATTGTTGCCCATACAGTTCCATGTAGTAATTGGCTTGTTAAGGCAATGTACTGTTCCATGTTCTGCTATGGTCGCAATATTGCAATATTTTTACAAAATTTAACAACAGGCACATTTGGGACAATATAGGTGCGATGTTGCGCATACATACTTGCAAAACTGATAATTTAGTTTACTTGGCCAAAAAAGCAGTTGTACAGTATATTTTAACAAGGAGGATTGCAATTCTTGACCAATTACATTGATTTAGAAGTTGTTTGCAGCCTATGTATAAAAATTGAGGACAGTACATAGCCTTATGGATATAAAATATTCAGACGATGCAGATCATTTAAGAATTTAAACGAAAAAGGAAGTCTATGAAGAAAATTGCAATAAATACTTGTTGTAATTGAAATAATTTATTTTTGAAAAATGATATTTATTGATTTTTGTTACATTTAGGGGCTGTACAATTGCTTTCTTTCCTCAATTGTTTGCCTATTTTTAGGCATTATGGGACATACTTACTGAAATCCATAGCAGAACTCTGAGCAGCAATATTTCAGATAAAGATGTAGCCAGGTGATAGGGAGTGAATGTGTATACAGTCCCAATAGCTCAGTTGGTGGAACATGTTATCATAGGGTCCTGGGTCTGAGTCTTGGAGTGGCTGCACATTTGTCTCCCTGTGTAACAATGGAGGCTCCAGTGGGAATCAAACCCATTACCTCCTGTTAACCAACTGTTAAAATTGATGCCATCACTGTGTATAGCCTGCCTTGAGTAACTAGCGTAATAACACACCCAGCCACATATCCTGACACATGACCGACCAGTCCTAGTAATACATAAAGCTATATATAAAGCTATTAAAGGGCCTAATCCAACTGGTTACAGCTCCAAAAAGTTTTGAAAAACCTTTGCCCTCAGTCCTTTGTAAATGTTACAAATCTTTATATTTAATTGATGCACATTTTGTTAACAGATTGTACTGTAAGGCTGTCTTCACCGGCTACAAGAGAGGTCTTCGCAATCAGTATGAAAACACAGCTCTCCTGAAAATTGAGGGAGTAACTAGCAAGAAAGACACAGATTTCTACATGGGCAAACGATGTGCTTATGTATACAAGGGCAAGAAGTAAGTTGAATTTGCTAAGTACTACAACAGTTTGGTTTGCATAAAATAGTTATAATGTAAGCTTTTAAAGGTAATATTTGGTACTGTACGACCTGTTAAGTGTCGATGCCCAGTAAAAACACCCAAAATACAAATAAACGTGGTGTTTTGACAGTTTGCGTACATCCTGTAATATATGTAACAATATCAGTTAATAAAAACGATTGGGATCCCTGCTAAAAATAGACATTGACGTCACAGCAGATGATGTAGAGGAACTTAAACATTAGTGGTCACATGATTTTCTTGGTTTAAAAATAGCTAACTGCATCATGGCTCAGATAGGAAATACACTTGTAACGATGATTGTGGCGTTATGGTTCACTTTTCCAACAGGTGTAAGACATCAATAAACAGCATTTTACACGCTCTTCATATAACAGTGGTTTACCCAGATGTATAACGAAAACATTTTTGGTCCAAACTGTCGGATAACACCTTTGAGACGAAGCTTTTTACAGCTCTTAAAAAAACATGTTAGGAAGCAAATCTTCAATGAAGACATTGTTTAGTGTGAGCTTACTGCTAAATTCTGTTAAATATCGCTGTCAGGATTGAGACAATGTTCCAATATTTGGTACAGAGATAACTTTTGGGAAGCGAAATCAAACAAATTAAGCCAATCTTATAATTGGATAATAAATGTACTTTCATCAACTTCAGTAACGTGTATCAAGTGTGAATAGTTGTTCTTCACCTCTCCCCAATGACATAACTGAATAGTACACAGATTAAATGCTCCATCTGTGATCTCACAGCATGGTGTTACCTTGTGTGTGTGTGTGGGGGGGGGGGGTGCTTTTGGAAATGACGAAAGTAATAGTCATTTTGTATATCTAGTGTTTAAATCAAGTGAGGCATTATAAAAAAAAAATCTACAAAAGTATTTAAAATGTTGCTAAACTCAGATTAATTAATGTCTTGTAATAATGTTATAATAATGTTTAAATATATAGATAAATGTCTTGCATGACATTGACACATGATAATGTATTGTTGTGCCCTGTAGGAAGACTGCCTGCCCTGGCCATGAGAAAGCCAGCCGACTGCGTGTTATCTGGGGCAAGATCACCCGTCCCCATGGTAGCAGTGGGGCTGTCAGGGCCAAGTTCAGGAAGAATCTGCCAGCAGTTGCCATGGGCAAGAGAATACGAGTGGTAAGTTTAAATCAGGTAACTCACACTGGTGACCCAGTGGGTGTTCCAAAAACCATTAATTGGCTTTATTCTCAGTGTGTATGGATAGGCATATAATTAACACCAAAATACAAGATTCCTATGAATAGGAGGATCTATCAGGCAGCTGCAGATAAGCTGGATTTATAACTGTACACAAAATAACTGAAACAAAGACTTTGACATCAGTAAAATAAATAGCATAAAAAATGCAAGTCACCCAGTTCAAAGCAGAGACCCAAAGTATGACTTGAGATTTTTAACTACACTGCAGAGCTGTTTGCTTTTCATTGATATTCAGTTCAGCAGCCAATTGAAATTCCACTGTCAATTTTTGTTATTAAAAATTTCGAAGAAGCTACTTTAAAAAAAAAGGTTTTTGAAACAAAACAAGTGCACTTCAGTCATGAAAAATGTCTAAGAACTAAGAATGCTCTCTACCTTCTGCAGAACTCCTCCGATCAAAGTTGGTATTTAGAATGTTAGTGTAATGATATCAGGAGTAAATTCCCTCATATTGTATGGCCAAATTTTTGTTCCCACCTAATACCTTTTGAAGGACTACAGGTTGAATTCATGTCTGCTTAGTTAGTGTATGATATTATAGGGATAGAAATGTTGTTTAGTAGAAAGATATCACAACAGGTCAGGTTTGTTTTTGTTAACCATCCTTTTGACCGCTGCAATAGCTCGAGTGGTAGAGCGTCAGCTTGCGGATTGGGAGGTCGCAGGTTCAAACCCCGGCAGAGTCAAACCAAAGACTTTAAAGTTGGTAGTAGTGGCTTCCCTCCTAACGCTCTGGGCTAAGGGGACAGCATTGCGCCTGACTCGTCGGTGTCAGTATCATGGACTGGCCGGGTTCATTCCCTGGGCACCTCATAAGTGGCCCTGTGCTATAATGATAGAAATGTCGCTGCACAGTATTGGCAAAAATACTGGCAAATCCCATCCCATCCTTTTGATATCTGTGAAGTTATGGCCTTTTTCTTGTAATTCCCAGTATACTAGACCCAATTCAGAATGCATATAGATTACCATAAACTTAAAATTAACATGGTTATTGCAAAACCTCTGAAGCTGTTCTGACCAAAATCACTACAGACACTTTGCTTGCCATTGAGATTGATTATTGAAAGTCATTTTCAAATGTTTTTTAAATGGGTTTGAAATGTCAAAATAGAGAAAGCAGGACAAGTGATATCACAGCTCACATGCACAGTTGTGAGGCCCTTTAATGTGTAGATGCATAACTTGAAACATTTTGCAATTAATACGAACTTTGAACTTTTATTTAAAAAAAACCTATATTATTTACATAAATATTTCAAGTGGAAATATATTTTCCCAATAATAATCTTGCTAATTTTGTAATATGACGATGTTAGTGGATTATGTTGCCTGCATGGTTGTTATTTAGCACTGGTGTATAATACAGTAGTAGTTTCTGTTTGTCTTATAACATACTGCCAGGTGCATTGGTTCAGGGTAAGTTTAAATGTAATCTTTTTTCACTTTGCCTCAAAATACAATTTGAGTTGTTGTTTTTTCCACTTACATTAGCAGAGTTTTGGTCATTTCTTTGGATATTTTTAACCAAAAGAGTTCAAGTGCCTGACAATAATCAGTGCAGTATGGGCACTGTTGTAGTTGTGTTGTTATTTTATATGAAACAATAGATTTGCTCTTCAGTATGTTGATAATGCTTTTCTTTTTGTTTCAGATGTTGTATCCATCCCGGGTCTAAGCTTGTCGCATTCTCTGTAAATAAAAAAACTAAAAATAAAGCCCATGTGGTCAATGATGTAGCTTGTTGTTAAGTATGTTAACTCCCTTTAGTTATAAAAATGTATGTTAATTTGCCACAACACTATCCTCTTATCAAATCTTTTGTTAAAGTATAATGTGACCTTACTGACTTCAAATCTTGAACTTCCTTTTCCTATTTTTCATCTGTATATCCTTCAACATTACCTTGATCTCGACATATTTAAATATACTTTGGGTGATATTTTAAAGTGTGCTAGTGTGAACTTACCAAATTTGGTACACATGCTTTAATGAGAGACATTGATGAGTAGTCTCCCTTAAAGTAGGTCCTGTCATTTGTTTTACTTTGCTTTTATGCTTGTGCTCTTTGGAGTTTGTCGACTTTTTTGCTTTTCTTGTGACAACCAACCAATTTCATTTCTATTTTAAATAAATATTAAAATGAATTTTAACCTTATATTTATGCAAAAGTATTAAAAACAACAACAACACTAATTGCAATATCTACAAAAGAACAGGCACTAAAGTTCAAAAATTCCTACTAAAAGGACCAACCTAGTGTTTGAAATGCCTCTGATATTGACTAACAAGGGAGACAATTTCCATTTAGCCATTTGGTATAATAGATTGTAGTACAATAAAAAAAAAAGTAAGGGTTACCATGGGTGCCAACTAATTTTACTGTCTTATGTTTGACCTTTGTCACCATATTTGACTATAAAGCCCTTCACTGTTAAAGGCTTACAAGCATAATGTAACGCGCAGTTAAAAGGTATATGTGACTATGTTGACAAAATTCAGTGCCATAATCGCCTATACATCCTTATATTTCCTTTGGGAATGAAGACATTTTTAGGTCAAAAATGAAATCCAGAATTCAGTTGTGTATGTTTTAGGGTTACACCAAAACAGCGACGGCTTTTTTTTTTATTTTAAAGATAATACATGTGTAACTCAAAGGGGAGGGGAAAAATATTCAGCAATGCTTGTTTCAGAATTGAAACCTATTTCCCTTGATTGATTTTTTTTTATTACATGCACAAGCATGTGCTTAATGGTTGTTCATGGTGTCAAAAAAGTTTCATCTTGCTTAAATCCGGAGAAATATCTGTAAATTAAGGTAGAAGAACAAAATCATCTTGCTCATAATAAAAATTGTTAATGAATAATGTTATGAAGTCTAAAATAACACTTTAAAAATTACTACAGGATTTCAGAAAAGCTCTAAAAATTATCATATTTATTCTAATATTTTTAAGTTTAGTCTTGGTTGTGGGTAGCGGGATATTATGTTGTCTAAATACTTAGTGATAAATGAACATATGCAAAAAGCCAGAACAGTCCTGTACAAAAGAGGGGAAAAAATCGGTGGACATTCCCAACGATAGCACTGTCACACGCTGGTGTTCACTGCTTCGGAAGGTCATATTTAAAGACGATTAGAACCGTTGTAGACAGATAAGCTGTATATTTGTGAAAAATAACCCTCCTCAATAGTAAAACAAAGATGGCAGCCCGGGTGACAGCTCACTACCTTGCGATGCCAGTAAAACGTCAATTTGTGGCGGCTTCAAATTTAAATCACCTAGGGATGACTCGTGAATTATCCGAGGTGTTCCGATTGGTTGTACCACTTCCGATGCTGTAATGGATTCACTCTCGATGTTCCTACAAACGAAATGTAAACAGGTGCCTACTGCAATATTGCACATGCGTGTAAATCAATAGTATCTGTTGGAAGAGTAATAGTAGTGCATTAGATGCTGTAAAGGTGCAGCAAGGGAACCATCATACGCAGAGTTAGCGTTCATTATTCTCACATAACCTCCACAACAGGCCCACGGCCATAAATGTCGAGATTCTTGATGCAAATTAGATAAAGAGGTTTGTTATGTTTAAGAAATTTGTGAAATTTCCTTTTTCAAATTTCTAACCTGACGTCATACTGAGTAACGCGGCCAAAAATTCTAGGAGTTTATGCACTAGCTATTTAAAATATTTTTTGTAAGTCTGAGAGCATAAATATTTTAGCAATAACTATGGAATTATTTTCTGTATTTTTTACCAAGGCAGGTAACTACGTGAAAGCAAACTAGAACACTGTATGCTTAAAACATATACGTAGATACAAAAACTAAGTGAAATAATAACTGACATCATTTAACAATTTTTAAATAATTCATCTTTACCCCACCTCTACTAATGAGCAAGTGTGTAGCCGATTTGAAACTTCCTTCTTCACATTTCTAACCTGACGCCATACTGAGTAACGCGACCTAAAATTCTAGGAGCCTGTGGCAGATGTAAATGAACCGACAGTGTACGAGAGTGAAGGCAAATATGTTGAAGTTCTAATTGATTAAGACCTTACGAGCTGAGACACGGAGCCTTTGCGAAGTTAATCTTCATCTATTTCGTTGACATAACATTGTCACAACATTTACTTTTGCGGGTTTATTGTAAAAAAAAAATATGACCCACACTTTTTTGTGTGTGCAAATTTCTACAAACTCATTGCCACTGCTGAGAGTTGTGTATATTGAAATGGAATAAAAATATATATCCTGCTGAAAACTCAAATCAATGATAGCAACGGTTTCGGGGATGGATCGGGGATATCGTGGAGGGGTGCAAAATACTAAGCTTTTAAAGTAAATTTTATATACATATATGTATATATATCGAGTATTTACTGCGATAAAGTTTAATGGATCTTGATTCATACCCTTACCAAAATTTTCTGGAACCGCCCCTGAAGGGTTTTACACTATTTTTTTTTCTTTTGCAAACATGAATACAGTACTTTGAGACTGAATCTATGCAACAAACCAGGCAACCTTTGCGGAAAACATTGAATCCACTACGAATATAATGTCAGCAATGCGAGTGCCAGGTGAATTCTGTTTACTACTTAGGACAGCTGATTGACAAGTTGTGAGCCTCGTATGTAAGGGTTTGATTTTTGGCGGACATGATGCATTATTTTTCGACATAGTCCCCTTCTGTATCTATACATTTCTGCCAGCGATGTTTAAGAGCCTCAATGCTACTTAAAAGAAGTCATTTTCTTGGCTGTTCAGAAAGTCCACCACTGTATGTATGATGCCATTATCTGACCGTAAGTGCGTACCGGATTTTGCCTTTTTTCAGTTTTGGAAATAGATAAAAATCTGATGGGGCGAGATCAGGCGAATAAGGCGATCGCTAAATCAATTCAAAGCTACGGTGGTATCAAACAGTTAGGACCAAAATCTTTTTCTCACGCAACCAAATCAATTATTGTTACAAAGAAAGATCACGCAAAACGCTGTTTATAAGAATAATGCCTTATATATTTGTGAAAAGTGATTGATAACACTCCAATCGTCGTTACAAAAATGAATTTCCTATCTGAGCCACGCCGCATGGTTAGATATTTTGAAACTTAGAAAATCACGTGATTATCCACTTTTTAGATCGCATTATATAATTAGCCGGGTACAGCTCTGACGTCGATGTCAGAGTTTAAGAGCAATTCCAGACGTGCTTAATATTTTAAGAGCGGTGCCTCGTATGGAATGCATTTTTATGGGGACGATAGTGTAGCAGTCAATCACTTTTCAGAGTAAAAAACCAAGTGTTAGTTTTTTGACAGGGTAGCTTGCAACAAGAAAGTGTAGCTTGCAATTATAAAAAAGTAGCATAAAAAGTAGCCGATGGCGAAGTTTTGTTTAACAACAGAAACCGAGTATACCGATGTTAGAAATGCAGCTTGTAGAAACAGATGTAGCAGAGAACAAGAAAAACAAAGTAACGAAAATACTCCACTTTCCATCAGTCAGGGTTCATTACTGTCAAATGTTTATGTAATTAATCAACAAAGAGAGTGTTTAGTTACCAGGATAGTCATCTTGTTTAAAGCGCATGCTCTCTACGGCGCCTTGAATGTCTCACATACTTGCTCTTTCTTGTTATTATTTGGAACGAATGGACATTGAGGGTAATTTTAACGAGTTGTATTGTCTTACAATGGATGTAGTTTTCAAAATCGTCTTTGCTTTGACTAACTATGAACTTCTGCAAAAATTATGCAATAATACTCCAAAGAGGGGTCATATATTGCTACCGGTGTTCTATAGGCAAACTATCGTTTACCACCTCAAATGGTAGCCATGGTAGTACAGACTTGCGAGGGCATTGTCCTGGCGGAACAACACACACATAGCTTTCTACGGCGATAGGTTAATATTTTCTCTTAACTGCCTAAGAAATGATAAAATTTGCCACCAAACAGAAGCCATAACTTTTCAAGTTGATAGAACAGTGAATAGAAGGGCAGGCCTGCTTAAAGGCGGAAATCAATTGTTCAAATATATCTTTATCTATACATACATACAAATATATATATATATATATATATATATATATATATATATATATATATATATATATATATATATATATATATATATATATATATATATATATATAATAACAAAAAAAAAGCAACAAAACGGTGATTACGACTAAACTTATTGTGGCAACAGTAGATTATGTTGTATTAAAATTACTATTTTACTCTGGGCGTTTTCATTTGAAGGCTGTATAGCCGTTTAATACGATTTTAAGATTCCGTGCGTTTTTTTTTTTCCAACGCGTATTGGGAACGTCACGTGACGATTGTTACTGAATAGACCATTTCAAACGTCCAGTGCGCATGCGCCGATTTATATCTCGCGCTACGAGACTTGACCCGTTTTCTCGAGATTTTCAAAACTGGGGGCTCTTGCGCAAAGGATTTTATCATTTGTGTCCGTACCAAAATATTTTATTGTGATTTAGTAGGTCGTCTCGTTGATAAGACGCTTGCATGTTTTGTTTGACGTCATACGATGTAAACCAATCGAACAGTTCGTTACAGAAACTGGCGGATGTACTTTAACCATAAAAGGTGATGGTAAACAACGCCGTTCGTTTGACATTGATGATAGCAACAACCACCCATTTCTATAAATGACAAAACATGATCAAAACTATACATTTTCTGAAAGTGCTACTCATGCCAATTAAAAAATATATAGGTTTCCCATGTAGATGTATAACATAATTGTTCTGATGGACCAGAAAATAAAAAAAATCAACCTTCGAAAAAAGGTCAGTTTTTAATTTCAAGGAAATTCTGACCTTATATATTATCTAACCAAATAAAGATACAAGAAACACAAACTACTGTTCTGTTAACAAGTCAGCTATATACACATCAATTTTAACTGTACCTGAACATTTTCAAGAGGTATATTTGTCTGACAGTAACGTGTTATATCCAAGAATTTTAGGAAAGTATTACTCACTACAGACACATGTCATCGTTAAAATGATTATCTCATATAAACATGAACACATGCTGTTTTGCCGAAAACAGGCACATACATAAAGTCGCATAAAACAAACAACTTTCTTAGAAAACAAGTGGTTTTTTTTTAATTACATCACTGTGATTTTGATTTCTTCAAGGTTGTAAAAAAAATAAATGCGGTGTTATTTCTTTCTGGCGCGGAGGGCTCTCTGGCTGACATTGCAACATCAAAGAAAATTATGGGAAACAATCGATGGTCACTATCATTTGAAGTCGCCGAAAAGAAACATTTTTGTTTCAAATTGACCGACCCATTATTTCTCTAATACTGTGTAACATGATATCGATCGAGAATTGTCTTCAAGCTGCCATTTAGAAGATAGAGAGGGTGTGACCGTTGGGTACTGTTGAGAGATTGAAAATGATAAGTACACGCGAACGGCTTGTGCTATGAAAAAATATGCAACGTTATTGACGATTTACCTTCGCGTCATAAATATAAGTTCTAAAGGAGTGAGAGTGGAGGGGGGGGGGGGGGGGGGGGGGGGGGGGGAAACTGTACTATGTAGTAATATTTCAGACTGCACATGTTTTTACTTATATAAATATCCTTACACACTTCTTTAGTCCATTGAATATTTATAAACATTTTTATAAAGGAATTATTTAATTTAACGTATTGATTAACTACAAAAGAACAGACGAGCTATTGAAATAATACATTTGCAATAAACACGAGATGAAAATATACATTAGATTGTGTTCCTTGAAATCCCCACATCCACGTTTCCTCTTCCTAAACGAAAAAATAGTGGGGTTGGGAAAGGGTGCATCATTGTGGGTACTGCTAAATATAGCGTTAGGTCCTTTTATGAGCCAAAAAAGATATTGTAGACCTTAGTGTTTTGTCCTTTTTGTTGTCCTCGCGTAAGTCAATGCATATTGCTCTTTAAATGGTGATGGTCATAAACCACTGCCATATGGTGACAGTTTCAAACACAGCTGCATAGCGGACGCATGTGTTCTTGCGAAGGGGAAAAGACGCCAAAACACGGTCACACTTCCTGTCCACTAGACAAATCAGGTGTCATAAAACTGCCAATTAGCTTGATTAGTTGTGGTGTCCGCTCATGTCTTAAAATCAGGGATTCAATTAGAGTAGAACTTTATGATGGTATGAAAGGGACCCACGCGCAAAGAGAAACATAATATGAATTTACAAAACGATATATTTTAAATTAATACATTTCTATCTTTAAATGGGTACAAAAATTAAGTACCCGGTAGGGCCCACTTTAGACCACTGTCAATTGATGATTGTATACGTGCACTATTTGGCAACTTATGGTTATTCAGACGTTGAACTTTTGTCAATTTCATGATTTTCAGTACTGTCTTACGTTCAATTAGATAATACAAAATCCGGAAGTGAAGAGCCCCAAGTTTTGCAAAACACGTCGAGTCTCGCGAGATTTTCTCACAAAGCGTCTACTTGATCAGCGGAATAGGATTGGCCAGACGCTTGGTTTGAAATGGTCTATTGTCAGTACAAACCTTACGGAACGCACTAGTGTCAGCCATTTTGTTGTTTATCTGTAAAGGGAAAGTCAATCGATCTTTTTGACCCATCATTGGACCGCGGTGATTCCCTTACATATTTTACAAACATATTTTGTATCGAAAGAAAACACGGTTTTAACTAGCGAAGGTTGTTAACCTGTGCTTTATAATTAGGAGGCATATAAGTGGCAAGGAATAAATGCACCCACTACTATTTTCATGTAATGAAACATATTTTGTATCGAAAGAAAACACGGTTTTATCTAGCGAAGGTTGTAAACTTGTGCATCATAGTTTATAGCCGGAAGTTAAATTAGTGGCAACGAATAAATGCACCCACTACTATTTACATGTAATGAAACATTTTATATCGAAAGAAAACACGGTTTTTACTAGCGAAGGTTGTAAACTTTAAACGAATTAATGCACCCACTACTATTTACACGTGATGAATTATCCACGAAACTCAAATTCGATACTCGGCCTTTAACTGTTTCAATACAAGCCTTACAATTTATCAATCAGCCCTCGTACCTTGAAATACCACCCTGAAATTGTGTATATTGCAAGATAAGCCACTAGGAAGTAACTCTTCCAAACGATTCTACCATGGAAATAAGATCATTGCAATTAATAAATATATTGTCATTAATAAATTAAAGAGTAGCTAACATGACAGTGTTTGAAGAAAACAATTATCCTAATTGTTGCTCCAAAGATGCAATGTATTAAAAGAATGCTTATCAGCGGAAACTCAAACATCGTATTTTAGACCCAGTGGAGGGTAACATTTTGACATACAAGCTATCTGAAAAATGTCCGATTTCATATTAAAATGCTTACTTTAGACCGCCACTTTGTATATGAAGATGTAATGTCTGAAATTATGTCTGAAAAAAACACACAAAAAACAACAAAAACAGAATGGGTACAAGTTTACTTAAATTAGTTTGGTGATGAGACGGCGGTGGAGGCATGGCTATGGAAAATAACACAATAAGCAAGATGAAATTGGATTTCATTATCAGTATTTAATTTACCAACATATACATGTCATCATGTCCCACATTGTGCAGATCTCCATTAACAAACTATCTGGAATATAATATACCAGTAACAACTGCAAGGCTGATGATGGCTATCTTTTCAATTTTCTAAGCTGAAAGTATTTGACAGTTTAAAATATAAGTAATTCATATATTATACATGTACATGATTGATAGAGCTGTCAAAAGATTGGTACACCTATAAAAAGTTCTAAGAAATGATGCTGGCAAATGCATACATACCCATATTTAAAAGCAACAAATTACTGTTCTGAGCTTAAAAAAGCTAATGTGTATTCTTAAAAAATGTTGGAATGATAACAATGTAACAACACATCCTGTAAAGGAGATTATATTTATATTACATAAATGTTAAGATTGTGACAAGTTTCTTTACCTAAAGTAAAATAAACTAATAACAAGAGCAATCACTGCAAATAACCTACTCTCCTAAGTAACTGAAAATTGCAAGATTAACGAGTTCTAAAGACAAACAGGACAAATTAACTCTAATATAGTCATATAAAACATGAGCGCAAGTACCGTTTCAAATAAAGCAATACAATTCAAAAGCTTTCCCTTCCAAAAAACAAACAAACAACAAATAACCATAATCAACACCCGATAATGCGTTATATACATAATTTTTTTATCAAGGCAAGGAAGCTGTTCATTTGAATGAAGACCTGCACAGGTACAATGCATGCAGCTAAAGACCACTCTATATACAGAATACAGTCAATATTTACCATATAGGTATAACTATATATGCTGACAAACTAGAACATATAACCAATAAATAAAACCTAAAATATGATCAACCCCCACTGTAATAACAAAATATTCTAGATAAAAAAATAGTATAATTCTGCATTATAATAATGGACAAAAAAAGGTTTTAAAAAAATGGGACATGTACTTACAACATTATTAACTTTTAACTCTATAAACGCTTATCATGCATGCATCAGTCTTTGGCAAATAGTTCTGGGGTCGAATTCATATTAAATTCAGTAATTTTTTCTGACTTTTATTAATAAATTTCCGTAAATATTTTTTTTCCTGTAAGATTTAAGAAAATTCTTTAAAACGCATTCATAAAATTATTCCATCCAAAATTTTTATTTTTAGTATTTTCCAAAAATCTAAAATAATTTCTAAGTTTAGGTAAGTAAAGTAACTAAGATTCTTTATCAATCGAACCCGATCTGTACCAGCTTGGTCCAGGTTGTGGGTCGTCGGACCAGGTTCTACGTTGTCTGCTTCAGAGTCTTTATTAACATGCCTTTATACCGATACAATAAATTGTTAGTTAATAATAATTTAGAATGTTTTATAAACATATGAAGCAGCCTAATGCTAAAGTAATTTACTATTATATAATTATTATATTATACGGTATAAAACAAAGACAAAGGGGCACATGATAGTTTTTGTTAATGTATTTTATATATTTCTTTTTTTCAATTCTAACAATTCTCTTACTTCAGTTGATCTCAAGTTGTGTTGATGTTTTTAATAAGAGCCAGAGGTCAGTTTTTAATTACAGAAATACTAGTAATATAACCAAAGTAAAGATTGCAGAATGCTCCACAAAACAAAAATTCAATTGAAATAAACATTCTTAAAAAAAAAACCCCAAAAAAAACAAAAAACAAGCATTCCAATGAATTAAATGAACCCACCAAAAATGCACACATACAGTACAAATTGTCAATGAAACATATTTCGAAGGCAAATAATTTGTTCACACAAACCATACCACATACCTACAATAATAAGAAAATATGTTACTTATATTAATCCAGGTTAAAAATTAGTTTTCCCCCCAGTAAATATTATATCTGCCAATATGTAATATTTCAAGATTGGTTTAAGTAGAAAATATGCCATTTCATTATTTTTATATATATGGATATAATGATTATGTAAAAAAAAAATGTGAAAAAGTGTTTTAGTGCACAGGTCATCTATGCAGCATGTCCCTTGTGTATAACTAGACATTTTGTAGTAGTTTTTTCAATGCATTTCTTGGGATCTAAGGCATCAGTAAACACAAAAAAAAAATTTCATAAATGGTGCTTTTTAGTTACAGTAACTATAACAACATCAAGAATGTGTGTAAACAATATCTAATAAATGAGATTTAACATCAATTAAAGACTTTAACTTAATTTGTAACAGTTTCATTTACAAATTATGCATGCAATTTTTAGCCCCACAATACAACTACGGGAAGCAAACATTTTTATCATTCAACGTGTACAGTAGATTAAAGACCACATGGTTTTATTAAGGTACATACATTTCTTAAATTTCAAAATATCAAAAATATCTCTTAGATTTATGAATATGCAAATATATGGCATGAAAGGTAATAAATACAAAATAGAGAAGTAAACAAAACATAATTAAACAGAAAGAAGACAAAAAGCACAAACTTGAATATTAAAGAAAGCATTGGCGTATAAATTCTTGAAACATACCAAACAAATTAATACATTGCTAATACTCATAATAAATTTAATTATTGATGTAGTCATGCATTCAACACAAAAAGTAAAAACAATCTGCATAATATAAATTCTTCCAACTTGGAAAAAGAAGTATTTAAAATAAAGAAATTGACATGGAATGATTTCTGCTGCACACTTCAACTGAAGAAACAATTTAGAATAATTGATAATGCTAATACAAGACAAAACTTTGATACATAAACCTCACTGAAGTAATAATGCTTGGAGATGTACCTTTACAAAATGCTACCTTTACATTTAAAATCCATTGCAAATTTACTAAAATTAATTAGGATTTGAATAGTGTAAATGACTTCATGCTACTTATTTTCAAGGTCTTGGTATGAAACTGTAAAAATGCCATGGTAAATTATGGAACATGTGTAAACAAAGGAAATTAAGTCTCAAAATACCAAACCTACTATTGGAATTATTACTATAATCGTCTATAGAATTACAAATAATCCACAAAAGTTAATGTTAAGACTGTTTTGTCAAGTTCAGATTGAACAAGTTCTAATTTATTCCTAAAACAACCAGTATATCCTTTAATCATTTGCAGAGATTTAAATGTCTTCAACTTTAAAATATTGCTACTAGCAAGTGTCATATCGAGGTGATGATTTTGAATATCTGCATAACCGATGGGAGCTGTCTGATCAGGAACTTTTTTTATTTGCTGCCGAACAGGGCTAGTTTTTGACTGCATAAAGTCTGTATGCCAAAGTTTAAACAAATAGTATAATACTGTTCCTTTATATAGTGTCACTATATAATGCAACAAAACGGGAATGACTATGGGCCAATATCGCTGCTTGTGCACAGACACTTTATTTTTCCAGCACTGTCAAATCAATAATCAGCCCAGTGAGTGAAGGCACGCTTATCAGAGGCTAAAGATTATAATACTTCAGTATTAACAAAATTGTGGACAGAAAAGGATGTGCAAAGGGCGTTTCAATCATCAGCATTTTTTTTAAGTCAAAGTTACTATTCCAATCTGCATACATGAAAACTACTTATGTACATATTTTTTTTCTTTCTGACAGCAAACATTACTTCCCATGGACAAAATATCTATCAAACGATAATTTTCGATGGAGCCGGACCAAGTGTTGATAATTGGCCCCATCCCAAATAACGACCTTTAGACCCGAAGGCCCTGTGGGCCATTAATTAGTGGTCCAACCACCTGCACTGCCCAGATGCCTCAAATACAATCATGCAAGTAGCAGGCCAAGGGTTAATCTGAACAGGGTTCAACAAGGGTTACTGGCAGCTTTTGTGCTTATAGGAATTATTACCAATATGATGTATTTTTCATACATACAATATAAAGAGGTGGAGAAGTATAGGATTTATATTGCATCACAATGCGAAAAGATCAGGCTTGCACCCAATGTCTGTACCTCTTGATGAGTACCTGCACAGTTACTCATTCAGTTTCATATATCAACTACGGAACTCTATATCACAGGTAATTTTCAATGAACAACCACACGCCCATCTACACTTTAAAAAAAATAGAACAACACATAAAATTTAATACCATTAACAATTAAAATTAAAGAAAAACCCACAATTTGCTTCTCTGCCTTTTGACTAAGATCAAAAAGAAAATCCCACAAGTGTATTTGAACTACTTTTTTTTTTTTTTTTTTTTTAAGAACTGATTATGTTTTTAACGATTATATATATTATAAAAGCAAATCTCTAATAATCTCATCCAGAATGTAAACTTAATTGCTATAATATTGTTCTGAGCTGATAATGCTTTTAACCAGACTGAACGAGTCTTACAAGGTTACAAGGAAAAGTTTCCCTCAACCGCCATTCAAACAACAGACTGCCCCAATACAAAAAAGCTTTAAGGTATCGATGAACTAATTAAAAATGCAATTGCTACCAGATAGTGAACTTTTCATTTAAGTGCACATATCAGACATTTTACCAATCATCATTCATATTTAAACATATATACAGTGATTGAAATTGTCCAATAGTTTCAAAGATTTATGTCTAATTACCAATGAGTTTTTATTCTCATTTGATATAGTATACATACTCCACTAAAAGACAAACATTTGTTAAAATTTTATCATTTACAAAAATGCGTTTTTTCCTTCCGAGACATTTTTAAACAAAATTTTAAAAGAAATTCTGTTTTAGTGCCTGTAAGCCACACATACCTTTATTCTGTTTATTGGTGTTTTCCTTGTTTAAACAAACAAAAAGTTACAAAGACATTTGTATAAGACATATTTCCCATGAGATTTTAAGCAATATCCTATAGTAGCACTCCAACAAAAGAACTGCAATTTTTATTATGATCAAAGTTTAAAAGTATAATTAAATGATAACTGATGTTGTTTTTAAAAAAAAACTAATTTACCATTCACTAGACAAAAATTTAAGCCTTTTTCATGTATATTTGTTAAGAGTCATTGCCATTGTATATAATTTAAAGAAAAAATCAAATAATAACATTTTGACTGATTCTACATCTACTGAGCAGTACCTACTTCATTATCAGCAGCCTAATGGCAAAATTCAATTTAGCAGAATGTAATCTTAAAATTCCCCATTGCATAAAACACACCCATTCAAGAAATTGCTGAAGTATGACAAGTTCAGTTTTACCAAATTTCCTTTCAGCATTCTGATTATCTCAGAATGTCAATTTCAATCATACTTCCCTATGATTATATGAGATAATCTGGCCCTTGATTTCATCAGTCAACCTTCACAACACTATAGATCTTCCTAACAAACCAAAAGCAAGCAAAGAAGCCAATGGTACCTGAAAAAGAGAATGTATTGTATTGTTATTTTTGGTTTTATGGCAAAACTGACACTTAACAGGTCATATGAATACGTTGAAATTTAACATTAATACAGTAGATAATCTGGTTAAAATTCAAACAGGTGAGTAGAAAGATAAAAATCTATAATGTTAAATTAATATGAATTATAACTGAATACAGGTTAGTACAATAAACAATAAAAAATATCAAAACGTTAGCATAATAAACCATTTAAAAATGTATTAAGAACTTAATAAGAATACCAATCTCATTCAGGAAGCAAACAAGCTTAGAATCCGACGCTGTTTTAAATAGTTTGTACATGTTATAGACATTAACATACTTAGACCGAATATGGTCTGTGTCAATACAATGTAATAAAGTATGATAAACTCTCAGTGGTTCTTGGCAAGGAAGACAGAAAAAGAGAATTGAATGAATCTCATCAGAATATGAGGATAATGAACAAGGAACCAAGGCTATGGGGGTGACCATTTGTGTACTGGCGAAATGGCAATTTTATGTCATATTTAGTCATTTAAATATTTAAGTTATTTTAGTTTACAATAAAGTAACAACTTCAGAAAACAAATTGTTAAAGTGTCAATATGTGTTGAGTTGATTGTTCAACCAGCTTTCTTGTTTGAAAGGAATCGGCATTCACTTAAAGCAATTACAGTGAATCCAACACTACAACAGCATGCTTTGAACCTTTGTTCTCGTATTCCATCCTGCCAGGCTATAAACAACAATGGGCCACCAAGTTGTTTTTTGTTTGTTTTGTTTTGTTTGTAAGTTAAGTATATAGCAATGGAACTTTACTACTTTCTTTTTTATGACTTTAATATGAAACGATAAGTTCTTATCATGAAATTATTTTTTTATAAGTTACTGGGACTCCATCCAGCAGATTGAGGGGCTAATAAGCCATAAGTTGACAATGATTTAGTGCCTGGTTACCTTTATGATTAATGAAGTTCCCACTACGAGTGTAAGCAGACTTACCAGTGAGTAAGAAGAACAATATAACAACAATGAGCATGTAGCCAAAGTAGAGGAATGTAGAGGCAAATCCTTGCAGTTCCAATTTCGACACATAGTAGTGAATGCAGTAGATGAAGAAATAGACGGCAGTAAATCCACTTGTGAGATAGGATCTCCACCACCAGTGATAGTCCTGGAAATGAAAAAAAAACAAATACATTTTGATGAATTTCCACAAGTCAAGTTTACCTTCTTTTGAAATAAGCTGATACAAACTGAATGCAAAGATTAAAAAGATTTCAGTCAGCACAATGGAAATCTAAACAAAAGCAAATTATTAAAAACTTAAACAGGAATAAACATAGGAAAAAAAAATGACTATGTTAAAGAAAATGTGTGAATATTTTTTATATGTAGTACACCTTATTATTTGATTGTTTGTTGGGTTTATCATCCCACCAAAAGTATTAGTTATCTGGAGATGGTAGCAGATATAGTGCTGCCTTCATATATATAGCATGCAGTGAACACCTGTCATGATACCACACCCAGTCACACTATCCCGACACCGGGCCAACCAATCGCAGAACTACCATTATATTTGCTAGGGCATTGGCAAGGGAGCTACACCACTATCATTTTTATTACTTTGGTAAATCGTGGCCTGGGATTGAACACGGGGCCACCCGTACCTGGAACCGACGCTCTACCGATTGCACTACCAGGTATGGTTACACTCAACCATGCTGACTCCCTAAAACAACTTACCTCGGCACAAAGGTGAAAGTAACAGAGAAGGATTGTAGCCTCCGAACAGGTGATGATGAGGATAATAAAGACAAGGAACAGGAATCCAAACATGTAATATGTCTGCTGTGCCCTGGAAATGAAGCAAACGCACATCAAAACACTGTTTGGTGGACTATTAATAATAAAACTTTTATCATACTGTATTATTTCACATATACAGATTCTAAATTTTCTACATACAACTGTATGGAAAGGAGACATGTGAATCTCTTGTGAATCAAGTTATTGCTGTAGACAGAAATAGCTCGCTGATATATATCTACATTTTTTGCCTCTTTTTTTTTTAATTCATGCTTAGTTGAGCAATTGTTGTACAAAAAAGGGCTCTATGTACAGAATAATGAAGTCAGCAAAAATAGATAAAGTTATCTTTATTTTAAAATTTATGATAAATTTCAACAAATTCATATGAAAGCATTGGCTTGTTTCAGGCTGTGAAGCTCAGTGTTCTGACAAGGATTCTAAAAGTATGGGACATGTCCTATAGAAAACAGGGGTCATTTTCAAAATTAAAGACAGAAGTTTAACAGACCTAAAACACTAAAAAATGAATAACTTTGGCAGAACACTGTTGATGATAACTGTAAGGCCATCTCCTCGGACAAAAACTCTCTTGAAAAAGTCAATATTATCTATTTCTGAGTTGAAAGTTATATTTAAGATATCATAACAATTTGTACAATTGATCTAAATACACAATAACGATAAATAAATAAGAATATTGTTGTTTACTGTGAAAAACATATGATTCATAGACAGTCTAAAAGTTATTTGATTTACCAAATACTACTGTACTGAGAATAAGTATAAAAATTATTTAATTTACTAGATACTATGAATAATGACAGTCTATAACTTATTTGATTCACGAGATACTATGGAGAATGACAGGCTTTAAGTTATTTGATTTATCAGATACTATGGAGAATGACAGTCTATAACTTATTTGATTCACGAGATACTATGGAGAATGACGGGCTAGAAGTTATTTGATTTACCAGATACTATGGAGAATGACAGTCTATAACTTATTTGATTTACCAGATACTATGGAGAATGGCAGGCTGTAAGTTATTTGATTTACCAGATACTATGGAGAATGGCAGGCTGTAAGTTATTTGATTTACCAGATACTATGGAGAATGGCAGGCTGTAAGTTATTTGATTTACCAGATACTATGGAGAATGGCAGGCTGTAAGTTATTTGATTTACCCGATACTATGGAGAATGACAGTCTGTAAGATATTTGATTTACCAGATACTATGGAGAATGACAGTCTGTAAGATATTTGATTTACCAGATACTATGGAGAATGACAGTCTGTAAGATATTTGATTTACCAGATACTATTGAGAATGAAGAACAGCTGGATGAAGATACATCCAAAGGGCAGCACTCCCCCCATGATGATCCCAGGGACAGGTTTGGTGTAGATGGTCTGGTCTGGGATCTGTCTTGGGATCTGGTTGGTGCGCACAGGATGCTCAATTGGCTGAAAATGAAGTAACAGTGCTAAATTTTTATTTTTATTATATCATTTTTTTCATCCACATATCATAAAACAGGAATATGTCAGGGAGTCTTCTATCGAGGCTGCAGGGCATCAGCAGTTCAACAAGGTTTTCTTTTGTTTTTATAAATGATCAGGATAATGATCATTATTCAGATGGTGTAATGTTGTTTTGTTTGCTGCGTTTATTTTTCCACCAAAAGTATTTCCATTATTTGGAAACCATGCCAATCTGAAGCCTATATATTGCTGCCTTCACAGTGTATAGTATGCCGATAACACCTTGTCACATTATCCTGACAGCAGGCCAACCAGGCTTGGAACCTCCAGTATTTTTGCTTAAGCTTTAGAAAGAAAGCTGTACCATTACCATTTTTGATAACTGGCATGCCATGGCTGTGGGCTCCCGTACCTGGCACCAACATTTTACTGATTATCTTTTCATGCAATCTCAAATTTGCTTTCCTATCTATTATGCTTTAAATGTACTTCTACGGATTTTAAATAAATAACTTGGCACATGACTCTACTAACTTACCCTTTTCTTGAATCCGAAGTATGCGCCAATAAATGTGAGAGGTACAGAGATGCCGAACCAGAGTGCCAGGAGAGCAATCAGGGTGGTGAAGGGGATGGCTGCACTGGATCCCTCAATCCACAACACCAGATTTAACACGAAGAAGATGGCAAACACGATCCTACACACAGACATGGAACAAGCACATTATAGTTTTTTATGTGAAGCATATTGAAAAATTAAAACAGTGAGGTGACAGGCTAGCACAAGTAATGCTTGAAAACATTTTTAGTAAAAAAAAGCACTAAAATACTTTATTACATTTTAAAAAAAATAATAGCATAAGTCATAATTACATATTAATATGAAAACAGCACAAATAATACTCAATTATATTTTAATTAAAAATAACATGAGTAATACTTATTTACATTTTTTGAAATTTGAGTAATACTTAATAACCTTTCAAAACAATAGGATGATTTAAAATTGGTTTTTGCTACCTAAACTTAAATCTGCATATATAGGCACAAACATTTTCTTTCTATACTTCTATATACAAACTTCTATGCCAAATGACTTACTTTATACACATGTGTATGCCATATGACTCAGAAGCTTGGTTAAGTGGAAAAGCTCTTATTTCGGTATTGAAAGAATATGAATCTATTAACCTAAAGGTGTATATTTCCATAAAAATCAAGATGATCAACATAACCTGTCATGTTAAACTTCAACAGATCCCATCTTAATGAAGCAATTGTATTGTTCAAGTATTTTAGCAGACATTCAAACAGACCTGCTTATAGTCAGATGGTCTGGTGCTAAAACTTATGGTCACTAACTGATAAACTTAGTGAATGTCAATCACAGTATTACAATGCATATACTGTTTTTGTTACAGTTTTGGAAATACATTGTTGCGACCAGTTATAATTATTATAGTGACGTCCAGCTATTTTGGTGGAGGAAGACCCCAGACAAATGTCTGCAGAGACACTGGCATACCGCAGGTCAGCTTGAAGGCCTACCCACAGTAAGTCTTTTGCCCAGAACGTGATTCAAATCCACGAGGTGATAGTTTAAGAAGCTAGAGTAGTTACAAGTTTGCAACCACTACACCAATGGAGCTCCTTTTTACTATATTACAGACTTATATTACTGGATCATACACTTAATTCAACTTACCCAGGGCACAAAAAGGCTGTAAGAATTACATTAGACTTCCATTTTTCTCCTCCAAAAGCTGAAATAGAAAGTGGATATGAAACCTTAAGACTGTACAAGTGTCAAAAGAAACTTTTCATAAAACATGTCAGCTTAAGTCATTACATGAAAACAACATTTTAGTCAAATGTCTCCATCTTTAGAAAGAGGGATACAAAAAACTGCATAATTAACTTATCTATATTTCAAGTTTGAAGTAAATCTGGTAAACAGTGGCAATCTTGTAAGGTTTTTGATGATCCAGAAGCAATTTGCCAAATGATATTACAAATCTTGGGAGACACACCCAGTTGGTAAAGGTAGTTTTGATATCAATCAAATACATTGATAGCTATACATAATGATTGATAACTTTAACAGTATACCTACATAATTACCAAACAAAAATATTGTTTGTTTATTGGTAAAACAGTATATCAGTCATCTGGAGACGGTGTACACTTAAAGCAGTTAAAGTGCTGCCTTCACTGTGCATGGCATGCCGTGAAAACTTGGCATGATACCACACCCAATCACATTATCCTGACACCAGGCCAACCAGTCATGTAGCTACCCTTATACTTGGTTGCGCATTAGCAAGGGAGCTATACCACTACCATTTTTAACGACTTTGGTAAGTCGCAGCCCAGGTTCGAACCCGAGGCCTCTTGTACCTGGAGCCGAAGCTCCGGTCAAAAATATTGGTAAACAGATATAAACAGAAGGGTAAATACATATATGAATAAAACGAATATAAGGAAGAAGTTTGCCAGAATCAAGCAGCCAAAAAAAAAAAAAAAAAAATCACGGACAGACTTGCATTACTGTAAAGAAAGATAAGAGGCATGTAAATGTTACAGAGAAACACTCCTATGAAGACACCTTTCACTTCAAGATTATTGATTTTACAATTGAAATAATTGTGTATGAATGATTGCTATCTCCTGTATACATGTATATACATATAAGTAGAGAGCATGTAACGTTCATACAGTTTGGTCCATTAAAGCACTGATTGGTTTCATGGACACCAATGACAGCGACACTATGTACATACATAGTTACCAGCCTAAAGACAGTCAGTTACTTACATTTGTAGATCCTGGCAGACACATAACCAGCGGGTGTACCCAGACACACGTACAAAACCAGAGAGCAGGTCATAAGGGCTCCTCTATTAGCTGGGGACAGGAACCCAAGGCATGCAAACACTGAAACACAGGTTTCATTAAATAGTCTGTTTAAAGTCAACAGCAGCTAAAATTTTGTATTTTAAAACTAAGAAAACCACATCACTTCTTTTTGAAATCACACTGCAGCAACATCGATGTTATAAGTTTTAATGGTGATGTCTAATTTCAGTAGAAATGCCTATCCCTCATTTACAGTTTTATACAGAACATTTTGAGCAATTTATTTAACAATTTGAACTGTCTTACAATTGAGGTAGTGTTTAAAATCATCTTTTCTTAGACTAAAATTTGGGTTTATGAAGAGTTTATGCCCCAATTCCCCCAAACAAGAGTGCTATTGTTACATGTATTTGATATAGGAAAACTGTAAAATACCACTTTTAACAATATATATACACAATTACTACAATTAAGTTATTTGTTTATTGCATGTGAGGGTTAACAAACGTTACACAGATGCATAAGAGGCTCTTGGATCCTCAATTTAAACATAGAAGGTATCCTTAATCACCATATCTCCATAGATGTGACACAAATCGGTACAAATTGTTTCGTTTTTGAAATACATCTCAGTGACCAATTATGATCATTATAGTGACGTCCAACTATTTTGGTGGATGAAGACCCCAAACAAATGTCTGGGTAGACCTTCTCACATTGAGCCCCTCGCCCCAAACAGAACTCGAACCCACGCAGTTAGAGGCTAAGTGGTGAGAGGAGTTACAAGTCAGCGACTCTACCACTTTGCCATAAGCCAGCTCTACTTACCAAGTGTAATAAGAGCCATGAAGAAGATCTGGACACCGTTTCCATTGAGAACAGCCAGCATCATGCCCTTCCTTGGGGGTCGGAAAGCATCTCCATGAACCAGCTTCCAGCCAAACTCTTCCTGGGCATCCTCCTACAGTTAGCGGAGGCCGAATGGAAAAAAAGGTGATAAATCATTATTATTCTATGTTCTATAATAAGCAATAAACATTCTTACATGCAAAGGTAAGATATATGATATAATGCTATAGACAGCAGCAAGTGCAAATATTGATTTAATAATATTGACTCAAATAGGAGCTGGCTGCTCAGGACCTACAATATTTACCTACATAAGCTTAGAGTTAATTGGTTTATCAAATCCTTAACAAAAGTTATCAACAAAAAAAGGCTCTCAATAGAAAGGCTGCTCTGCTTTTTTCAGTACTGGAAAGTACATGTATAATGGAAATTCAAAGTTAAAAGGAAGGGGCATAACTCCTGACAAAATTAATTTTAGGGTTCCATTTAAAATTTGTTCCGCTTGATAGTCATCACTTATTTCAAAATTAAAGTGAATATCTTTGATGGTTTCCAAGAAACTGACCCTAACAAAAAGGTTATGTTTTTTGGGTTTATTGTCCCACCAACAGTATTTCAGTTCTGGAGACGGTGCTTACTTGAAGCAAATATAGTGCTGCCGTCACTGTGTATGGCATGCAATGAACACCTGGCATGATACCACACCCAGTCACATTATCCTGACACTGGGCCACCCAGTTGTGGAATTACCCTTAAATTTGCTAGTGTTAACAAGGAAGCTATAACACTACCATTTTTAACGACTTTGTTATGTTGCTGTCCAGAATCGAACAGGGGAGCCTCCCGTACATGGAGCCGACGCTCTACCGATTGCGCCACCAGGTCCGGTACAAAAAAAGTTAATCAATACCAATGCAAGAGGGACAATCGCAGGAAATAGCTTTATATTTTTCTTTGAAAAAGTAGAACTCAAAATAAAGAGACCTTGTACTTACAGAGTTGTCGATCTGGTTGTATCTTGCAATGTCCTTGTGGAGAGTTCTAAGCATTATCATGGCAACCATACCAGACAGGAACAACACAATAACCAGGGAGTTCATGATACTGTGAAAAGAGAATCAATTGTGTGACTGACGGAAGCATGGAGAGATAAGCAACATGTTACACAGCATCCGTTAAAAAGGGGCCAAGGCATTGAACTTAGGACAATAGGGAGAGGGTCCTCAATACAATATCTGGGCCGATGCAACATATTGGTCCTATGCAAAAAATATTCCCTTAACACTGTCTTTAACTCCTTCAGCAAAGTAATTTACTGAATGCAAACATTATGACAGTATGTTGCACTGCAAGCTACCTGAAATATATCTGGCATTAAAGTTCTTTGGCTGGTAGGTCTTGAATTTGCAGAGAAAAGGGGCTGATGATTTTCTACTAGATTTATAAACATTTAAAATGGCCTTCTTGAGAATTTCCTTCCTTGGAAAAGATAAGGGAGGAGTGTTACCAAACTAGAAAATTACAGTGGGAAGTGTAATAAGACAATTGGTACTTCAGCCTCCAGCTATGTCTATACTTGCTGACCCAGTAAGTCGCCAATTGCCTTACATACTGAGTTTAAAAGCCTTCTACCGCTCAACCAGTGAAATCCAACAGGTATTAATGAAGGATGTGACTTATTACGGTAGAACCTACCTGAACCACTGAATGTTGGTGTGGGGCATCGACTCCAGGATATAATCCCATCTGGATGACCATTTGGTATTTAAGTCTTTCTGCGAATGGTCAGAAATGTAAAAAAAAATGTTGAGATTTTAAATTTTTTAAACACAGTTAATATTACAATTTTATCAAATTAATATAAATGTCTGAACTAATATTTTCTACAATAATTTCTTTGAATGTATGACGTATAACATACTTATAACATTTGTCCTATTTAGCAAGATCATTTGTAACAATTAAGTTGATTACGAAACAGAACTGGATGAAAAGATAACTTTAACATATGTACCTGTTTAAATTAATCACGTTTGAACAAATGCATATTCAACACTTGATTGTCTCAAGTATTTTTTTATAATTGTACATAGTTCAACTATTATAGCTGTGATCTAAAAATTTATCTGAGTAGACCTACGGAGCCACCATATTTCAGCTGAAAGACTCCTTACTTAAACTTCTCTCCCTGATTAAGACTTTCTGGTGAAAGATGGTTTTGGTATGTTTTTTGAAACTTTCTTAATGTTGCTTACCTTCCTTTTGACAGTAAGTATATCTGCTTACCTCCCATTTGACAGAGTAAGTATATCTGATCTTCACTTCCTTGTCAAGGGTTCCCGCCTTAACACCCATCGGTGTGCTACCACTACAAATGTTTTCACCAGTGGCCTGGGGATCAAAGGCCACACTGCAAAAGGCAAAAAAAAACACCCAAATCTTTTAAGAAACTTCAGTATGGAAGAGACTTGTTTAACTTTTAACCTTTTACTTACTGGAAACATCATTTGAGTGGGGTGTGTTTTATGTGTATATTGGATGAACAGTATTTCCAGCAAAAAAGGGTTAATGTGCATTGAACTAAAATGATACCAAAAATCACACAATTGTTCAATGAGCACCTAGCTGATGCCACCCACCAATTTATTATACCACAGCAGAAGTTAAAACAGTCAGTTACAGAACCACTAAAACTTTGGTGGAACTGTTAAGTTAGGATGACTGCTTCAACATTTATTTCTGGAATTACAGACAACACTCACTAGTTAGTTGTCCCAAATCACAAGAGAACTAAATTTAACGTGCTTTATAAAGGACCTGTCAGCTTGATGGTATGAATGTGTTAATAAAGAACAATGACACACTGGATTCACTCTTTAAATTCCTAAACATTGTCTTCAAAGTTTTTTTTTTTAAATATTCTCCCTTACGAATGCCATAACGTTGAATAGCAACTGTTGGATAGTTTTTTAACACAAATGAGTGAGCCTGATTAGGAAAAATGAAGCATATTGACTTAAAAAAAATCTTAATTAAACTGTTTTTTGATAAAACTTTTACTATATTTAAAAATATAGTTTTTTTTTGTTATTTTCAATTACTTAAAATAAACATGTTTATTGCCTGATGCAACACATTTCTATATCAGGCATGTACATATTCTAAATTTGGTCTCCTGAATAGCAAGTGAATCTTTTTAATAAAGTAAACTTACATTAAAAGTATGATTTTTAATTACAGGATAAATTTCCCACTTAATTGGCACTTCAAGGTTAATCCAATTTAATCGAGCACCCTGCACAAATCTTTATAAAAAGGTGCTTTTTTAAGCGAACATGATGTTCAATTTCCACATAGAACCAGTCTAATAATAATTCAAAAATGAGCATACTGAAAACTTAGTCATTTTGTTTAGAACACCAGCAAATACAGTTATTTTGTGCATTTTAATGGCATTCAGCTCATAATTGGTAAAGGAAGACCCCGGACTATGTCTAGTTAGAACTGTCGGTACACCACAGATCAGCTGGAGAACATCTCCACATAAAAGTTTCCGCCATGACCAGAACTCCAACCCATGCGGTGAGGGGCTAGGGAGTTACAAGTGACTTTTATAGCTTGGCTAAGGGCTCCCCCTGTAAAACCCATTTTGGGTCTGAATGCCTAGTACTTGTAGGAAGTTAATTTCGAAGACTGCAGTAAAAGCAAATTTAGTATCCACTGCCAACATATAACTTTACAGCATTATGGAAATAGCCGTAACTGAAGGTGGCAATAAGTTGTATAAATTGACCAGAGCTACCCGAGTGAAATCAAGCCAAGCAGAGATGAGATTCAGGTGAGATTTAAATGTACCGATGTGCAACAAACAGAAAATACTTACACTAACAGATATTTATAAATTGTTTTTATGTCACTGTGATTTGCTTACCTTTTAGGTTCTACTTTAGCTGCGATAATTCTTCCACCATTCTGATTGGGTGTATTTCCATCTTCCTTGTCTAGCGGATGGTATCTGATAGTCAGCTCGAGATGATTGAAGAAATAGTAGGTGTTGGGTTCACTAAACGTTTTCTGTAACAGTCACAAATAACACCTAATAGAGTGTCTTAATTAATATATGTTCACGTTTTTTCCCCTCTTTCACCGAATGTCTCCTTAGAGTTAAGAGAAATGGAGCTACTTAAGTTTTGCAAAGTAAAGCTACAAAAAAAACCTGAATGCTTCAAGAACAAACACTACTTGATGGGTTCTAAAAAGAAACATCAGTTATTATTACAGATGATGAATACCCACTTTGCAATAGTTACTGTAGTCAATAAATATAATTGGTATAATTTATGCTAGTCCTGTAAATTTCATCCCAGCACTAGTGGAGACGTGCAGTGGACAAATCTATAGCACAGGCAGACAAAAACATCTGCCTCTAAAAATAATACAGTCAATCCTGTATTAAGCAGCCACCCAAGGGACAGCCTAAAACTGGCTGCTTACAAGTTGGCTGCTTAATACAAAATATGACATTACTGATTGTTTGCCTATTATTGTAGGCATGTATGTTTACAAAAAGTATTAAAAAGTAGATTTACTGCAAAGTACTGATTTAATAGATATTTAATACTACAGCATTACTCCTTTTGGCATGCCAATGTATGACTCAGAATATCAGAAGTGTCGCACTAAATCAAAGTAAATCATTGCTAAATAAGTAGTTGTTTGGTCGCTTGCAGTACAAAGCACACCATATTCAATTATTCATATCATATTAATAATGTGTACCAAAATCTTCGTCAAATTGTAGTGCCACAAATCGCCGGAAAGTGTACATACATTTGGACAGCCACATTTCGGATGGTGCGAGTTTATAACAATTCCTTCACAATAACAGCAAGTAGTGTGTTATACAAGGAACTAAATAATTTTAAACATCATTTAAACATGGTGTATATCAACAAAACGTGAAATTGCAACAATTTAATCTAGTAATTAAGTAGTCATGTAAATTAAGTGGTGTCAACCTATGCATAAATCAAGGCTTCTACTACTAGTTTCACTAACACATATGCTGAATAGATATATCCTGAGACACATTTTTTGCTAAGATTGCCAGTGAGATGATAACTAGGAATCAATCTTGACTGTGGGATCGGGCCAGTTAAGTGTAATCATGATGACAAGTGGGATGGGAGCAGGGGGTTAACGTTCATGCATACGTTGCAAGACTACAACTGACGATCGACACAGGCTAATTGGCCACTACTTAGAAAGCAATTAAAGAATGATTTGTCCAATCAAGCAGACTGCTGGCCACAGAAGAAAAGTGGCCGCTGATTAGACAACAATTTAACAACTTGCTTGGGAAGACCTAAACTGACCACTTACAGCATGGTGACCCTTTTAAACATGTGACCACAAGCACAAGTTTGATTGTATTATAGCCTCCATAAACTTTCTATCATATAAATAAATATCCACAATACAGGTGTAAGAGTAGAAATTAAGGAATAAACATAAAAATCATCCCTCCTTTTTTGAACCCCTGTTCTGATCTGAAGTTCAACTTTGAGAACAACATCAATACAATCTTGTGATTAAGTATTGATCTGAAGTTCAACTATACAACATCAATACAATCTTGTGATTAAGTATTGATCTGAAGTTCAACTTTGAGAACAACAACAATACAATCTTGTGACTAAGTTTACTGTATTAGTTCTTCCAAAACCTATATTGTGGTTTAGTTATTGAACTTGTGACACCCAGGTTAACCATCATCAACGAACACTTTCAGCATTTTCCTTTTTTAAATAACATATCTCAATAAGTATTTGAAATGATTTTAAGCTATATTTATGCAAAAGATAGAAATTTCAATGTTTGTAATTGCAATATCTTCAAAAGAACAGCAATAAAGTCCAAGAATTCCAACTAAAAGGACCTATGTACTGTTTGGAATACCTCGGATATTAACTAACAAGGGAGACCATTTCTATATCAACAATGTACACCATAACAATGAAAAATTAAGAGAGTTATTTGTACAAGGAACTGCTAACAGACATGGGAAATACCTTTCTACAACTCATCAGGCATATAAAAAAAATATGAAACTGGTGAATATTGACAATTCTACATACACTCATGATACAGCTGTCTTTTTGTTTTCCATTGGCTGTCACAAAGCAGCCCATGGGAAAGCCACGAGAACAGTATTGATTGCCATCCTCTACGATGTAACACCAGGTAATCGGCATGTTGTCAACGATCCTGAAACACACACAATCTTATAGCAACTTTTCAGAGGTAAGACAGATAAATATGGGTTGGTTAAAAAAGGATCATTTCTTTTAACCATCAGAAATTAGTTATAGCATGTATCACACAAAATTGTTATAGCATGTATCACACAAAATTGTTATAGCATGTATCACACAAAATCATTGATGTATTGTTATAGCATGTATAACACAAAATCATTGATGTATTGTTATAGCATGTATCACACAAAATCATTGATGTATTGTTATAGCATGTATCACACAAAATCATTGATGTATTGTTATAGCATGTATCACACAAAATCATTGATGTATTGTTATAGCATGTATCACACAAAATCATTGATGTATTGTTATAGCATGTATCACACAAAATCATTGATGTATTGTTGTAGTTAAGTTATCAGTAAGATTTTCACTTAAATGCTCTGTTGCTATGCTAATGATAAAAAAATTGGCTTAAGTTGATAGTATTTGCCCCAGTTTATAAGGATAGATGTCTGAAAAAGGACAGTAAGAATGGTAATAATTTTGATGGTTATATCATTTTTTTCCTTGTTAGTAGGGTTTATTGTCCTACCAACAGCATTTTAGTTATATGGAGATGGTGTCCATGTGAAGGAGATATAATGCTGCCTTCACTGTATATATCATGCCATTAACACCTGGCATGATCACACACCTAGTCATATTTTACTGACACTGAACCAGTCAGTCATGAAACTACCCTTCTATTTTTTTTAGTAAGCAGGGGAGCTATACCACTACTATTTTTATCGACTTTAATATGTCACGGCCCAGGATCGAACCTGAGGCCTTCGGTACTTGGAGCCAAGACTCTACCAATCAAGCTACCAGGTCTAAGCCCATTTCTCAATAACCCATGGAAAATTATGTATAGCATGCACCACACAGTCAATGATGATGCATCTTTTTGATCCCTAGATTATCAAAGTACGATTCTGTTCTTGTATGTTTATGTGAAGGAGTGTTTCATTTGAATATTTTTGTTATATATGTATTGTTAAAATAAGATTGTACATATGTAAATAAACATTATAAAAATACCTATCAGAAATTACCTGAAACCTTTTACAGTTAAAGCCAAGTCAAGTATTAAAGGTGGTATCCGAAAGTTTTAATAATATTTTTTTCTCTAAAATAACCAAATAAGTCATAGTTACCTGAAAAGATCGTGCAAAATGCTACATATTGATACCCTAAATCAGTGTGAACATTGTCATTGCCAACAGGTATTTCCTATCCGAGCCATGCTGCTGAGATAGCTTTTTCTTACTAGGAAAATCAAGGGACAACTCCCTTTTGAGATTATGTTATATCATCCGGGAAATCTGCTGTGATGTTGGCATCTATTTTTAGCAGAGATCACTTATGAGTTTATAGATTTGGAATGATTGAAGTTTTAGTGTTTTAATCATGTTTTGTACTGACAAACAACTAAGGCAATGTTCAGAACCATCTTTAGTTATACAGTGTGAGTTTATGTGGAAATTAATACTAAATTCCCCAAGGCAGTGGTAAGCTGTTGTTACATATATATGATATAGGCAAACTGTTGGATACCAACTTTAAGATGGCAGACGATATAATTCTATTGATGTGAACACAGCTGTTGCTGCCTGTAAGCTGAGCTTATCCTTTGCCATGCTATATTTGAAATGTAATACACATTGTTAAGATATTTAATAACCCCTACAAGCAGATGACACTACATGCTTTGATAGACCATTGTTACCAAATAAAGGGTGGTAGCGGATCTGATTTGAGATCATTTGCCTTAGCTGTATACGTGCCCAGCAAGCTTAGGTTTAAAACATACTTAGTTTTTTTCCCAAACGTACTTCATTCTTTTTAATATGCACTGATAAATCATTCTGTTAATTAGAAGTCCAGAAAGGGAAAATAAAAGCTGATTCTTCAAAACTCGATTGCGAAAAGGCAATTAGAGCTTTCCATTCTCCATTAAAATCTTCATTGCAGAAAGCTAAACTGGTTTGACAGTTCCTTCTGAATATTATAGAAGCTTATCTGAATCCACAATCCTTTTTCTATCAAACTCTATACAAACTCCTGACAATAACAAGACTATCAGACCATTGCCTGTTTTTGGAGCAGACTGAATGATTTCATGAGCTGGTTAGTCTATGTGCTGAGTGAACTTTTGGAATATGACTGCAATTTTTGCTTTTTCCACTCCTAGTAGTTAATCAGAAAATACGTTAATCAGTCCACAAGTACATCATATAAAACACTTATCAGTGAATAAGATTTCATTGTCAACTTATGGAGATATGAATATTAACGAGTAATTTGTTTGATATACATGTACCTCTTTGTTATCAAACGCAATTGTTCCACTAAAAAACATTTTTTTTTCAATTCAATGAATTCATTATCATTTTGAATGTACTTTTCAAGTTACTTCTTATATGACAAAATATGACTACAGAAACAAATTGTTTCAATGCTTTGAAAAGCGGATTGTTAAAAAAATAGTTATCAATTTTGCATTTTTCTTCAATTTTGACAACATTGTACTGGTACACATATAAAAATATATAAATAAACAAGTATAAAACAACATTTAACTCATTGGGCCTGAATGACGCATTAAAGCGGCATGAAAAACAGCCTCCTCATGCCGGGAGACGCCTTATCGTTTCGCATTTTACCTGTGTCTGGCGCCAAGCGCTGCATTAAGGTGGCCCCGAAAATGTTTCAGCTACTGCCGAACGCCATGTTAATGCCCGCATCATATATGCTGGTTAAAACTCATGTTTTCAAACACTTTTGAGTCTCGGCGAATCAAGTAAATCACAGTATCGTAAATGCAATTGTCTTAATCTAAATCTACTGACTTAAATCCTTTCTTGTTTTTTCATTTATTGTAGCGAGACAACAGAAAAATCGGCTGCATTTTCTCTGATTCACATCTAATTTGAAACATTTCTCAGCTGAAATAAGATTGTATAAGCAATTTTTAAACGATTAATTAGTACTTCCATCTCAGCCAATCAGAAACATTTATTACCTCATATATTGGAATTTCATGTAATCTGGATGTAAACACAATAAATCAATTATGTCAAGACAAAGAAAAACGGTGACGTGCCAAACTGTTAGCTTTAAGATTCCTACTTATATGCATATGTATCGGCAGATATGTGTAATTACCTGCGTCAGATCCAATAATTATATGATAATTGCAGATATCAATAGATAAAAGACAAAATCTAATTCTTGGAAATACCCGAATTTTTTAATAAAATATGAAGTTTAAGAGCATTATTTTCTCAAACTACTGGTAAATCGCAACTTTAAATCAAAGACGGCCGACTGTTTTAAAGTTACTCATTATATAAAATATTATATAAAGCAGTGTTATTAGACCCCAGACTTATGTCTGGGAAGAAGCAAAGACGCAGGTGAGCAGGTCCAAATCAGTTACTACTAATTAGTAATAGATTTCTTTTTGGAAAATTTCAGGATGTTGTTTTTATAATGATTCAACCAAAACCGATCAATCCTGAAGTACTCGTTTATTTTCATTCCGAAAATGGCCATCTATGCAGATAGTTTTTTTAATTAAACGTAAGTGAACTATATGGCTATTTCCTAAAAGACAGTGTGATCTCTCATTTTTATTTTCCCTGAATAGATGATTTGACACAAATTGCCATGTAATACAAGTTTTTACTAAACAAGTTCAGGAAAGTAATTGTGAGCAACCCTATGACAAGCTTACTATTTGTTTTTCCTTGACAAGTTTGATAAAAGTTTGTACTAAATGACGTCGACTGTTAGATTCTTTTTATCACATGATTTTAGGTGCCAATAAAAGATTTTATGACATTTTAACAACACTAAGTAAAAAAGTGGTATGAGATGTTTTGGAGGTAAGAGATGTTCTGCATTCTGAACATGTCAGCAATAAAAACAACAACATATCACACTAGTTTAATAAAAAGAAATATGTCATGGGTGTATTGAATGGTAAACAAGGGGGACTCATGTGATAAATCAACTCATATACTATCACTCAGTTGTTGTTTAAAAAACCTAAACACAATTTATGGAGCCCGGGTAGTGCAGGATAATGGGAGTAGGGACTAAAACTGAAAATCTTAATTGATTAATTTTAAAATACATAGTGCATCCATTCTAGCTAGTATTGTTTCTTAGGCCACAAAGCTCCTGAAACTTCTAGACAAATTCTCAAATATTTTAAGGAAATTATTATATTCTCTTAAAATAATGTTTAAAAACAAACTTTTTATTTCTCTCAACTCTATACCTGCACATATTTATAATATTGCCAGCTAAGAGCTGTCAGGATAAACATGCTTTACTGCTATGTGTCTTTTAAAAGGTATATTAAGTTTTATATGTTATGCTAGAAATACAAACTAAGGGATTAGGGATTAGGCGGCACTTTTGCCGATACTGCGCAGCGACATTTCTATCATTACAGCACAGGGGCACTTATGAGGAGCCCAGGGACTGAACCTGGCCGGTCCATTATACTGACACTGACGAGTCAGGCGTAATGCTGTCCCTGTAGCCCCGAGCGTTAGGAGGGAAGCCACTACTACCAACTTTAAAGTCTTTGGTTTGACCCGGCCGGGGTTCGAACCCAGGACCTCCCGATCCGCAAGCCGACGCTCTACCATCTGAGCTATTGCGGCCGGTCACTTTTTTTTTTTACAAACTAAGAAATTAAAACTTTTAACAAAATGAATCATGATAACGGCTTAAATATGGTGCACCACTTAGATCAGCATGATATTCATTTTAAATTAACCCACATCACCAAATCATACCCTTACCAATGATGGTAGTAGTTGAGCTCAATGCCTTTTCTCAAGAAGTTCAGTTGCTCCATTTTTTTCTTGTCTCCACTGACGTAGGTTTTGTTACACACTTGTTTGCAGGCTTCAGGTTTGTTGAATGTTATCTGCAATGAAGAAAAATAAGAATACAATTAACAATTGCTGTCATAGAACAGTGCATTTATTTATAAAAGTGTTCACAACTTGATGTATGCGTGATCATACTTGCAGGCAAAACTAAAACCAACAACTGTATATTTCCTAAAACCTTTCTAAGTCCAACCTGTGTCACATTACCCAAACATTAATCCGGTCTGCAATAATCAAATATGATTACATAAGTAGGTAAAATCACAAGAAAAACAATCTATAAAAATGAATATTAAAATATACAATTGAAAGACCTTACAATGCTAAAAAAAACCTACGACCTTATGTGCTTAAATAAAATCTAGAGGCAAGCCAGGTAAGCTGGAAGACACATTCCCTCATCAAGTCATTTGCCCTAAACAGGACTAGAACCCAAGCGGTGGGAGGTCTAGCAGTCGCCGACTTGCAGGTGTCACCTACCTGATATGGAGAGGGTCGGATCCTTTCTCCAAACACAACCTGCCCCAGATTCTCCACAGGGGAGTGGTCTTCACTACTGACACAGAAGTCGAACCTGCAACACATACTCCTCATATAGACATTCAGAACTAACTCCTTCATGCACCCTTATAAAAGACAGAAAGAAGTCAAACCAGCAACACACACATATAATAGACAAACAGAAATCAAAGTTGCACACACCCATAAAGTCACACAGGATTTAAAACCTGCCCAAACCCACATACAAGAGAATGAATAAAACCAAAGAATGCTCCCCTAATAAATGCTAGTTCCAAAAGGGCTCATCCAAAAAAAAATCCCCCTTAAATTGTTAATGAAATACTTCCAACAAAATAAAGTAAGAAAAATAACAAAGGGAAATAACTCCTAAACTATGCAAAAGATAGTTATGGTTCTTGTACACTGTACTTTTCACCAAGATCAATCTAACTATGAAGTTTCATGTCACCGTTTTTGTGTTATGCTCCGGAAAAGTATTTAAAATAACAATGAGGCAATAACTTCAAAATTATGCAAAACAGAGTTATGGTTCTTGTACAATGCACTTCTCACAGATCTATCTGCCTATGAAGTTTCATGTTGACACCTCTTACAGTTTTTGTGTTATGCTTCTTCTAACAGTGCGAACATATATACTGAATAGATATTGGCTGAGAAACTTTTATCCCTCTGGCTAGCAGATCTAGAAATCTATCTTGCTTGGGAGATCAGGACAGTTAAGTGTGATAATGTTGATAAGTGGGTGGAGAGCAGGGGAATTTATGGTCACATTCAATGTGTGACCTCAACAGATGATTGACACAATACAATTGGCTGCTATTTAAGAGTCAGTTAAAGGAGGATTTGCCCAATCAAGCAGACCACTGACCGCCGAAGACTAGTCAATTAAACAACGAATTGCTTGGGAGGAATTAAACTGACAGCATACAGCATGGTGACCGCTCTGAACATGTGACCGGCGATACAAATTTGACTGTGTATTTCCTTACTTAGAATATTGTGACTGTTTCAGTCTTCATCAGCTTGTTGACATTTGTTCATTAGATGTCACTTTAATAAATCGTGACACAATCATTTTGTATTTTTGTTGTTCCAAACTACAAACAACAAGATATCAGACAAAATATATTCACATGTGAAACTTACTTGTCATATTCATATGGAATAACCGTTTCCAAAGAGTTCAACCTGTTCACAAAGATAGGAATTTTAGTCTGAAAGAAAAAAGAATCACATTGATAGAAACAATAATTAGATTTTTAAAGGCATTGATTCCGTACTGTTGAAACATGTCTGGTTAGAAAAACTTATCTGCCTTACTGGATTCTTGTATAAATTAAATGTGAAAGAGGATGACATCTTCGCACGGTATTTAGGGTAACAGGACGACTCACCGCCCTTACCAACTCACCGCCATTCAAGGTTGGTCGACTCATCGCCGATTTTAAAAAACCGCTGGTCGAATCATCGCCTGTATACTCTTACTGTGATGAATTGATAGTTAGAACTGTCTGTAGATATTATCATTTTTTTTTCCGATTTAAAAATTATAACTCATGTATCATGGGTATTGATGTACTTTCACAGGGCGGTAGTTGCTTTGATCCGATTGTAATCAACTTTTCATGAACTAATTATATTTATAACAATGAAAACAATACAATCGCTTACATATAATTATCAAAAGGTTAGTATCATCATGTTAGCATTTAATTAGTCTTGGTGTATTTTCACAGGGCGGTAGTTGCTTTGATCCGATTGTAATCAACTTTTAATGAACTAATTATATTGGTAACAATTCGCATTTATAATAGAAGCATAGTTAAATCTTGAACCTGTGGGCCAATATCACCTGTCAAGCTGTGAATGGATTACCAAGGACGATAGGCTTCCCTAATAGGTTGGTTTGCCGTTGTTAATTGGATACACTGTGATTTGTTTGACACGCAGGTAAAGTGTGCAAAGGTCCAATTAAAGGTATTTAACATTGTTTCATGACTATGAAGATGAACACATGTATGCATGTACGTGTATGTGATTATTTAGAACAAATAAATGAAGTATTGACTGAAATATTCGATTAAAGTATTGGAAAAGGGATAAGATCACAGGGCTTTCCCCAGGCAATTATGGCATACCGGCGCCGGGATGCCTTAATTTCTAAACTGTCATTTGCGGGACGCTTACAATCTGCCCGTATGCCATAAATCTTGGCCGGGATGCTTTCAAGATTCAATAAACAAGGTCAATAAACATGTCCAATTATGTAACTTTCTTGCTGATATCACGTGTTCTCCGATATTGTTAAGCGTCTGCTGATAAAGATCACTCTTTACAATATTTAATGAGCGTCTGCTGCATTCTATACATAGATGATGACGTCACTACGTAAAAGTCATCTCTGTACTAGGACGCAGGATTCACCCCTGTTTAGGGTAATTGTGCTTCCGCAAAATAGTTCTGCGTAGGATTGACGATATGTGAAAACGACTTCAAATATGTGTATACGATGTAAAGTTAACTGTATAATATCACTTAAAATGCATATCCGCATATTAAGTTTATTTACTTGTGACAAAAAGCAATTGTTAAGAGCAGGTCGATCTTTCTACTTTCACTTTCTCTAGTAGCGTAAGTGCACATGTCAGTAAGACAGGTGCGTACACATTGGCGTCTGCTGCATATCAGAAGTCGGATACAATATTAAATGAGTGTCTGTTGAAAACTGAGAATCAACCAATTAAGAACAGATTATCTCGGCAGTTATGATGGACGAAATGAGATTAAAGTCGGTATATTGTTCTTTGATTACCTGCTAACTGTGAAGAGGTGTGAGCGATGATCAGGTAAGAAAGTGGTAATTGATATTCTTATCACTTTAATTAACAGGTGATTAAAGAAGTTTTATAACAAATTATACCCAAATAAAAAACTATATTAAAAAGGCTTCTCTACGCTGAAGCGGATCAAGACAGAACATAGAAACAGCCTAAGCAACAAAGTGCTTAACAGTCTTCTGTCAATTTCTATAAATGGGCCTGCTATTGAGAAATTTGACTTCTCCACATGTGTTGAAGTGTGGCATGATGGCAAAAGCAGAAGGTCTGCAATCTAGACCTGTCTATGTGGACTAATGTTAGATATTTTGCAGCAATTGTGGCCTGTTTTATTGACTGACTCTGTTAGTTTTGTGAAGTGTGCTTTAAAAATGTGCTACATTCTAATAATACAATAAAAACTTAGAATACTATATTGCTTTGTGCTAAATATGTATTAATACATTTGTAAGATGCAACATATCAACCATGTAAATTTTGCGCGAATTTGCATGTCGCGCATAGGGTGCCAGGATGCCTTAAAAAAATTCCGTGGAAGGCCCTGGATCAGATAAGATAAGAAAGCTTTATTTTCATATCAGTAGTGGTTTCTATCGACATACCTTTATTCAGATTCAGATGCATACATATGACTTGACAATGCAACATAAGATAATACATATGGATGAAAACACAAAAACATGCGTTTACATTTAAGCATATATAAAAAGCAGTGGCAAAATAAAACTTACAGACATTAAAAGTGTTTATGAATAAAATGAGGCCGTTTTAACTTGAGGCCGTTTTGACCCGAGACCGTTTTAACCAGCACCCGATGAGTCGACCAACCTTGAATGGCGGTGAGTTGGTAAGGGCGGTGAGTCGTCTAGTAATCCTATTTTTAGAATGCATAACATGTGAGACAATGCAAATGTTAAAATATGCATTTCAGCTACTTAGTTTTTCAATTAACACCCAGATTTACTAAGGTTAAAGTTTACATTTCAAAAATGCATTCTAGGAATTGCATTTAAAGCTGATACTAATGTTCATCCTATATAACATTGATTATTGAACAACATAAGTTAGATGTCAAGGCAGAATGAAATAAGTAAGCAATCAACTGTAATAACGGTGAAATATGATATGCCGTCACAATTACAGGTCTATGGGCAGACCCTGTTTGGACACGAATGAAACCCTTAGGGTCGACATTTGCTTAAATTTAAAAATAACAAATAGCAAAGTACAAAAGTAAGTAGTATGATCTGCTTTCCTTTACGTGTTGACGTTGTTGTGATGTCAATGATAAAATACATATTTTTACCTTGCAGTCTTTGGAGGCATCCGTTCCCGAACTTGCTTCTTCGCAATAAGTGACAGGTGCAAGTCCCGGTAAATAAAACGAATTCACGCCTACTAAACACACGCATGCCAGCAGCAATGCATTCACAAACCCCATGTTTACCTTTAGACGTTAACTTTGGGGAAGGGCAGACTAGAATGTCGGAGAAAACTGTTTTAAGACGCAAATTGCTTTCAAAACATCCACGATAAAGTTTGCAAATGGTGGCTACACGTCATCCGGTGGTTCTGCGCATGCGTGACCGGATTGACAGGTTACACCATACTATTTCCTGCCATAGATCTATGCCTCGGGCACAGACGCTGCAGCCAGCTACTGTGGCGAGAAAAGTTTGAAGATGCGGACTGTATTGTCGAGTATTACAGATAGATAATACCATGTAATAATATGACAATCTTTGTAAGACATAATAATAAACTAAGTTTTAGAGGAAATAATGATTTAGAAACAAACAAAAATACAGGACAAATAACGACTATCGACTGGTGAATCGCATAGAAACCGCAAAATAAAAAGCACAATGTTGTTGCAAATTGTTATAGAAGCAATGTTCGCGGTTCAATTAAACTGCAGGAAATAAAGGTAGCTGTTGAAATTTTAGATTGTGCTTTCTCGACATTGTGGTGACTATTTATAATAAATAAATTAATAGGCAGGCAGGCAGGAAGACAGACAGACAGACAGACAGACAGACAGACAGACAGACAGACAGACAGACAGACAGACAGACAAACAAACAAATAAAATAAAATAAAATAAAATAAATAAATAAATAAAAAGACACTATATCCATCTTATAAAATGTATGGTTAATATCCTGCATATCCAAAAAAAACACAAACAAAACAATTTAATACTGTTCGTAGGCTACATGTGGTATTTTGGCACCAGTTCGCATCCGTATTAAAACTCAATACAGATACAGATACAGTTTAATGCTGCGATATACTTTTTAAAGAACAGTTAATTGTAATTTATAAATCTCTAATGTTGATTTTTTAAAAATTGTTTCCTTTCTTTATTTAGATATTACAAAGGATATTTCACCGACACAACAAAAACATTGACGATTATACTATAAATAGTATTAAATTAGTTGTTAGAGTTGTAGGCCATATTTCAGCAAGAATATTAATTTTTGACAAACGCTTTGTTCTATTTTATTTTAAAACACTCGCGCAACTTCTTATCACACATCAACAGAATATCTGAAAGCACGATCAAAACAAGAATAGAACTTAGGTATGTTTTAGGAGATAATTCTATTCTTTATTTCGTATTTATTCACATTATACAGTTTATTTCTGAATCCATATTGACATCACTAACCGTATTTAATTTTTCCGATTACAAACCAAAATTTGTATTTATAACACTTTATATAAACAAGTTTAAGAGGCAACGTCAGTTTTTATCCCTACACTGATATATCGTCTTTCAATTGTTAGATTGATCATTTGCAGATTAACCTGCCTTGTTTATTATTTTGCCAGTATTTGGATTTTAGTCATAGCATTTAATAACAAAATAGCTACAGCTCTTACATCGATGGATATCCGACTATTCCGTTTTACTACATTCGAAGACCGTGGGTTTATTAGTATTTTTGTTGTTGTTGTCTTATCGAACTGAATAGAACACAAATTGGCCAATCATAATACTGCTTACAAAAAACATACTCTTCAGCGTGGAGACTAGAAATATAACAATGATGTCGCCAGTTTGACAAGTCTGTCGAAACAATGAAAGAACGATCTTTATTATTGGATTGAAATCTTCATCGGATTATGAAGAGACCAATGAAACCAGAAACGGCGAAAAGTGAACTAAATATCCCACGGGCGATGAATGGAGAGTAACGTAATGGATCGGTCGCGGGTGTCCGACGATGCAGCTCTGCTTTTTATATTTTCATTGTTTGTTTATTGTTCTAATGTTTCTTTGTTCATTTAATACAACATGACACCACCTAAGTGTAGCTGCAAGAGCTTAGCTGGATATATGCAATTATTATTTAACAGTAATAACTAATGACTGATTTTTTTTATATATTTCTTTCCAGTTGTACTCAAGCACTTACTATGTAATTGCAATCTTTTTTTTCAATAGAAAGTGGAAAACAACAACAACAATAACAAGTACTGTAACAATATATTGTACACTTTTTGCGTTTTCGACAGTTCCAACCAGCCAACCCTAAAAATCGAGTTATAAGTTGTAAATATATTTAAATGCGATATTACCTCATATTTTAAGTCCAAACTGTAGTTTAAATCCCTTTAAAAGTTTCGCAAGCTATCTTGCTAATAATTCGGCAATTGTTAAACTTGCCCGTATACTATATAAGTGAAAACTGTTAAAATCTATCCATTTAACTTGTAAACATCTAGTCCTGCTAAACTTGCTTGGAAAAGCAAAATATTTTTTACGCGCAACGTAGTACGGTGTACACCTTGCCATACTGCTACAAAAGACATCACTCCGTCGTGAGTCAAAGCGATTTTACCCGATTACCTCCCTTAATTGTCTACTTTTGTATTTCTCAATTCTATTTTTAGCAGACAAAGAGAAAAGTTTACTCATTTTATCATAAGTATAAAAAAATCTTGACTAATTGTTTATACAGAAACATTTAACTTACTTACAAATCATTGTAATGGAAAAAGAAACATTAATATTATTTGCATTTTTTTTCAGAAACAAACTGTCTGATCGAAAGATTACAAATGCTACATAAATCATCACGAACGTGTACAACTCATACTTACCTGGTACAGGGAATACCGTGATCAGCAAGGCGGTTTCCCCAGGACGAGGCCCTCCCATTGCACTTCGGTTGGGCTGACGCCTGCGATAATCCCAAATGTGGATTACTCGGGTACGCAATTTATACGTGTGGGGGTCTGCGTTCGCGCTAACCCCTGGAAAAAACAACAACAATGAAATAAAAAACAAACAAAATGTGTTATAACCTGATCGTATATAAAACTGATTTCAACTCACTTTCCATTTTCTTTAAAGTGCAAGTGTGTCGCTGACAATGTTACATTTTCGAATAGTGTTATACTCATCATTTTAATAGGAAACAAAATTCGCACTTTGCTCTATTTTCACTGTATGTCAAAACTGTAGAGTGGTGCTTAAATAGCCAGCTATTTCATTGATCGACAGTATAAAAAAGGCAGCATTTTACTCAGACGTCAATACAAATCAAATCAATATAAATAACGATAATTTTGCCTCTAAGGTGGGGACGTAATGTAATAATTACAAGAATAATATTCCTTTCCCTGTATCTGCTGCCTGATAGTGTGTGTATTGATTTTGATTAACATAAGGGACATTTATCATAGTGATTAAACAAGAAAACATAAAGAAATTGAAAAAAAAAGAAAAAGAAAATAGAAAGAAATTGGAAAAAGAAAGAAAGAGAAAAAAGAAAGAAATAGATAGATTCGATGATAGGAAATAGATGGGATTCGAAGCCACGCCTGGTGAATCAGACTGCGACATGAGATCTGAGACCGCTCGGACACCCTTACTGCACCTTATAAGGATATGGGTGCTTTCCTATTTAACCCGGTGATAGATTTTATCTCTCGATACACAATCATAGGTGCATGCATAATTTGCATTAAAGGTGGTATTCGACAGTTTGGACAAACAATTTTTTAATTATTCGTCTTGGTAAACCATTGTTATATGAACAGATCTCGTAAAATGCTGTTTTTTTATGTCATACCCGTGTCTGAAAAGTGAACCATAACGCCACAATCGTCATAACAAACATGTATTTCCTATTTGAGCCACGCTGCACAGTTAGTTTTTTTTTTTTTTTAAACTAAGAAAACTATGAGACCATCAATGTTTTAGTTCATCTACGTCATCCGCTGTGACGTCGATGTCTATTTCTTAGCTGGAATTCCAATCGTTCTAATTTACAGACATTTGTACATATATAAGCTTTTGGCAAAATGTCGGATACCTCCTTTTACTAACAGAATCTAATGCCCCATGTAATGATATGACACCTTCAGATAAATATGCAACATGTGCATATGTATCATTGTTAACACTTAATTGAAAAGTAACATAGTTAAGCAAAAAGTAATTTATGGACTTTCTTTCTGTATAATTGGTCTAAATATTCCACTGAACTAAAAGGTGGTACCCTACATTTTTAACATATTTTATTTCTAATACAAAATCATATTTTTGTTAACTGAAAGGATCCCACAAAATACTGTTTATTGATATCCTACGTTCATGAGACAAGTGCATTAAAACAACGTAATCTCCTCATTACAAACATGTGTATACCAGTTGAGCCACGCTGCACGGTAAGCTATTTGAACTAAGCTAACCAGCTTTTCTTTGTATCTAAGAAAACCACGTGACCACTTTCTTTTGAGATAACGTGATAGCATTTGCCGAGTTATCCCTTCTGACGTCGTAATCTAATTTTAGCAGCAATCTCAATCGTGGATATTTATAGACTTGAAAAGAATGAGCATTTAGAGCGAGTTTCTTTTACAAGTGACACTGTCTAACAATTGTAGTGTTTAAATCGTCTTTTATAGACTAAAGCGCGAGTGAAAGCAAATATTCTGCCAAATTTCCCCCAAACAGTGGTAAGGATTTGTTAACTGTATTTGCTATAGGATAGGCAAACTGCCGAATACCACCATTAAGTTTAACAAGAAGATGACGTCATGAAGAGTCTGACACTACTCGCACTTGCCCACTATGAAACACACACGATAATGTCGTTAGTTATTTAGACAATCTCAAGGCTGGGATGAGCGCTGGTAATTGGTCTTTTGCCAAAAACAACAACAACAACAAAAACAACAACAAACACAACAACAAAAATCAACAACAAACAACGTACACACAAAAGCAAAAAAAAAAAAAAAAAAAAAAGCACACAACAACAACAAAAGAACACATAAAAAAATCAAAACAATCAACAACAAAAAGCAGAGCAAATTAATTCCCAATACTCACTATACCGTGGCTTAACACAGACTCGTAGTTTTATTTTACGCCATGCAGTGAAATTTCAGGATGTGTTAATGAAAGAAGTGATATTTTCACAGTGAAAACTACACTTTGGGAACTAGCTAGATGCCACCTTTGAGAGAATGTTTTTTTTTTTTCAAGAAGAGATATAACATTATCATCCCCGGGTATTTTAAAAGAATGTCTGTCTTATATCTTTATAAAAATTATCTGATATGGTCTCATCAACATGACCTGAAAATAGTTTTAGGTTCCAGTGAATTAACTTTAATATTTCCACAAGATCGCACGTACCAAACTGTGTATAAGCAAATATTATATACCCTATGAATTTTGATTTGTCGAAAGCATCGCACGACTCCGGGAATTAATACTGACCTTTGCTATTCTTACGACGTGTTATTTTTTCATGCGCATTGTAAACAAACATGGCGTAACGTAGCAATCGGGCTAGAATGTTTCAAACCATGTCTTCGGACGTCTTTGGAAGCCTTCAAGGCTATATATAATATATCAAGTAAATATATATACTAATGTCGAGGTCGATATGTAGTTTTGCGGACCTGGGTCGATATCACATTATCCAGGTCCGCAAAACAACATTACGACCTCAACATTAGTATTTATTTGTGTAATAAACACCGCACACCATTAGTTTATTTAAGATCAATAAAATTTTATTTTAATCGATTACATAAATAGAAACAATGTTGAAAACAAACTAAAGGCAAGGTATGTGTACTTGAATTTATCAGGTAATAGATTTGTTGTCAAATTTAGCCAAAATAATTAAGTTTAAATTCATTTACAAAATAAAAATTAAAAAAACAAACATGTTTTATGCTACGTCTGGTAGATTGATGTAGAATAAATATCAAAGTGAAAAAAAAGGGAAAATAAAACAAAATAACAATGGGTGCCCATACCGGCATAAGAAACGTCAACTCCAGTTTTGAAACATTTCAACTCTATTTTCGATACTCCGATACTCTTCAATTGGAGGTACAGCATTACAGTTGTTCTACCTTAAGTTGATCTTGTACTTCTACAAACAGTGTTTGTTTTTATAATTCAATCAAGGATGGATCCGGGGGGGGGGGGGGGGGGGGAAAGCTAGGGGTTATGCTTTCCTCACCATACAGGTTAAAGAGTAGAGTTGTGAAAACATGGAAGCTTAAAAATACTAAGCTTTTAAAAGTAATTTTTGTCCATTGACTGCTTAGTTCGAAGTAAGGGTCAGTTACAGTGTTTATATATCTAGTATTTACTGCGATAAAGTTGAATGGATCTTGATTCATACCCCTCCCACCCACCACCAAAATTTTCTGGATCTGCCCCTGAATTCAGTAATAAAATACCACAAGAACCTACAATGTATATAATATTACATTAAAAAATGGTTTAGAATTGTGTCTTGTGTTTTTTTATATGAAAAAGAACCGACAAAGTTAAGTGATTTGGAACTATTTTCGTACATGAAAATAGATTTTTTTTTATATTTTGATGCGACGAATCTGACACAAACGGGGATTTTATATGTGATTTTTTAAAAACTTCTAGGCATAAAATAATTGTATGTTACCTTTTTCAGATTATACTTCAACTCATTTTTAGCGAAAAAGTATTTCCCGGTAAAAGAAAATATATCTTACCCGAGAAATTAACTTCCTCTATATATTTAAAATGTACATTTAGAGCGTGTTTAAAAACACCACACACGTTGAGATTGTTGTCCCAAATAAGGTCTTTACCCTGTAGTACATCATCATAAATTCACACAAATTAACATTGCAAATTAAACGTGCAGTTTCCTACAAAATATAATTAATATTTCAATTGAATATGCTAACAAAAGTTGAGCCATTAATAAAGCATCTTGTCATGACATATGCTAAGGCCCTAAATAATAACAATAATAATAATAATAATAATAATAATAATAATAATAATAATAATAATAATAATCCTCATCATCAATAATAATAAAAAAACAAATGTTCTTTTTCCATATAAACATTTAAGGATGTGACTGTTTTCAGGTGCATGCACAAGCTTGCCTGGTGCATGCATAAGACCTTCTGGTGCGCCGGAATCAGTATAAAGAGCTGGGATTTTCTTCAGTCGGAGGACTCCAGCCCTTTGAAGACGTTTGTTTATTGTATTGTATTTAGTTTTTGTTAAATATTCATTCCAATTAATTAATTCAAAGCAAAACTTAGCTCATAAATATTTAAAAAGTGGAAAACACATAGTCGACCTATTTTTTGATATATATTTTTTGCATGTTATGTTAGGCGTTAGGATCAAAGATTTGAGCAAATACATTACTTTAATTCTTACAGTTGCTAACGCAAAGTAAATTTATATCAGATATTAGCTATTGAGCGTTTATAAATGGTGGCCACGTGATTTTAAACGTTAACATAGACTTGTCGCTGCATTAATTTGTATGTAAAGAAGTATCCTGAGGTTTATTGAATTCGTATAATTGAACTATTTGATCAATTGTTTATTGATTAATAAATCAATTATTTACTTATTTTTATATATCGTTGGTCATTGTTTTATATTTCGGCAAATTAAAGGTGATATCTGACAGTTTGGACCAAAATATCTTTTCCTCAAATAACCAAATAGGTCATTGTTACTTGAAAAGATCTGCAAAATGCTGCTCATTGATGCCCTAGATCACTGTGAACAGTGAAATCCTCAGTCCTAATTGTAAACAGATATTTCCTATCTGAGCCACGCTGCTGAGATAGCTATTTTTAACTAGAAAAACCACGTGAGAACTTACTTTTGAGATTACGTTATATGGTAATCCGGGTTGTCGGTATCTATTTTTAGCAGAGATCACTATCGTGCATATTTATTGACTTCGAATAATTGAACTATTTAGAGAGTTTTTACTGCGATTTGTACAATCTAACAATATAGACCGTGTTCAAAACCGCCTTTACTTATACTAAAGTATGAGTTTATGCAGAAATGATGCCCTAATTACTCAAGCCAGTGGTAAGGTATTGTAACGTTACAGACAAACTGTCGGATACCACCTTAAAAATGAACCTAGGTGCCATAACAATATCCAAGTTTATAACAATTATATCAAATTATCGTTTACTTTTGTAGCAAGGTTTACTGTATTTCCTTAACAGTACAATCCGATTTTCTATGTGGTAACCTATTTTACCCATTCAGTGTTTGTATCGAATGCTCAAAGGATCGAGTTCTACATATGACAGGAACAAATAACGAGATAATACGTGGGAATATATACAATGCATATCTTTAAGACAAGATAGTTGGTTTCTTTAAAGAACTGAACCTAGGCCAATACAATACAATGAAAACATACCAACATGGAATTGGATAATATACGGTCAGCAAATGAAAATTGACAGCATGACTTGTCACCAGTAAACGATTTCTATATAAACGAAATTATTTTTTTTTCAACAAAAGTACTCGTTTATGTTTTATGGTTTGCTGTAGAGAGGAAATATTGACGCATATCAAGTTTTTAATTTGTTTCAAATCAGCCATGTCAAACGGAAGTCAAATATTGTCCGAGCGGTTGGAATGCAAGACGCGCAGGCACCAAATGCATGTGCAGGTCTGTTTGACTTTTTAGGCTTCACAATGCAAGAGGCGTGAGAAGGAATATGCTCCAAACTATAATACAGCAATGTCGATTACAAAACTTCATGATGTATTATCGTAACATAGGGGCCTTTTTGAAATTACAAGATATTTTTCGTAATCACAGGTTCAAAGAATCTTTCCTCGTAATTAGGAAATTTCTTATCGTAATTACGGAAATACGGTTTAAGTAAAGGCTGTTTATAATATAACGCCTAATTGTTACAGCACAAATTCTGAAATATATCGGTTTAAATGCCCATTATGTCCAATTCCACAAAAACACCAGTGGTGTTTTCATCTAAAAATAGATACCGATGTAGAGCTAATTACTACCCGGATGATCATGAAACGTGATCTCAAAAGTAAGAGCAGTCGGAACTCCTCGGGTAATTCGTCCTCGGGACAATTATCCCTCGGATGTATCTGGTGCAATGATACATACTAAAATCACGATCGTTTTGTTCGCCGGAAGTCGGTAGAAGAATATGCCTAAAATGTAGTTCGCACAAAACATGAACAATGGCATCGTTTTGACAGCTGCATGTCTGCTGCGGTGGGTAAATTAAACCTGGATGATTTAAAATTAAGGTCGACACAAATTGAAGTTAAAACGCTTCATACTGTAGTGAGCCGTCATCCGAGCTGCAATCTTTGCTTTGACTATGTCACAAAAGCAGTCCCATTTATTGAAATGGCCGAGGTGATCCGACTACCTACATACATCCGAGAGATGATTCGTGAATTATCCGATGTGTTCCGACTGAAGTAAGAGGCCATGTGTTTTACTTAGTTTAAAAATAGCTATCTGTGCTGCGTGGCTCGGATAGAAAATACTTTTTGCATTGGAAAGTGGGGTGTTAGTCATTACTTTCCACATTAATGAAGCATTTCGTGGGCACTTTTAGGTACTTATTTGGTTGCACGAGATAAAAAATGTACCAAATTTTAAAGACAATTGCCGGCATGGATGAACAAAGACATTATAATTATAAGATGATATCTGCTTTATGAGTATTTAATCGTAAAAATGAACAAAGAAAATGCTCACATCGATTATGTTTATAATTGGGATTTTTTTTTTGCGGGATATATAGCAGAATAATGCAGGTGTTGTTTTCCGATGCGCAGTAGCCTAATCACAAAGGTCGCAACCTATTTCCATTTTGGCATGTCAAGTGGATAGTAAACATATAAAAAATCAAATTAATTGCCATTTTTTTTAATTTACATCCTTAAGTTTCCTGACGTCATGAAGCAATAAAATGAGTCACTTGTTTTTTTTATTATTATTTGCTTTCAAATATCTTTATATAAATTTAGTATAAGTTTAAGGAAGAAATTAACTAATTAATAAAACTGTAAATAGAATTGCTTTTGTTGAAAGTAAACCATGAATCTCTGCAGAAGTTTTGCACAAAAAAAGTGAGTCATATATTGTTACTGTTATCTGATAAAGGCTGTTGGATACCACCTTTAATGTTGCATGGCAACATGCAGTCTTAAAGAATAAAAGGATTGAAGACAGCCCGCAGATTATCCTGGTTATTGTCTCGGTTGTGCAAACCTTGTATTGGAACCAATCCTTCGATGAGCCGTTGTGTTTGCTCCGCCCTCATTTCAAGGAACTACTTTTTAACTTCGTGACACAAATCTGCATAAAGAAGTAGATCGGCGATAGATACGAACACTATAGCTTTAAAGAAAAATCAAACAACAATTGCATTTGAAGAATAAAGTACCGCTATGAAACTTGTTTACGCCGTAATAACATTTTGCGGTGTGTTGGTATGTGCAAGATATAGTGCAGGTGTTTACCAATGTCTTGAAAATACGGCGTTTGTGGGGAGCGTCGAATGTGACACGGCCTTAAATATCTTGGCGTGCGTTCGTCGGTGGTACAGTGAAGCGACCTCAGATGCGATCACGTTTCAAGTTAGCGACCAACTTTGTTGCCATGGATATTTCGGAGGAATTGAGAATAACCGATTGTATCAACTGAACGACTCGTTTGTGTGTTACAGAGGTAAACAGACAAGAACAGATTAACGTAGGCACACATTCTTTAAAAATTATCATGTTAAAATTTATTCATTATTAAACGAACCTATAACTTATAAAATATATTAAAAACTTTTTTTTTTAGCTAATTTAACGAAGTAATCGAATATATGATCATGACACACAACGTGTAATAGTTTTAGACATGAATTTATTAATATTAAAATGTGTTTTTAATTTTTATATATTTACATTTCCCCATAAAATTTTCATATTTATGTTATTTTTCATAAAACATGTTCATTTTATTCTTAAATTTCTATCCGAATTTACTCAGTGTATTTAATTAATATATTTTAAAGTAAATGTTTTAAAAGGAATAATGATTATAGGAGGACGTTTATTAATGAACAAATATGTTTAAAATGTATTTCTTTTACCAAAAAAGTGACACATTTTTGCGCTGCTGTAACATTGAATTTATTATATTTATTATATACGCGTATTAAATTAATAAAATATGACAAATTGTCAAATTGTCAGGTATGAATGTTTGCTAAAGATGAACAGTTTTTACAGCCCAAAACGTCATTGTTTCCGTTACAGCGTCTAAAACCATACTAACTGCCGCAGCATCAACACCGTTAACGGAAAGAACTACCTCAAAAGTATTACCAAGTGGCACAACAACGTCCTTAACCATAACCACAACTTCCGCAGCAACGTCCTCAACAATAAGCCCAACTACCGAAACAGCGACCTCAACAATGAGCCCAACTACCGCAACCACGACCTCAATCATATCCACAACTACCGCAACAACGTCCTCAACAATATATCCAGCTACCGCAACAACAAGTTCAACAATAAACCCAGCTACCGCAACAACAACTTCAACAATAAACTCAGCTACCGCAACAACGACCTCAGCAATAACCACAACTACCACAACAACGTCCTCAACCATAACCCCACCTACCGCAACAACGTCCTCAACCATAACCCCAGCTTCCGCAACAACGTCCTCAACAATAAGCCTAACTACCGCAACAACGTCTTCAACAATAACCACAGCTCCCGCAACAACGCCCTCAACAATTACCCCAGCTCCCGCAACAACGTCCTCAACAATTACCCCAGCTCCCGCAACAACGTCCTCAACAATAACCCCAGCTACCGCAACCACGTCCTCAACAATTACTCCAGCTCCCGCAACAACGTCCTCAACAATTACCCCAGCTCCCGCAACAACGTCCTCAACAATTACCCCAGCTCCCGCAACAACGTCCTCAACAATAACCCCAGCTATCGCAACCACGTCCTCAACAATAACCCCAGCTCCCGCAACAACGTCCTCAACAATTACCCCAGCTCCCGCAACAACGTCCTCAACAATAACCCCAGCTACCGCAACAACGTCCTCAACAATAACACCAATTACCGCAACAACGTCCTCAACAATAACCCCAGCTCCCGCAACAACGTCCTCAACAATTACCCCAGCTCCCGCAACAACGTCATCAACAATAACACCAGCTACCGCAACAGCGTCCCCAACAATGACCACAACTACCGCTACAACGACTTCAACAATTACCCCAACTAGCGCAACAGCGACCTCAACACTAATGCCAATTTCTTCAACGAAGACCTCAACAATATCATCAACTACCACATCAACTTCATCGGTTGCTGCATCCACAACAGAGCCCGCCCTAGGTAAGTTTAAGTATTATACATGTGTCAGGCATTGTGTACTTTTTCGGTGTAGCTATCTTAAGACCGGCCTATTAGGAGTAAGATTTCCCTATACTCATCGAAACAAGCATCGCACCACTTAACCGATAACATACAAATATTGTGTGCAAGTCTGCTTACTGTAGAGCGCTACCATGGCAGAGAGACTATTTGCAGACAAGAACCTTGTTTCTATGGGTACTATGAACCCTTTAATACAGGTATTGGCAAAGTATATTTCGAGTTTTTTTATGCGATGTGCTTTTTATGTTTTACGACGGTATGTCTTGACTGTCTTGATTATTTACCGGTGTCGAACAAGACTGATTAGGTGCCATTATATTATATTATATTATTTGTTTCTAATGCATCGGTTCTTCTTTTTATTTTCAACACTCATATCATTTATAAGACATTTCTTGTTTTCGTTTCTTAATTTAACACCTTGTCTTTAAAAAATTCTCAAGATGGCGATTGACGATGTCTGTGTCAATAAATTTACAACTAGTAATATTGATGAAATAATAATTATCTGTATATCCTGCTTTCCAAAGTCTATTTTCTATATTAAAGTTCTTGTTCTTTATGATATATTTATCGGCAAGCACAATTAGTAAATAACTAATGTTAATTCTAAGTAGGCACTAGGCAAAAGCTATGTTAGTTTGATTTATCTGTCATTAGTTATCAATTAAAGTTAATTTTCTTGTATAAAATAAGACAAAACAAATATTATTTAACATAAACACAACAATAACATATATATGCATATAACATATCTATTTCAATAAATAATAAATACAACCTTATTTTTTATCGATTAGGGGAAATAATTAGGCTAATATAGCACAGCAGGCGGGTATCGGGTCTGTTTTTGAAGTTACGCACAATTACAAAGGAAATAACCTTTGTAGTAACCTTTGTAGTAATACTTTTGAATATATTCGGTTCTTTTCTAATGAATAACAGGTAAAATGCGGACATGCGAGGAACTTAACAATGCAAAATATGAACGACTAAAATCCTGACATGTATAATTTTAATCATTTCACTCCTTTTCAACCGATTTTGGTAATACGATTTCATAAGACAGAAACTACGGGGAATAAAATATATCATTTCTAACCCGGGTTAGGCATCGACTTTCTTAGTGTTTTTGGTACTTGAGATTTTCGATTTTTCGAACGGAGGTGACGCACGTGCGTAAAGTGCGTAATGGCAGAAACGCCTGTAGCATTGTTTAAAGTTAAAGAGTTATATTTTTATTGCAATTTAAATTACTACTTATTGTCACCGCGTTTGAGCGGGTCGTCTATATGTAATCGTTCATGGAAAAAACCTATGGCAATCGGAACTCCTCGAGTAATTCCGTCCTCGGGACAATCATCCTCGGATGTATCTGGTGCATTGATACTTACTTTTTATAACGATCGTTTTGTTCGCCGGAAGTCGGAAGAATATGCTTAAAATGTAGTTCGCACAAAACATAAGCAATGGCGTCGTTTGATAGCAATGTCTTTGCTGCGCCGTGTAAAATTAACTTGGATGATTTAAATTTGAAGCAGCCACAATATTTTACAGGCATCATACTATAGTGAGCTGTCATCCGAGCCGCCATCTTTGTTTTGACGTCTGTCACAAAAAGAAGTCCCATTTAGGGAAATGGCCGAGTTAATCCGACTAATACATACATCCGAGAGATTTTTCGTGAATTATCCGAGGTGTTCCGATTGAAGCCTATGGATGACGCCACGTTGTTCTATAAACAAGAGAAGTGCGGCGTTCTCATGAATTAAATTTCGGTTATTATTCAACTTTATATTGTAGTTTAAAATGTTTCTAAATCATTACCTGTCACTTGAAATTGTTAATGTTACATATGTGTATGTATGATTTGTTTAATTTAGATTGCTTTGTTACAACGATATGTTATTTTCAAGTCAAATGCTGTGCTCCATTCTGTGTTCAGACCCTTTCCCGTGGGTCCAAAGACAATTCGTTACTGCAAATAATTATGAGACATAAACATTTTACGGCATTGTAAATCTTTTAATAACATCAGATTTTGCTGTTTCATGGTCTGGTTTTGTTAGGCAAAAATGTTCCACTGTTTAACAGGATTTCCACTGCGACCTTTGATGCTAAGATCAATGCTCTCTCATTATGTTACATAAAAATGAAATAATTCTCTCCGCAAGAATGTTTTCTGTAGACCGTTAACTTTAACATAATCTCATTTTTTTTTATCTTTTATAGAAAAATTGTTTTTATTTTACGCCAATAAAATGGTAAAACAAGGGACTGTATTTTGGTTAATGTTTATTGCATAAACCTGTCGACATAAATGTTTCCTTTACTAAAATGTATCTTCTTTTTAACTGCAAAAAAGCAATTGCTGTCAATTAAGGAGCCAATTTAGGTACTGAAGACAGAATACGAACTATATTACCAATAAAACTAGCAATATGACCAATTATGCTATATTATACTATGCATTCAATTTCATGGACCTGTTTATAATACATACGCGACTTTGCAAAGCAAAATATCTTTGCTACAAGTTATTGTCTTAAGACGACACCAATATCGATTCTTACCAAAACGATACGTGGAATTTAAGACAATAGAGAATACGGGAACATCACAAACACGAGGACAATGACCTGTTTACATTCCCATTTACATTGCAGTTACCTGTGAGGCTGGATGGACCGCTATAGATGCCCGATGTTTTAGGTTTGTCAAGACAGCTCTCACATGGAACGAGGCACGGACCTACTGCCAGAACCTGGGAGGTGACTTGGCTCACGTGTACACGCCCGGGCATATCACACAATTCGTCCAGATGTGGTTTACAGCAGGATGTTCGTGGTGCGAGTCTTACCTCGGCATCAATGATATTGTATCCGAGGGCACACTGGTCGGTCCGCTAGGACAAGTGGTGTCAACAGATGTTAATGCTTTTATATCCGGAAACAACAACCCGAAAGATTGCTCCGTGCTGTCCGAGGGTTGGATTAACTTTTGGGCGTGTGACAGTACATTAACGTATTTCTGCGAAAAAGGATCCATTTAACACACGCAAATAGTTGGCATTGATAACAGCTTCTAATGTATAAAATGAAAACATCATCATCATCATCATCATCATCATCATCATCATCATCATTAACAACAACAACATAATCATCATCATCATCATTATCACATCATCATCATCATCATCATCATCATCATCATCATCATCATCATCATCATCATCGTCGTCGTCGTCATCATCATCATCATCATCATCATCATCATCGTCATCGCCATCATCACCATCATCGACAACAACAACAACAACAACAACAATAACAACAGCCTTGATTTCTTTATGCCGTGTTAAAAGGTTAATGCCAAACACAGGTGATGTCACGATACTTCATTAAAGGCTGAACTTTTGTTAGAATAGACAATAGAATTGCTCATTATATTTTCTAGGAGCGCTACAAGTTCAATTAAAAATGGTAAATGTTTCGATGCTGTACAACATGATTAACTGAATAAAACTTTTTATCCATATATTTTAAATACATACGGGATATTTTTTTCTGGAGTAAGATGAGTTTCATATAACTGTAAAAAAATAACATTTTCTTGGCCACAAGCTGAAATAATATTCAGGGACATTAGAAATATTTTTTGTTCCATTTTCTATGCCTCTAACTTTAAATAAGTAAGTAAGTAAATGAATAAATGAATGAATAAATAAATAAATAAATAAATAAATAAAGAAAGAAAGAAAGAAATAAATAAACATGATAAAATCTCCCTTTCTTGCCCCATTTGGCGCAAGTTGCGCTTAAAAATCTAAAACTAATGTTCATGGTGGAAACATAGTTGCTTATTAATCAGTTAAAGTCCTTGATGCTTTCCAAATAAATGCACACATTTCTAAGCAATATATTAATGTGTTATTATCTAAATTATTGGAAATGTGGAATTAGTTTACTACTGAAATACCATAAAATTCATTGTATGTAGTAGCACAAGGTCAAATCATGATTGTTTTCAGGTAACATGGTCGGCATTTTGTCATCGATTTAAATTAGATAAAACGCCCAAAGATACAATTTAGCGTAATTCTACCATTTTTGATGACCTTAAACATAGTCGGCGAGTCTTTTTACCCTTCATGGCTGTTGTTTTGCCACCAGGTCAATTAATTATCAGCGCTCGGCCCAGCTCCGTCGTTTAGTATTGTATAAACGCCACTTTTTCTCACTGTTACATGGTCTGCGAATGCGAGTATTGTTTGATTTTCAATAGTGTTTGTTTTTTAAATTTTAATTGAGTAATTTTGAAAAAAAAAATGTTATAGAATAACTGTTTTTGCTTTTCCAGTTTCTAGTTCTAGATAACTGTCTAGAGCGTTAATTGAATTTACTGTTGTTGTGTTATTTGTTCATATTAAATCTCGATGTCATCAGGAGAATCCCGAGATGTGCGAGATTTACAGGTTTGGGCAGAGAGAGAGAAAGAGAGGAAGAGAGAGAGAGAGAGAGAGAGAGAGAGAGAGAGAGAGAGAGAGAAGGAGAGAAGAGAGAGAATGAAAGAAAGATCGAGAAATAATGTTTTGCATCTTCCTGTCGCATCATTGGCATTTGTAACCGTCAGATATGTGGTTGATATAATTATATTTTTCCTAATATCGTATAAAGACCAGACAAGTTATGTGAACTATAACATAGTGACATACAGGCAGATAAGTTTTCACATTTTAGAAACTTTACTTATGGAAATACGGGGAAAAACTATCTCATATGCCAGTTATAAACATAAGCAAAGGAATAAAAGAGAAGAAACAATATTAAAAAACATACAAAAAATTTAATCAAATCTAACAAATGAAAATAAGGAACAGATTATTACACTACAACAGGAATTAGAAAATATACGGAATGAGAAAATACAAGGTTATATAATAAGGTCACTGGCAAATTGGATAGTTAATGGGGAAAAAGTCACAAAGGAATTCTGTAATTTAGAAATGCATCATTGTACAGATAAGTCAATGCCAATTCTAATAAAGGATGACGGAACTAAAATTCACTATCAAAATGATATTTTGAATGAAACCTGTAACTTTTATAAAAAATTATATGCTAAGAAAGAAGTGTAAGTTATGATATTGAGAAGGATTTTGAAAACATAGATATACCCAAACTTTCTCAAGATCAATCCCAGATGCTGGAGGGTTTATTAACTTTTGATGAAATATCAGTAACTCTAAAAAATATGAAAAATGACAAAAGCCTAGGATCAGACGGATTTACTTCTAATTTCTTTAAAGTCTTCTAGAATAAAATAGGTCACTTTGTTGTACGTGCCATTAATAACGCTTATACAACTGGTCAATTTCCAATAACGCAGAAGCAGGGGATTATTACATGTATACCTAGGGATGATAAAAATAAAAAAATACTTAAAGAACCAATCACACTTCTTAACACTATATATAAAATAGCCTCTGGAACAATAGCAAATAGACTTAAACAGGTTTTAAATATTCTAATAGCTAATAATCAAACAGGTTTTTATTAAGGATAGATTTATTGGAGAAAATACTAGACTATTATACGGCATTATGCAATACACCGAGGAATATAAACTTCCCGGCTTGTTAGTGATGATCGATTTTGAAAAAGCCTTTGATAAATATCTTTTGAGTTTATCGACAAAGTAATGTCTTTCTTTAAATTCGGTTCAAGTTTTAAAACATGAATTTTACTATTTTTACACAAAACAAACTTAGCTGTACAAATTAATGGTTTTCTATCCGATTTTTTCATAGCAGGTTGTGGGTGCCGTCAGGGGGACCCTATTTCAGCTTATATCCTTATTTTATGTGCAGAAATTTTGGCCTCAAGAACAAGACATTGTAAGGATATTAAAGGAATTATAAATTATTAATTTCCCAATTTGCAGATGACACTTCTTTACTGCTCGATGGTTGAAAAATCTTTAAATGAAGCCTTAAGTATGTTAAATAATTTTAGCCAATATTCCGGCTTGAAAGTCAATTTCGATAAAACTCATGTTATCTGGATAGGTTCAACGAAGTATAGCACAAACTCTATTAAAACTAAATGGAAATTAGCATGGGGAGTAACACAATTTAAATTATTGGGTATTCGATTTGATGTTAATTTGACAAAAATGGTGGATGACAATTTCAAGGAAAAATAAATAAATATAAGAAATATTTTGTATTTTGGAAAAGGAGACAGCTTACACTTATAGGCAAAATATGTGTAATAAAATCACTTTTACTGCCTCTGCTTACACACTGTTTTACAGCTTTTCCCACGCCTCCACCAGATGTATTAAAACAATAGATACACCATTTACTAACTTTGTATGGGGAGCAAAAGTTAAAATTAAAAATACAATAAGTAGCAAGGAATACTGTGATGGAGGGATAAAAATGGTTAATGTTCACTTCTATAACATCACTATGAAACTTAGTTGGCTAAGAAGATACGTACCAAAAAGCAAAAGTCAATGTTTCTCTCTACATCAGTCAACATTAAAAATAAACAAACTCTTTTGCACTGGAAATTTGCTGAAAATTTAATTCAGAAAATACAAAATGCTTTTTGGATATCTGTTTTAAAAAGCTATATATGCTACATCGAAAGGTTTACTGTAAAACAGAAAGTGCCTTTTTAGATATACCTTTGTTTCTTAATCACTGCTATCTGGAAACAAAGTGATTTTTATACAAGTTTTATACAATAAAGGTATACGATTCATTAGAGATATCGTTAAAGACAACGAAGAAGTATTCAGTTACAATGAAATAACTGAGAAAATAGAGCGCACTGTTAACTTTATACATTATGAAGGCCTACGGAGAAGTATATATACATATAAAAAAGAAAATAATATCAGTTGTAAGAACACTGATAAATTTAGTACAATAATGAGCTCCTATGCTAAAATATTATAACAGGAAATCAACCAAACAAAATAATTTATAGGCAGTTGATAAGTAATAATGAAAAACCAACAAGTCAAGGAAAATGGGATAATTTGTTTACTAATATTACATTGCCTTGGAAAAATATATACAGTTTGCCATTCACTATTACAAAAGACACATACTTACAATGGTTACAGACCAGAATTAACCACAGAATACTCGGTGTTCATTCACTGTTACAGAAATTGAATATAACAGAAAACAATCTATGTACTTTTTGTAAGACTGATACTGAAACCATTTTTCACCTTTTCTGGGAATGCCCAAGCATACGAACTCTGACAGAATTTATCAAACAAGAGCTTGAAAGGAAGAACCTTCAACAATGTTAAAAAGTAATTACTTCATATTTGATGTCTATGATAAGATGCCAGACAATAAAAGCTACACAATTCTTTTTCTAGAGATCAAAAAGATATATTTTCTTATGTACATGTAAATACTCAATGACAAAGCCAAACACACGAGCTTTAATAAGGAGCTTACAACTTGCATGGGAAATTAATAATAATATATGACAAAGTCCTATGAGTATTGCAACATATACCCAACTCCGAAAAGGCACAGAACAAAGGTATTTCACATGCAAGCCAAGCGAAAAGTAAGAACAAATTTGTGATGAGTCATTTAAGGAAAAGAGCGAACCCGACAGTTACCGTCTCTTCTAAATAATAAATCAAAAGGTCTTTGGACAATTGTAAGAACTCTTTCAGAGTAGTATATAATAATACAATTTTTGTGCATTTATACATTTATGTTTTTGAATGATATTAAAGAAGATAAGAATTTGCTTGGCTGCAGTACAAGATTCAGACATATATATATTGTAGTTTTTTCTTATTATGTATTATGTACTTTTTCTTATTCTTGCTATATCTGCTAGTATGATTTTTTAACAGTACAGAAATGTGATGTTCTCTCCTTTCATTTTTTTTTGTGTTAAGTGGATGTATAACTGGTTTAAAGGTAACAGCCGCTTTTATTCTGTCGATACTGTTATAACATTTGTCATTGTAAAGCTATAAATTATGTCATGCTTTATATATTTAAAATTATATGTATGTATTGATGTATTGTAAGGTACATGTAGGATGGATCCCCGACCTACATGCTACCTATGACGGGGACAATAAAATAATACTATCAAAAAAAAAAAGAAAAAGAAAAAGTTGTCACATACATCAATTCGGAGGGTGACTGTTTCAAAGATTGGAGTGGCTGTTTGTGAATTTAAAAAAAAAATCTTGCAAATTATAGATTGGAATTAAAAATCACCGCCTTAAACCTGTTGTCATACAGTTTTCCCAATGCTGGCAATGTCTACAATGTCCTTTTGTGTGATAAAACAAACCAGGTCTATCGGATGTTGGTTTCGGAACAAAAAGCTTATACTGTGCCAGTGTCGATATCCGCATGTCTGCTGCATTACTCCAGCATGTCGGCTGCATGAGTCTGTCAATCGTGAAATATTTATCTGTCGCGGTGTCGCATTAATGTACTCCAAATAAATCATTCTCTTCAGTTTTCTTTTCGATAGAACATTTTAAAGGTGGTATCACACAGTTTGGAACACACATATTTTCATTAAACATCTTAATAAACTACTGTTACCTGAACAGATCTCGCAAAATACTTTTTATTTATGTCCTACACATGTCTATAGAATGAACCATAACGCCGCATATTTCCTATCTGAGCCAAACTGCATAGTTAGCTTGTTTTTAAAACTAAGAAAACCACGTGACCATTTATGTTTCAGCTCATTCACGCTGTGACGTCGATGTCTATTTTTAGCAGCAATCCTAATCGTTCTCATTTAAAGATTTGAAAAGAATGTTGATTTACGAGTTGTGATACTGTTGAAAATCATCAAAGCTGAGACTAAAGTCTGATATTTTTCGAAAGAAATTATGCAAAAATACCCCAAACAGAGGTCAGATGTTGCTACAAATATTAGATTTATGCAAACTGTCCGATGCCACCTTTAAAGGTAAGTAGTATTGGCGAGATTGTGTCTCATTATTATTGTGTGGAATAACTATTTTTTTCCTGATCAATTCCACATTAGCCTATGGCTAAAATGTGTTATAAAAAGCTGAAAAGACACACGGAAATCCGGTTCCAGGGCTCTTTATATAATATTCACATGTGGCACTTTCAAACAACAATGAAGACGCCCCGGAAAAGTCGCCATATTACGTCATTGCCAATGGAAGATTTCGACTGAAAATTCAGTACTAAAACCATGTAAACTGTCTGGCAAATGTTTACTTATAAACTGCAACTGTTGAGTTTTCTTTATCCGACTACATACATACAACCGCGTACGATTCGTGAACTATCCTAGGTGTTCCGAATTATATAATCAGACTGGTTTGGTAGCCTAGGCCGATGAAGTACGAGCACATATTCCCACAAAATGCTGACATATACAGCAGTGTTAGCAATATTTTACATCAGCAAGCTAAATTTATATTTCTGAATAAATTTAATTAGAAATAAATAAGAATTAAATATGTTGTGTGGCATAAATGTCAGTATCCATACGTTAAAATCATTATTATATCAAATCAATAAATAGTGATCTTTTACAAACTAAATATGGCAAAAGAGAACAGGATAGTAGTGTGGTCGAAATATCACGAGAGACATTAATGAGTAGTCTCGCCTGAATAATCCATAAATGCAAGTAGGTCATATCATTTGTTTTACTCGTTTGTTTTTGCTTTTGCTCTTTGGAGTGTATGTTGACTTTTCTGCCTTTCTTGTGATACACAGGTAAACCATAATCATTAAACACTTCCATTTTCTTTTTTAAATAAAAATCTCTATAAGTATTTAAATTGTTTTTAAGCTTATATATATGCAGAAGTAAGAAGTTTCACTGTTTGTAGTTGGAATATCTACAAAAGAACAGGCGACGAAATCCAAGAATTCCAACTAAAAGGACCTGCCTCCTGTTAGAATACCTCCGATATTAACTAACAAGGGAGACAATTTCCATTTCACCAATGTACCCTATTCGAAGCAATAATCTCGTAGTTTATTCTTATTTGGGAGAATTATCTTCGCGGTCAGCGTGTTCCGCAATCTTTACAAAACATTGTCTGTATTTAAATCATGAGTCGTTTCATGTGGTCGTCATCAGTTTATACGCAGTACAAACCGATTGAATTTGTTTAATACCAAAAAATTAGCACTGGATAAATTTACGGTTCATTTAAATATGTCACATTATAAATAAAGAATATATACACACACACACACACACACACACACACACGCACGCACGCACGCACGCACGCACGCACGCACGCACGCACACGCACACACACACACACACACACACACACACACACGCGCGCGCGCGCGCACACACACACACACACACACACACACACACACACACACACACACATACTTGTACATAGGACCCTTTGAGGACCATGACAAATACCAGCTTTTCGAGGACCCTATCTAAACGTGGTCAGAGAAGATTGAAACAAAATTTAGTAGTATTTATTTCTGAAGGTAACAGTCCACACTATTGAAATTTTGCTTACACTTGATAGATCAGTAGAAAAACCGAATGAGGACCTGTCTACTTTATATATACTTCTGAGGACTCCAAACCGAGGACCTTCATTTGCATATTGTACACAATATCGTACCAAACCTTCGGCACGAGGACCACATTGAGTTGACGATAAGAGGACTAACACACATCCATTTAGCACAGTTTCACATCAAACTTTCGTTGTGAGGTCTGCATCTAGTTATCATTAAGAGGACTTGCACACAAACATTTAACATAGTTTCAAACCAGACATTTGTCATGGGGTCTTCATTATCAACTTAAACATGTTTTAAATGATATAATAAAGTCATGGGAATAAGCTTCTGTTTTTGTCTATAATATTTTTTCATTCAAGTTTTAACCTGTCTCATGCATCCACCTGCCATGTGCAGCTAAATGAGGTCGCTCCCTCGAGTAGAACCTTAATGCATGTTTGACGACAAGTATCACTAGGCAAGAAAATTTGTTGAGTTTTTCTTGGGCAGTTGAGCTTACTAAATTCGTTTATGTGCCGAATTCAAAGTCAAAACTCAAACAAACCCTGAATGAGTAAATAAGTAATAAAATATTTAATTACCTAACAGTGTTTGGAATCATTAAAGCATGGCTTAGTTTGTATTCTCCATGTGGTGAACGTTTGACTTACAAAGCAGACACAAATCAAATCCATGACATTTGTGTCAATCCTTTAAAGGTTTAAGTTACAGAGCTGACACAAATTGCTAATGGACAGACGGATGGACACCAGGGGTATAACATACTACGTCCCTTCAGGCGTATAAAAATTTTGAGTCTCAACTACTACAGTATACTTCAATATTTCTTTTCTTGTGCAATTGAAAACTAAACAGCATTGTTTTTGTCTTAAGAGAACTTTAATTTCTAAATGTGTCATAAATTTGACAAGTACAATCACAATACAATAGTTTCTACACAATTAACACAAGATAATATATATTAACCCTTAACTCCATATATATGTGCGTGTTTGTGTTTAAACATGCAACCAGTGTAGATATAGATCAGCCAACACATCTGTGCCATCTGAATTTGCACTGGTAGCATCTTGGTCAGAAATAACCTAATGAATCTAAAAGCATACAGTATAATCCTGATCAGATGGCACGAATGTGCCAGCTGATCTGGATCTACACTGTTTAACCATGTGATAAAGTTATGGAGTAAAGGGTTAAAATAGAATGTAATCACCATTACACAAAGATGGGCAACTTGTGCATCACCTTAAAGATGGAAAAATAGTTACTTTTTGATTATTGATCACTAATCCCTCACAACATTGACATACATGGCTTTTATTTTTTATTTGGTGTTAGCTATAATGTGTCAAACACAAGAATAAAATGCTAATAATCTTTCAATTTTCCTATTAGATTTCTATTTCAATAGACACTTAAGTATTGTATTCAGAAAACAAGAGACATATAAACAGCATGCCTATAGTATTATCTGCGACTGGCAGAAAATTCAATGATTCATTTACTTCATACTAAGTTCAAACAGGATGGCCAATAGGGAACACAGAGGTCCCCGAGCCCATCTGATCACAAGGTGCTGAATACTGACCACATTTAGGGACAATATTTAAACTCTGGTCTAACAGAACTCTATTAAAACACTTCACACCATGTAAAATGATTTCAAGATTTATCTACTCTTTCCAATGAACGGTCAAAAACTGTAACTGAAACAAAAGCTTTCACTGCACAGCATACTAGTATTCGATTATTCAAAGAACTTGGCGTTGAAGAGGAGCATGTCTTCGAGGGTGTATTGTAAGCAGACATAAATTTTAAGTAAAACGGGATAATTAGGTAAAAATTTATGCCAGAGAAATTAAGACTTTGTAACATCACTCCAGTATCTTAATTAATAGTTCTCCTTATTCTTTGAATAATCGAGCCGAAAACAAGTGAAGGACAAAATTCCCTTGTAAACCTGTAAAGAACTAAAACAGTTCAGGCATGAAAATGCTTAGTCAGAAAATCAGCTGAAAATGCCCAATCACCACCCCCCCCCTCCCCATCCCTTAAGAAAGTAAAGAGAAAACATGTTTCCAAAGTATTTCACATCGAATCCATAGCATTTATTGCAGAACAGTTTTGAAAAATATCAGATTAATTCAGCTGATCATCTTAACTGTTTTAACTTAAAAGACAAGTGTAGGATTAAATGCCTAGGTAGAACCCTTCCAGTTTTCAAACTACTCTGCCAAAACAAGCAGCATCATTTAAACATGCTGCATGCCTCCAAGTAGAATGCAAATCAAGGTTTTTAAAAGGTTATTTATGTTAAAATAAATGCTTTTTCGGACAACGCCTAGCATAAGTAACAATTAAATCACTACTGAAAAACCAACTTTATTCAATTCTACTTTCATGTGTTAAATTACTAGTATGTACCAGCAATTTTCTTAAGTAAATGCTAGAAATATCTTTATGATTATGAACAGATACCAGACATGATTGTAGAGGCTTTTGGTGTGTTTGAAGACGAGGTGTCCCTCTCCTGGGCCAAAAGTTTTAATCATTTGCCATGTACATTACTTTATAATGATTAGTTTTACTGCCATAAAAGTTTATGGATTTGGTGTGAAAACATGATTAAATTTTAAGATTTTAAAAATTACAAAATCACAATGTCTACCAGTTTACTTGGCCTGACAAGGCAAATTTATAGGAGGATAATATTTTGAATCTGATTTGGTCCTAAACAAGAGGGCCAAATGGCCCTATCGCTCACCAGATTCTTGGATTCATGAAATGAAAGGTTGAAGAAATTTCAAGAAAATAGCAAATACACAGCTGACTTTGCAACAATTTAAAGAACGGGCCTTATAGCATCACACAAAGATATGTTTTAACATTTCATGAGATGACGATTCTACATCATTTGCTGGGGTATTATAGCATTTCATACTGTCACACTTGTGTTTAATTCCAAGAAGCGTTTAGTCTTCAACCAATTACATTAATGCAAATAATCTGTTTTCTTTCGTGGTAGTAGTTTGGTTGAAATTAATAGAATATACCTTTTCCTACAAAAATGTTTAACCCTTTCCTCCATATATATATACCTTTATTGCGTGGACAAACAGTGTAGATTCAGATCAGCCAGCATACCCCTACCGTCCTAACAAAATCTACAGTGTTTGCTTATTTATTTGTTCAGTTACTTCTGACTAAAATGCGACCAGTGCAGATCCTAAACAAAGTCTTAAATTGTGGGCACAATCACCTTGATTAGTAATGTTTTTCCACGCCTGTTTTCTTTTTTTAGAACTTATGTCATAAGCTAATGCAATTTGGACTGCCAGTTCTGTTTTATGCATGGCCTCAAAGTGTCTAGAAAGCTTTCCAGGATACACTTTCCCACAGTAAACACACTCATGTTTTTTGTACCACTTTCTTGTTCCATCTTTGTTTTTTTTTACTTACAGCAACATACATTACTTTGTTACTTAAATTGTTAGTTTCCTGCACTGTGTCAGTTTGGTTTTCCACAAGGTTACTATGAACAGGGTCTATTTCTGGAAAGCTATTATCACCTCCCTGATACTGAACTATTTCAGACAAATTACTGTCACTGTCCTGAACTATTTCGGACACATTATCAACATCTGTATCAACATCTCCAATATCTTCATCGTCGGACATACTGTCTGGAATATAGTCACTATCTTGATCATTTTCATCTGTCATGTCTTCATGAGATGTACCGTCTTCCTGGTCATCACAGGTCTGATAACTGCAAGTAAAGAAATAATGCAACTTTTATTAAAACTAAATGCTGTCAGAATAGGAATCTTCTAGTGCATGGTGGGGTATGATTCCTCTACTTTAATAATAAATAACTTCATCTCCTAATATTTTGGTCCTCACTTTGTTAACACAAACTCATTCCCTTTATCTGAAATCTTAAGTAAATATGAGGACTCAGGCATAATTTTTCAATTATTCGCATTAGGACTAACAATTTTTTAGTCCTCACTTTGTTAACAAAAACTCATTTCATTTATCTGACATCTTACGTAAATATGAGGAATCGGAATTAGGGCTAATTTTCAATCATTTGGATTAGGACGACAACAATTATACCATTAGTAGGAACCAAAACTATGATCATTTCTGGTTGTTGGAAAATATCATAAAACTGGTCATGTGACTTTTTTAGCTCTTGAAGCGATTTTGTTTTGTTTTGTTAAACTCCACCAAAATTGAGATGTAACAAGACTTGATTCAAAGTAATTATTTACAACACACGTTAAGGGAAACCTTAATCAAAATAAGTAAACAGACAGTGTAATACTTTATTATTTTATATGAAGCTTAAAGTCACAACCTTATCATATCAAAAATCATTTTGAAAAGCAAGTAGTTTGATTGGAGTTAATGGAAGATGCCTTATTGTAGAATATAAATGTGAAATATAAAATATTATGGGCAATTAGAAAAAAGCCTTTATTAACCTAGGTATTACAATCAAATATAACATGGGAATGCTGAGCACATGTTCGAACCCACAATCTCCTAATTGGAAGGCCAGCATTTTACTACTGAGCTATTAAAGCACAATTAAAAACATAGAAAAGGTGTGTGTTCTAAGTGTTTTAGTTCACTTCTAACAGTTATATTGCTATATATCTGGTTCATTTAGATCTCGGGTCTGTTCATATTTGTATTAATATATTAACTAGTGTGGCTTTTATGTGCTACAAATCCTTAAAAAAATTGTTTTGGTTGTATTACCTCAAATCGCAATTCATGTACTCATCTATGTCCTTGCATTCAAATAAACTGAGAGAATCAAGGAGCCACTGTCTGTCCAAAGTGTTATTATCTCCTGGAAAGAAAATTGGTAATGACATTTTAGCAAGATGGAAATGATGGCCTATGAAAAAAGAGAGAACAAGAGCTGTCAGAGAAAGCACATTTGAATGTTCGCAGTGCTTTATATTGAAGTCAATGTAATATATCAATCTTCTATTTGAAAAAAGGTTAAAATTCTAACAAACAAATTGCATGAGTTGCTTTCTCTTGTTTAAATACTGGGTTGTAGGAGTCATGGTCAAATCTAGTAAGGTAGACTGAAAGTCTTGTAAGAATAGATATTGTGTCCTAAATATGAAAGAAACCTACATGTATTCAATAATAACAAAGTTATGCCCAATGTTAATGTTTCTGACAAATGGACAGATGGAAGGACAGGTCAAAACAACATGCCGCCTATCTTTTATCCAGGGCTAAAGAGAGAAACAAACCCTTTTCATCCAAGGAGACTGTTAGTGTGTCTTCTGCACCAAGCTGTCCTCCCAAAGAAAGTAAAATTTCTTCAGCTTCCTCTGGAAACATGAATAAAGCCAATTAACAGAATATGACTAATTTTAATCTTTTTTTTGTTCTAAAATAATATTCATTGTATTAAATAATAATCAATGTTTAAGAAATAGCTATCAACAGAATTGAGTTATAGCCCCATCTTACCATTTGTCTCGATCACTTGAATAACAGCATTCCATGTACCACTGACCTCTGTGGTAATCATTTGTTTAAAATTATTCTGAAATTAATTTGCATGAGTGAAAGTAACAGTCACCGATAATTGACTCCTATATACTGCCTTCTTCCAAACAATTCCCACATGCAACATTAACCTATTGCACTCTGACATTGACCTTGGAATTATGCACCCTCAGAATGAAAGGATAACTTACTCCATGAGACCAATCAACTAACAACAACAGAAGATCATAAGGAATAAGGGCAAAGTTACTGAGATTTTTTGTGTGTGACATACTGATAAATTGAAGTAAAAAATTACCCTTCTTGAAGCATTTAGTTTCTTTTGTAAATCCCAGTTTTATACCTTGAAAAATATCCTTATTAGAAATCCTCGACCGTTTTGGTCCAGAGCTCCTTGGAAAGTCCACATCACCTTGAATTTCATACTCCTCCTGAAAACAGAGCAATGTATATTGCAGACAAAACTACTGAAATTACCTTGCTATAATTAAGCAAACAAAGCTAGAATTTATGCCCAAATACTATTTCTGGATTCCCGTTTACAACAATGATAGCTTTTTAAATGGACATACTACAGAGATAAATACAGGAAAGTGCAACTAGAGGTGCCTTCACGATTCAGTGAACAACTAGAATGTGTCCTCGGACACTGATGCCCGCACTGCTGCAACAAAATTTGCAATTACAAAGGGCCATAACTCTGGTAGAAATGGTCGCAGGAAAAAAAACCTTTCATAACGATCATCTGTGCAAGTTTGAAAGAAATCTGCCTTATAGTTTAGGAGGAGTTGATGCCACAAGATTTGGAAACATACGTACGTACGGATGGATGAGTGCAACTCCCTATGCCTCCCACTTTGTGGGGGCATAAAAATGTTGTGGCTAGCAGTGCAAATGCTGCAGATGCAAGGACAGATGCACAGCTAGACAGATCTGGAAGACTGTCATTCTGTCACTAATTCTCCACTGCTCCAAGCGGGATATAAAATATTAATGTTTGAACATCAGTTAAACAGTGTCAAGTCTTCTAGTATTGTTTTCTAGGAAAGTCACAACTCAAGATTGACAACAGACCACAATGCAAGGACATTTTCAGACCAACAATGTGAGGACATTTTGTAATCTTACATTCAGTGATGTGATGTAATATAACAACTATGTCAACAAGGTACAGACTTAATGAGGACCTGTGAAATCTACACATTCTTTTATTAAAAGTTACCTCTGGTAGGTAGTACCCTGCTTCCAATGACTTTTCAACATATTCATGACCAAGGATCCAACAGTGATGAGCTATTCCCAGAATGTACTTCATGGTTCGTTGGACAATACGACTACTTGTTTCCTCTGAAAAAATGGAATCTTTCAAACCTTTAAACGGAATGGTGAAATAAATCAATTCTCGAGAATAACAAGAGCACCTCCTACCAGCACGAATGCTTGTCTGCAAGTGTTTGACATTAAGCAATAAGCAAATAAAAGTACAAAAAGGGCCTTCATTGTGACAAAATGCACATTACAGTTAAGGTTTGTGCCCAACAGACTCTCCAAATGAAGGTAGTTTGCAAACTACAAACTATAAAGGCTATTGCTTTTTTAGTATTCAAGAAATTAACAAATTTTCTAACTACAAAAAGAACCACAATTCTAACAAAATGCAAGAAAGGGCTATGGTTCATGGTCTGTGTACTTTGCCGATGATGACAAACAAATCTTGCAAACTTTCAAAGCAGACGCGCTTAGTTTTTCAGACAATATGCAAATGAAAGTTATGATTCTTGTCCTACTAACTAACCTATTGATGCCCCCAAAAAATACTCAAAGTTTTAAAGAATTATCTTTTATACATACTGACTTACTGAGGGCAAACATAGTCCCCTCTGGCCATACACCAGTAGCTTTCAAGGATAAAATTTTCATAATTCAAGTGTTGTAACAAAATCACAACAACCGATTACCTGTTTCCACGATTACATGTGTTGCATCATTGTCAAATACACGACTGTAACATCCCCCACATTTTTTCGTCAGTTGTACCAGTTGCTTCTGGAACACAGAACATTATCAAGGATTTAAAAATACACAATCTTTTTTTAACAAAATCTATCCCAAAAAACACTATGACAAATGAATAAAAGACAGTTGAAAGAATTCAGTCTACTGATTCACTGAATGTGTAGTGTAACATTTAAATTATTTTTCTAATTTTCCCCCCAAAAATATATAATTTTTCTTAACAGCTGTATGAAATTCCTAACTGAATACCACATTTAAATGTAAAAAGTTCAGAAAAGTAAATATATTCCATAAAACATAGCTTTATTTCAACAGTGTACATAAAACATACCTTTATTTTATCTTTTCCTGAGCAAATGCACTGAAACTTCGGTCTCCTTCCTTGACCTGTAATTTAAAATTAAACACAGTGTGATAACTTCCAATTGTTAATTCTTGGAAGAAAATTAAATTTTTAAGATATAAAGGAATAAATAAAAATTTTTACTGTTGCATGAAAACTTTTGGTCTGAATTAAAATGTGGCAGACATGTCTGTCAGACTTATGGTCTACTACTTCGCTTGACAAAATATTGCCGACGAGAAAATATGCCGTAAGGAAGGAATGATTGGAGGTGGGCAGAGTGAAATGTGGTGAACGTGGGGACCGGAAGTCGGGGAATTGTTAGTTTTGGCGCCAATGTCTGATTCGGATTTTGAAATTTTAGAAACACTGATGTTTTAGTATGAAATGAATTGTACAAAAAATATTTAAAATAATTTAACACGAGCTTGGCATGTCTCCCCCACTTCATGGTAATTTACCTTTGTCTGATCAGGCAAACCTCTGACAATTATTTTGCAAATGACACATTAATTGTTAGGTGCATGCATAAAATTTATACATCATTATAAATTTCTCATTTTTGAGTACAAGGTCATTTGAAATTTTAAAGATGATTTTAATCTGGGTTCCCACAAAGCTCCAGAAACAAAATTCCAAGTCAATATCATAACATAGATAAATTTCTAGACACTCAATAAAGCATCTCTAGCCTATCCCAATAGTGGTTATCTGAAAACTATAAATGTTGCATGATGCAAATTATTTTTGTGCTTGCTTAGTTCCTTTATTTTTACAGAGTCCTCAGATAGCAAAATGTCCTCAGACTGCAAAATTTGTTGGGTGTGTAAATGTACATGGGATGTAGTTCCAGTAACTGAACCTCATCATACTTTTAGATTGTGCACCTTTGTGAGTGAACAACCCAAAGCTTCATAAGTTCAATCATTGCTTTTATTTGCATGGGAAATTTAAACTGGTATAGGTTACATGTTGCATGCATTTGTTACTAGAGCTCTTTAAGATATTTCACAAAGGTATTGTGAAAAATGCAGCAATGTGATTTTGATAAAATTATGATTCCATTTCTCTTCAAAATCACTGGTTGAAATTTGAGCTTTTAAATTTGGGCTACTTACTGATTGGTTGCTTGCCTTGGATATACATGTTAAAAATCAGAAGTTTGTAACTGCCTCTTTTTACAAATAATTAGAATGGATAATAAATCAAACCTTAAAGATTAGGTTTCAAAATAATCTTTCAGTTTTTAAATAACATTAAATGTAGCAGATATACTCCCTGTGTGAACTGTCCAATTGGAAATAATAGTTTCATTCATTCTTTATTTTAATTGTTGTCTAAACAAAGTCATTATTTGAACCCTCTTTTATTGTTAACTAAAAACAACAGCAACAATCAATAAATACTTAGAAATTATAACCAAATCGATTCCAACCGGACTAGTGTTGGGAATCATAATTGATCATCAGGCGAAATCGGGTGCCACTTCCTATGCGATTTCACCTGTAATAATTGGTTTCTAAATCTACACAGTTTTATGTTCACAAATGATTTTTGATTAGTAGCTTACATAATAACTCGATACTATAGTGTACTTGCCGCCATTATCTACAAAGCAATTAGTGTTTCAAGGACAGAATACAAATTTTTCATTTGGTTTCTTTTTACATGTACTAAACTATTTTTTTCCGGACGCTTGAAACCGGGCTGCCATTTTTAGAGTGATTTCCCTTAGTGGCCGAATAAGTGTAAAAGCCGGAATCTGTATCTTTATCTGGAGTGCATTTTCACTCTTCTGTTAATCAATTATGAGAGAATGACATCAATTATCAGCATCAAGAATGTTTAGACGCTGCTAAATTGCTAATTGATATCTTCTGATCATCGACACATCACTATCCCTCATCCTCCACCACCCACTTAATATTTAAACTAGTGGTTCATGGCTGTCTTAGTTAAAAGCCAAAGCCAAAAACTTTCAAGTGTATTTAAAACATATAAACACTGATGAGGTGAAATAGGTAGATCTTTTGATACTCTTAGTCTTAACCTTTAGACTGTACCTTTAAATATGGAAAAGGATTTTGACACCAACAAATGTACAAACAAACAAATAAACTATAAATAAAACAAAAGGGTCATGAAGACTTTGAATCGCTCACCTAGTAGTGTGAGCTAAGTAACTGATGCTAAAATAATACAAAGTAGGTCAGGTCCCATTCATGGTCAATGAAAGTTAGTTTTAAGATTAGTGTGCAAAACTGTACATGTCAAAAAATATCAAGGCTGTATCTCTAAAAGAAAATGTCCATGGACACACACTTGATGATGGACAATGAGCAGTCACAAAATCTCACCATGTGCCTTTGGCTCAAGTGAGCTAAAATATATAAATCTTCAAAGAAACATGTATCGCTGATTCCACTATCAGAAGAGAAATATTTGAGTTAAATCAACATATATCTGTTACTGTTAACTAGGATCTTAAACAGTTAACAGACCTGGGTAATTAAATGTTTAATTCATTGCAATTGAATTTCATTTCCAGTTTACTTGAATGTTTGCATTAAATTATAATTAAAAAATAGTTTATATTTGGGCTGTAACTTACAATTGCATATCACTTTCCAATTACCGTCGTTCCGAGTTCAATACTTGCTTCTAGAGGCATGGATACTGGTCTTGAATGAATAAAGAAATAAATAAAAATATCCATACTGTTTTCATGTATTTTACTTTGTATTGCAATACAAGCTATTATTCCACTTGGCAGCTATGGCATTTGCCATTTTTCAACTTTGCAGCCATGATGGCAGCCATATTTACATATTATTGTTTCAAAAAAGGTATGAGTACTTATCAGTAGAAAATCAGCGATACATTGTTTAATTAAATTGATGACGCATTTTAAGGCTTAACTCCAACAGCGTATAACTTAACCTTATACATGCCTGTACTTGATTTTTCACCATCTGGTGATTTGTTCTGTCAGTACATGCACACAGCAATTAATATAAATTGCATAAGATGCGAGGCCAATGATTGTAAAATGCAAAGTATTCAAGATATAACACTTTTGAAAAGTTGATTTCAAATGAACATCCATAAATTTGCCTGTAATGTCTACAGTATTCTCACTGCTTTGGGTAATGCGAACCATGAACTTGGGATTTGAAATTTTAGCATGTAAATGCTGTAAATTGGGTACAGAAAAGAAGATGTAAATTGGAGGAGTGATATAAATATGTTTGGGAATATTTATCCTTCTTTTTAGGGCTGATTTTTTTTTGCCAATCCCCAGTATCCAAATTTCTTTTAAAAACATTTATTTTCCCAAAAATTTAAACTCTACTTCATTGTTCTTCCCCATTATCAGAAAACTGTGTGTATTACCCAATATTCCAAAGCCGTTTACTCTTTCCCAACATTGGAAAATACATGCTGTGAAATATTTTAACTAATACACCGATTTTGATGAAACTTTGCATAAATATCATTACTTAATTGTTAAATTCTGATACCAACGAAATCCAGAAAGTTTCACTTCCCAAAAAGCTTTTTGTTCTTAATTGATAAGACCACCACCTGCAGGTGTCAATGCTTTGCTGCAGTTGTCAGAGCAAAAAGTCAGACTTTAATTTAATATCAATTCTCTACACCCACCCACAGAGTGAGGACATTTGGAAAAGCGTGGACTTACACTTTGGTCCTCAGATTTACATTTTCAGCAGTTACATTTCCGTGAGTTTTTAAATTATGTACAGTTAAATATAATTCAGCATTCCAGATATTGTTTCAACAATGTTGGTAAAATTTAATTACCCAAATTTTCAAACCATGGAAGTAAACAGATAAAGGGTACAAGGAAAAATAGTTAGTACAGTTATAGGACTGATATTTTTTTTTCTATTTCCTAAGTATTTGTTCTCTCATACTTTCATAGTTAAAGAATATTTTAGAGATTTTAAGTGTAAAATAAAGAAAACACACCTCCTTATCTGGAATTCCGAGTTTAAACATTTGATGTATTAAAATCAGAAATTCAACATGGATAGATTTAATTTGGTAATTTCACATTTTGGAAAGTTATTGTGCAGTTTAAGTTAATTAGCATCCATGGGCAAGTAAGAATTTTAATGGGCAAGTTTAGCCTCATTTCAACTTGTCCTGCGAGCAAACTGTTAACAGGGCTGTTATAATTAAAACTTACCCTTCTCCATGCATAGTCTACACCTCCATAGTTATACACAATTTCTTCTCCTGAAGTGATGTCATGCAGAGCAAAAATGCTGGTACATATTCTTTCTTTACTTTTAGCATTCTGACTTGGAGATTTGGTGATAAATGGTCATCATTTCTGAGACGCCCATACGACCCATCATCAGTTGTGGCATCAATCCTATAATGACAAAAGAAAAAATAAGACTGAGAAAATTCCAGAAGAGGTGGTCTAAAAGAGCTAAATACAAAAATGGCAATGATAGCCCTATATAGCTCACTTGACCTTATTGTCAAAGCTTCAAACACAAGAAAGTGTGTGATGCGAAACGCCAGGTGCACAACTGCACATGCTGACAAAAATTTGTTTAAACTTTGGTAATGCTAGGTTCAATGAATACTTTTGGAGCTACGTGCTACACATTATTAAAATGGCTAAGTTTTTACCAAGTCAGAGGTCATAAGTCTTACATGACTGAATGAATCGTGATGCAAAGCCCAGGTGCATAACTACAAAATGTCAACCAAAATTCCTGTCAAGCTTTGTGACTAGGTCTTTATGAGCTAGGTATGACAACACTAAAATGACAATTTTACACAAAAAAGAGCCATAACTCATACATGACTGAATAAATTCGGACGTGAAACCCAAACTACACATGCTGACCAACATTCATGTAAAGTTTTGAGACTATACATCATATAGTTTTAGAGCTTGGAACGAAACAATATTCTGTGAAGGATGGACTGACGGAAGACCGAAGGACAATGGCAAATTAATTTCTCCCCCCCCCCCCCCCCCCAAATCTTTAAAGTGTTAGGGATATCATAATTCATAAGATCTGGAAACCATCGAGTTTCATGCACTTTTTTTAAACCCCACACACTTCAATTTTAAGTCCTCAGATAGCAAAATGTCCTCATACTGCAAATTTTGTTGGTGTGTAAGTCACTGGAAACAATGTAATACAAGAACCAAAAGCTATGCTACTATTTTTCTCTCAAACTTACCAAAAACGTTTTCCTCTTCTGACTTCATATATGTACGTATCATCCCCTGACGGCTCAGTTTGTACTTTTTTCCTGCTTATATCAAAACAAAACTACCCGTTCTTATATTTTCTGATACATGTGTGCGCATCATGTATGCGCATTGTAAGTAACCAATCAGATTGCTCATAACATCCTTTAGTTAGATAAACGCGATCCACATACTGATTGGTTGTGTTTTTACACTTCTCATCACGTGATTTTGTCAATGACTAGTAAATTGTGTATAATGTGTGTGTGGAAGGTTATAAAACCTACCAAAATGAGGACCTCTCAATTTTCACAGATTTAATAGGGGACCTCATGAGGATATGCTATCCAGAAAATCAATCAGAGGACCCGAGTGTAAGACCTCCCTTTGAAAAAAGTCCTCTCTCTGTTGGTGTGTTTTCATACGTGGGTCCTCCGAATGGTACCTATACAAACACACACACACACACACACACGCACACACACACATACACACATGTATTATACAAATAAAATAAAAGGTCAAAATACAGTTTTAAGGACCTGGGTAATGTGATATTGACCGAGGGGCAGTCCGAGGTCAATATCACATTAGCCAGGTCCGCAAAACTATATGTCGACTGAAACATAAGACTTTATTTGTTATATCACATACCCTATGAAATTATTGATACTATATAGTGTGGTACTTCAGTAATTGTGGATCCAATTTGTTCGACGCTCATTTCCTAAAAATCTGTTCTCACATTTTTTCCTCAAAAGATAATCAAGTAAAGCAGTCATTGATACCGATGTTACATATTTTGTTCCTTTTTGATATATATTCCCCTCCTTAATGTTAGCAAAACCTCATCAGACACACTGACAAACTGTCGATTTCTATTACCAGACGCGATTTTATTGTATCAACAGTGCGCGTAAAGGTTAGACGCCACTAAATAAGTTTGTTCTATATTCTATAGTGAATCGCGAAAAGTTGGAAACAAATTGCGCCATGACCAAGTTATGATGGATCCCCCATAAATATATATAGGTGAAACGAGCTATTTATTGTCTATTAGAAAGACCCAGAAATAAGACAACTTTTGCAATTTGTAAGAAGGTTCTGCTTCATAGAATGCACATACCGCCAAATTGCCAGTCAGTAACCCCCTAATTTTAATGAAATATGTACTTCCTGTAAAAGTAGATCAGTCCATTATTGTGCATAGGGGTTGAAGACTTTTGCTTTCTTTTATTCTCCATGGTTTCAGCTTCTTTTTGACACAGAAGATTAAGATTATCTTCAAAATGGGAAATTTAATGCCTAAACATAGCAAGAGACTTTTACTACAGAGAAAAAGTCCATGTCACACATTCTACTTCCGGTCGGTATTTAGTGTAACTACCCGTAAAAAGAACATGGTCGTCAGTATTAGTTCTCGGTGCTCAGGTGAAAATATTCGAGTCAGTATCACTTTATAATGACACTTTAAACGTTTTTTTTTTGTAAAAAATATACTTAATAGTCTTAATAAATACGATTTTGAACTGAATTGTTAGACAGAACTAGTCGCGATTAAATCAGCCTGAATTCTCTCCAACTGTATAAAAACTCGAAAGTGGTCTCTTCTCAACATAGATATCGACGTCAGAGCGAATTACCTAGATGACTATATAACGTGATCTTAAAAGTAAGTGGTCACGTGGTTTTCTAAGTTTAATATTAGCTTTCTCTGCAACGTGGCTCGGATAGGAAATACCTGTTTGTAATAACGAGTGGTGATTTATGCTTGACTGTTCACACAGTTCTAGGGTATCAATAAACAGCATTTTAAAGGGTTTTTTCATGTAACAATGACATATTTGGTTATTTAAAAAGAAAATTTTGTCCAAACTGGCGGCTACTACCTTTAAAGGGTCGGGTATATAATTATACATACATATCCTTTTGTATCTGTCAGTAGGATATATCTTCTTGATGTTATGCATAAAGTTTCATTTAATAATTAGGAATATACTATAATTAAAGTACATATTTGTACACTGTTTTGCTTAAGTTGCTACATTTTTATGTTGCAGCGTAAATCACCAAGTGTGATGAATTTGTTCATGTTCTAAGTAATCATGCATATTGTATATTAAAATGCAACATTTTTATTGAAATAAAGTATTCTTTAAATTATTGTAAAATGCGAAAATATGACAACGTCCGATGATGCATTAAAAGTTGAAAAGGCACAGGACAAAGGAATTCACAATGTAACATGCCAGTCTAATATTCAAGTTACAACAAAACTGTCACTTTATAAAAATTACACTTAACCCAACAGTTAACGGCTTGATATCTTCATTCGGAAAAAGGACCGTTTGGGATGTATTATTTGTAATTAACTTAAACAACAACGATGCTCTTAAAGGGATGTTGGACGCACATGATTACAATGTTGGAAGTTTTTTAACTATTAAATATGTACTTTTCTTTTTCATTGCAATTCAATTTTACTCAAACATACGATAGAATTGCTAGAGCTCGTACGATGTTTCTCTTGAATTTTCAGGAAACGTTTAAAATAAAACACAATATGTTAAAAATGATAAAACGTTTTCCACGTAGTGTTTTGCTAGCAAAGCGAATTAAAAAACGACGTGACTTACAAGTCTAATTGTTGTAACCTATTTTATGAATAATCGTGGTTCTAAATGAAAATAACCTTTCTCCTTTTTACTTTACGGATATTTGGTTTTGATTTTGTAAAACGGTTTTCTTCATGTGGACCCTATGAACAACGGGCATTGAGCGACATTGAAAATGTTTTAAAAGTCGATGGCCATTACTGTTGTTTTTTAAATAGGCTTTCTATTATTTTACATGCACCCATGTAATCAAATACGAATGCGCTATTATTACTTAAAACGATTTATACGTCATAATTACACCACAGTTGCTGTTATGTACTAATTTCCAAAACACAGTGTACTGTAAATAAATTTGACCAAGGACTAACATCTCTTGGGGCTAACGGGGGATCGAACTCAGAACTATATTCAACACATTAGACCACAGAAGCTTACATTGGATCCATCCATTGAAAAGAGGTCAAAAACTTGTACATTTTCAACGGAATATACCATACGACCACTTCGACAACTCTTATTATTATTGTGCCGGTTTTGTTTACATTTGACAAAAGTCAATATTACGACGATTTTTTCGCTTGCTCCACCTTCTTTTCGATTTTGGGTATGAGCATATGTCTGTGGTACATACACTTTAATGAGCCAGGGGCCGTAGAGACGAAAGCAACTGTTTTAAGCAATTGAAAAAATGACGTTTGAAGAATAAAACAACACTATGACTCTTATCTACGACACGACACTGAAATGCCTTTTACAGTTGATTGGCATCATTATTCTTTTAAATAAGATTACTATTATTTTACATGTGTTTCGTAATTAACCAATAATACGTCTATTATTACTTTACAAGAATTATACACCATTAATACACCACAGTTGTACTTATGTACTAATCACCTAAATAAGTGTGCAGTAAATAGATCTGACCAAGGACCAACATCACTTCGGCGGACGGGGGATCGAACTATATCCAACAAATTAGACCACGGAGGCTTACATTGGATCCATCGCTGAAAAGAGATCACGAACTGTTACAGTGAAAAGAATATACCGTACAAACTCTTATTATTATTGTGCCAATATTATAGACATTTGATTGGAGCAAATGTTTCGATGGCATTGTTCTTGCCCCACCTTCTTTTCGATTCTGGGCTTTACAATAGGACGGTGTTCCATTCACTTTAATGAGCCACAGGCTGTAGATACGAACGCATCAGCTCAAGTCAAACAACACTTTGCATTTGAAGATTAAAACAACACTATGACTCTTATCCACACCATAATAACATTTTGGGGTGTGTTAGTATATGCAAGATATAGTGCAGGTGTTTACCAATGTCTTGAAAATACGGCGCTTGTGGGGAGCGTCGAATGTGACACGGCCTTAAATATCTTGGCGTGCGTTCGTCGGTGGTACCATGAAGTGACCTCGGAAACGATCACGTTCCTAGTTAGCAACCACTTTTGTTGCTATGGAAATTTTAAAGGAATTGAGGATGACTATTTGTATCTGCTCAATGACTCGTTTGTTTGTTACAAAGGTAAGCAGACTTGAAAAGTTACATTAAGAAACATATTGTTTTTTAAATTGAGTATTATTAAACAACCTAATTGTTCATTCAAAATATGTAGTAAGACATTTTTTATATTTTAACGAACTAGAATAAAAGGTTATAGTGAATTTATTAATTCTGTTTTTTAATATTATTTGTTAACGTTTCCCCATGCGCCCTCCCATCTAATTTCACTACAACAATTTTACCTTGCGAAGACCTTGCATCAACCGTAGAGTCAATTTAATTGATCAACACAGTATAATGAGAATATATCAAGTTAGCAGTTTGCCTGACGTCTCAATTGTTTAGCAAGGCGTAGTGCTTTCGTGCGGTCGTCGTAGTTGTAGCTATCGCACTGAATAAAAAAGCGAAATATTTACCTCAAGATAAGAACACAATTTGTATCAATCTACTATCTATAATCAGTTTTGAATATGTCGACAGATGAACAGTTTTTATACCAATTAACGCCATTGTTTATGTAACAGCGTCTAAAACGGCAAAAACGACCCCAACAACATCACCGATAACAGCAACAACGATCCCAACATCACCGATAACGGCAATAACAACCCCAACAACAGCATCGATAACGACAATAACGAACCCAACAACATCACCGATAACGGCAACAGCAATCCTAACAACATCACCGATAACGACAGCAACGACCCCAACAACATCACCGATAACGGCATTAACGACCTCAACAATGACCCCAAGTACCACAACGACGACCCCAAACTTTGTAACAACTAATGGAACAACGACACCAACCGCATCACCAACCACCGCAACAACGACCTCAAAAATAACCATAACTGCCACAACAACGACCTCAATGACCTCAACCGCATCACCAACTACCACAACAACAACATCAACAACAATCCCAACAACCGCAGTAACGACCTCAACCGTATCACCAACTACCACAACAACAACCTCAACAATAATCCCAAACACCGCAGCAACGACCTCAACCGCATCACCAGCTTCCACAGCAACGACATCAGCCGTATCACCAACTACCACAACAACAACCTCAACAATAATCCCAACCCCCGCAGCAACGACCTCAGCCGCATCACCAGCTACCACACCATCGATCTCAACCGCATCGCCAGCTACCACAACAACAATCTCAACCGCATCACCAGCTACCGTAACATCGACCTCAACCGCATCACCAGCAACCACAACACCGACCTCAACAATAACCCTAACTACCACATCAACTTTATCGAATGCTACAACCACAACAGAACCCGCACTAGGTAAGTTTTTTGTGATATACATGAGTCAAGCATTGAATACTTTAAGCTTACCACACCAAAACTTGTATTAAAACAATCCCATTCATTGAATTAGGACCCGTAAAAACAATGTTCTGAGTCCGACAAATAGTCTAACTAAAATTCTTGCGCTCTACGTTCAGCAGACTTGCACACATAGCATGTGCATAGGTCATTGGTTAAGTGTTGCGATCCTTGTCTCGATGAGTATAAGGTAAGTTTACTACTAAAAGTTCTAAAGGGTGGTTAGAGTGGTAAACAAAAAATCACGTGTGATGTTTTGTGCAAAGTGTTTTTATGTTGTACAGTTTATCTTTATTATTTATCAGCGGCAAAAAATGACTGATTTAGTATCAGGATATGTTAATATATTTCAATGCCTCGATTCTTTTGCTTTAATTTGTACAATCAATAAGTTTGGTTATTAAATGTTATTAAATCATAATAAATTAATATGTCTTTTGTAAAATGGCGTATGGCTGTCAGTGTCCATAAATTTACAACAATAAATATTGACGACGACGACTACGATGATGAAGATGATGGTGACGATGATGGTGGGGGTGAAGATGTTTTTGCGAGTAACCACTTTTCGCGCATAGTTTAGTAATGGATGGGTTAAAAATGTATATTCTTAACTTTCCAAAGTCTCTTTTCTTTAATTATCTTTTTCTTTATTTTATTGTTTGTGAGATATTTGTAGAAAGCACTATTAATAAAGAACTAATGTTTATTCTAAAAAGGAACTAGGCAATAGCTATGTTCCTTTGCTTAATCTATTACGATATCTTTATCAATAAACATTTGACAAGCAGAAATTTTAAAAAAAATCAATTAATATTAATTCTTTTATTATTAATAATGGGAAATGTTTATGTAACATTAAACACAGTAAGGGGGTGTATATTTTATTGCAGTTTAAATTTACCTATTATTTGATGAAAACTTGAAAGTTTTCTGCTGTTCAAAAATGTAAAAAATATATCATTTTCTCCATCTTTGGAAGAAACTATGGTCTTATTTTACCCACAATAAAATATTGTATTGTAACAAGGGACTATATTTCTGACTTTGTTTATTGCACAAACCTATCGACATCGTGAATGTCTCAGTCAAGGTGATGAAGGTCGTATACGAAAGATATTAGAAATGAAACTAGCAATATGACCATTATACTATATCACACTTTCAACTAATGGATCTGTTTATCATACATAAGAATATATGACAAAGTCCTATGAGCATTGCAACATATACCAAACTCCGAAAAGGCACAGAACAAAGGTATTTCACATGCAAGACAAGCGAAAAGTAAGAACAAATTTATGACGAGTCATTTAACGAAAAGAGCAAACCCGACAGTTACCGCCTTGGAACGGTCAGTCGGCAATATGGACCGACTGGGGTGCTTAAACCGTTTTTACAGAGCCCTAACCTCGCACTTCCTGACCGACTTTGTGAAGAAATGTCTCTTCGCTACAAGTCACTGTCTTACGACAACACCATACACAATTGTTTCCAAAACGGCACTAGAATTTAAGAAACTCGACGACATGAGAAAATAATAAACTATCGCCCACGATGACAACAATCTGTGTTCACATTCCTTTTTAGTTACACGTGAGGATGACGGTACTTTGGTATCTCATGGATCTATTTAAAATATACATGCATATCCAATTTTTCTCAGCACAAATCCTACTCTACAAGTGACTGTATTTAAGACGACACCAGTAACGATTCTTACCATAACGACACGTACAATTTTATACAGCCGAGGATATGCGATTATAACGAACACACGACGACAATGATCTCTTTGCATTCTCTTTTAGTTACGTGTGAGGATGGATGGATCGCCATAGAAACCCGATGTTTCAAGTTTGTCAGCACAACTCTTATATGGAATGCAGCGCGAACATATTGCCAAGGCCTGGGAGGTGACTTGGCTCACGTATACACGCCCAGCCATATTACACAGTTTGTCCAGATGTTGACTTGCACACCGGGAGATTGGGGATGCGAGCCCTACCTCGGCATCAATGATATTGCTGTCGAGGGTACGCTGGTCGGGCCTCTAGGACAAGTGGTGACAGCAGATGTCAATGCTTTTATTACCGCAAACAACAGTCCTAAAGATTGCTCCTATCTGATCGGTTCGGATGCTTCAATCGGCTTTTGGACGTGTGACGATACATATTCGTTCTTCTGCGAAAAAGGGCCTACTTAACACATGCAAATAGTTGGCACCTATTGCAAGTTCAAATATCTATAATAAAAAGACACACAAACAACAATAACGACAGCATTTGTATCATTGGTTAAAAATTTAATTCCTAACTTATGTGATGTCGTGATTCTTTATTAAAATCCGAACCTTTGTTAGAATAACCGATTGAAATACTCAGTGTATTCTGTAGCAGTGCTGCAAGGGCAATTAAACATGGAAGAATTTTCGATGTTGTACTACATAATAAACTGTATTAGGAATGCAATCTCAAAACTATTATATCTATACATTTTAAATTCATAAGGGATATTCATTTTTTTCTAGGATAAGTTGAATGTTATTTGACCGTTAGCGGCACAAAAATTCTTATACAACATATATTTCTGCTGGAAAGAAAACTGGTTTTTAATTAATCAATTCGTTTCCTTGATCTTTTTTTCAAACAAAATGCACATGTCAGTGTTATATTATTAAAATTATTGGAAATGTGGGGCTACTTTAGTACTGGAATATCATACAAATAGATTGTCTGTAGTAATACAAGGTGAAATCATGATTGTTTTCAGGTAAAATGGCCGCAACTTTTGTCACCGATTTAAAAGTTTGGATTGTGAATAAACAATTGGTCATGCAATGTCAATTTGCTGATCTACATTAAGCCACAATTTAGAGTTTTTTGACTATGTTTTTGAACCTTTTGCCGACTAGCTGTCGGATTAACTGTAGGTTGTTTCTTCTTGCTGTCTAATGTCTTTTCTCAACGTTTCATGAGCATATTTTTGACTTTCATGAGTTACCTTTGCCCTTGGCTAGTTAAAAATTGAATGAACCTCTTCGTATCTCCATATTCATGACAACCCAATATTTTGTCACAGAATATGTTTAACGGATGTTGGTTTACTGGAGATCAAATCAAAGCTAAAAGCGTATACTGTGTATGTTATTACTGCATGTGTCAGTCGTGAAATATCGACCTACCGCAATGTCTTAATGATGCACATCAAATAAATCATAATCGTTTACTTTTCTATTGAACAACGTAATAATAAGAAGTTTCGGTTGGTTTGTGCCTCATTTGTGGAATAACAGTTTTTCGGTTCAACCCCACCCCCATCACCGTATGACACACACATCGGCGCAAAGAAACCATGAAACCAAGTTCGATCGCTCTTTATTGGCGCCGCTTTTGAGCGGTACCTTTTATAGAATGCATTTTTTTATGAGGACGATATTGTAGCAGTCAATAACACGATGTCGGGGGTGTTCCGTGAGGCATTTTAGACAGAAAAGAACCAAGAGCTCCGTTTTAAACAGGGTAGCATGCAACAATAAAGTGCAGCAATTATATAAAAAAGTAGCATAAAAACGTAGCCGTTTTTGGCGAAGTTTTGTTTAACAAAGGAAACCGAGTATACCGATGTTATACTCTATTCATATGTGGCACTTTCAAACAACAATAAGGACTCCCCGGGAAAGCCGCCATATAAAGTCAATGAAGTTGTCAAAGGAAGATTTCGTCTGAAACTTCAGGACCAGAAGCAGGTAATAAAAGGTTGACTTATAAATTGACCCTGTCGAGTGACCGAGTTTTCTTCAACCGACTACCTACGTACATGTATATCAGAGAAATGATTCATGAATAATGCGAATTGTTCTAAATGGTACAATCAGACTGGTTTGGTAGCCTACGCCCTTGAAGAACAAGCATACATTGTCACAAGAAATGCTGACATATACTGCAGTATTAACAAGATTTTATATCAGTCAAATTTATATATTTGAATACTTTGTGTTAGAAATAAATATACTGTGTAGCAAAACACAAGCTGCCTTATTCATACGTTATAATAACAACTATAAATAGCCATCTTTTAGATAAGAAAATAATTTAAATAAGAAAAGATAGAGAGTGTGATAGTCGTGATGTCGAAATACCACGTCTCAAGTTCCTAGCAACAGTCTCTTTGTTTGCTCTCATTTGGTGGCATATATCTGCGTGCTTCGAAATCTTCACAAAAAATTAATCTTGGCTGTGTTTAGCTTGTAATTTGTTTCAAGAAGTATTCACCAGTTTATTCAAAATATAAACCAACCCCAAAAAGGGATCACTTTCGCTATTCTTTTCGTCAGTCTTCTTAAACCCAGATGTGTTTGTTTTTAAATATTTTATACCTACAATAATAACATAATTTCATTGGCGTAAAATATCACTTAAATAATATATGCGATGCCAAGATTCAAGTATTTTGGAATTTCTGATATCTTCAGTGCATTGGTCTAAATTTTAAATACGATATTTGCCTCTTAAATGAAAATATTTTCTTTCATGCACAGGAATACACATTGTATGCTTATAAAAATAAATGATCTTAGACTAATTTAATCAAATATTCATTTAGGTGTTTGCAAACCAGCATCATGAAGTCAAATGAGATGTTAAAGAAACCACACTGAACCGACCCCCCCCCCTTTTCCACTACTTCAAATCGATGAATAATTCTGTGTACTTTACATGTACATAAAAGCACATCCCGAGTACAGGAAAGTTCTTTTATAAAGTGTTTTATAAGTAAAACCATTTTCATGGATCGATAGAAACGTTTAACAAAAAGATGACTTGCAGGTCAATACTGCAATGAGGTCAAGCTTTTGTAAACGCTATTGATTTTCTTGTAGAAAAAATAAAAATGCGTATTTGATCGTATAAAAACAGCGAGATTAAGAGTTAAAAGCTATCGACCGCTAACATTAAATTCGAAACTAAATGTCTGTAATATTGATAGTTGTATACAGTTTATAAACATTTAATGAGAGTTAAAGAAGAACATATTTTTTGCTAATAAATAAATAAATAAGTAAATAAATAAATAAATTTAAAACAATATTATATATAGAACATGTTCACATGTAGGCATACAATATCAAATGTGACAACAACATTGTAAAAAGTGATTATTTAAACTACATTAACTAATAGATTGAAAGTATAAAAAACACATCTTATAGGCACCATCTAAAATATCACATATCCTATGAATTCCATGTTTTGACAAATCATGGGCTAGTTACGTATGAATTAGTTTTATATAAATTAAGAAGAGTTACAATCCAGTTCAATGGTTAACAATATTCTAAAAAGATTTTTTTGCATTTATGCATTGTCCTATAACGGTTTAGCTACAATCGCATTTATCAGTGCAAATTTTAAACATTCTAACTGCACGACTAAATATCCTGTCTATAAAGGTTTAAAATGGAACTGTTTCGTCGTTAAATAATGTTCCAGCACTATATCCGTTACGTGTACGGTTACGACAAACTTTATCTCATCTGTTCACTTGATAATTATATCACCCAATTAAATCTTAACCGCAATAACCTATTTTTAAAGAGCATTTTCGAACGTATATATATATATCACTACCATTTATTGTAAAAATTCACACCTTTCATGTAAGTCAATGTCGTTTAAGTCATGAAACCTATCTCTTCATTATGTTTCAGTTGATGTAGCAACAGGGATAATTCCCGCAAATATTACCCTCCTCGCAATATTTCACATCATAAATGCCAAGGGAATCACCTATGCTCATGCTGAGAAAATGTCTCTCTTATTGATCGCTGGCAAGATTCTAGCACGGTGTACTAAATTCATTGGTCAACAGAGAGCCTTTGGAAGATTACCAAGAAGTATGGCTACCCATCAAATTCATTGCCACAGCCAGACGATGACATAACGACATGATGGCCAGAGTCTTTGACGATGGAGAGACATCTTTACCCCTAACAAATCCACGAAGTCTAGCAAGGCTTTGTCCTTGTCCCAACGCTTTTTAGCGCTATGTTCGAAACAATGCTAACCGATGCCTTCAGCAAGACTTACTCTGGTATACACATCAAGTACAAAACCTACGCTTTAATTTTTCCCAGGCGCCTGAAGGGTTGTAACAGATGCAAAGGAGACGTTCTCGTCAATGATGACTGCGCACTTAATGCTTCAATCGAACACATTAATACAGATTATTGTCTGCCTTTGACAAGTTCGGTCAAGCAACCAGTACTAAGAAGACCGAATTGCTATTCTAGCCTGCTCGTAGTAATCAGTACCACGAAATATGCAACAAAGGACAAGGAAAGAATCTCCAGACAGTTGACAAAGTTGAAAAATGTACCAAAATGTACCAAAAAAGTACTCAATGAATAGATCCTATGAACAGGCCATGTGATTCGCATGCCCGACACCCGCATCCAAAAAAAGCTCTTCCTCTGGGAACATTGCAAAGGCAAACAAACAGAAGTTGGGCAGAGGGGACATTTTTAGGACGGCCTGAAAGTTTCTCCTAAAGTGCAGATTAAAGTCGGGCACAACAAAGGTCGGTTGCATTTCTTTTGGTCAGTCTCTTGTACCATATACTTCTAATGTTTACTATTCTGTACCAAATACATTAATGTTCGTAGATTGCATGGCTTAACATACAGACACACAAGGAAGATTACAGTTAAACACATAGTACTTTGGATAGAGTAACTTTTAAGAATTACTGATACTCGATAAGCGAATCTACCTCAGTGCTTGTTAAACATACAAGGGACACAACTCCTTAAATTATGTAAATTTAAGTTTTATGATAGTTACGCACCTTCCCCCAAGTTAATATATTGTAATTTACTTGCTAGGCATAATGCTTATGCAAAAGTGTAGCTCCAGATAAGCCAGGTCCCGTCAGAGACATACGTGCGTCTAGTCACCTAATTTATAATTATCGTCTATTGCAAAATTAGGGGGAATAAGTCTGAGCTACTCTACGGCATCATCCGGTTCGTAAACAGTCTTGTGTCCAAACGCTCGTCTATCGCGAGCCAAGCTTGCTTCAACCACTTCAAAGTCCAATGTAGACTCGACATCAACATCAATAAATAAATGCAGCATATCAACAACATAAACAGCAAGATGCTGAAAAGTTAATATTTATGGGAAGCACATGTCCTCCCTTTATTTCATTGCGCCTCACTGCATGGGTTAGAAGCCCGGTATGTTCGCAACTTTTTTATTGAAGGTTATTCAGCTGACCAGCGTTGCAGCAGTGGTTCTAACCTGACTATTTTCTTCGATCTTCATCAGCAAAAAATAGTTTGACTTCGCTATTATTAAAATTGAGAAAATTCTTCGACCGAGAGTTCGTGAAATTAAAATGACTACACAAAAGCAAAATCTAAATTATTTATCAAAATCATTTAGTATTCTGTACGAAATTTGTAAACATTGGGTAAAATATTAACAACAGACGTTGCTACGCAATAACTTTCTTTTACCTACTGCTGAACCTTTAAGGTAAAATAATTAAACATACGCTCTTTTAATGTCTTGTCTTCTCATAGTAGAAACTCAAACGGCGTTTGTTTGCGAATGATATTCATGCATGAACAATTCTTCGAAAATATAAAATTTTCCTTATGGAAAATGGCTTATCACTGTTAAATTGCCGTGCCATCGATAGTGTGCAAGTTAGGGTATCGATTAAAGGGATGGACATAAAATTATATATACATTACCATATATCGTTTTGTACCTAACAGTAAAAAAATATTTTGACGTTAAGCGTAAAGATTTATGTAATAAAAAGGAATATTGCTTAATTGAAGTATATGTTCGCAGGATAATTTTGCATAAGTTGCTACATGTCTATGCTACAGTGTAAACCACGAAGTGTGTTGATGAACAATAAAAACAATATTTTGTTGAATGGACGGGGGATCGAACTATATCCAACGCATTCGACCACGGAGGCTTAAATTAGAGCCATCAATAAAAAGAGATCACGAATTGTTGCAATGAAAATAATAAACCGTACAAACTCTTATTATTATTGTACCGATATTATAGACATTTGACTGGAGCCAATATATCGACGATATTGTTGTTGCTCCACCTTCTTTACGATTTTAGGCTTTAGCATAGGACTGTGATCCATACACTTTAATGAGCCATAGGCTGTAGATACGAACGCATCAGCTCAAGTTAAACAACATTTTGAATTTGAAGAATAAAACAACACTATGACCCTTATCCACACCATAATAACATTTTGGGTTGTGTTAGTATATGCAAGATATAGTGCAGGTGTTTACCAATGTCTTGAAAATACGGCGTTTGCGGGCAGCGTTGAATGTGACACGGCCTTAAATATCTTGGCGTGCGCTCGTCGGTGGTACAGTGAAGCGACCTCGGATGCGATCACGTTTCAAGTTAGCGACCAACTTTGTTGCCATGGATATTTCGGAGGAATTGAGAATAACCGATTGTATCAACTGAACGACTCGTTTGTTTGTTATAGAGGTAAACAGACAAGAACAGATAAACGTAGGCACACATTCTTTAAAAATTATCATGTTAAAATTATTCATTATTAAACGAACCTATTACTTATAAAATATATTAAAAACTTTTTTTAAACTAATTTAACGAAGTAATCGAATACATTATATGATCATAACACACAACGTGTAATAGTTTTAGACATGAATTTATTAATATTAAAATGTGTTTTTAATTTTTATATATTTACATATCCCCATAAAATTTTCATATTTATGTTATTTTTCATAAAACATGTACATTTTATTCTTAAATTTCTATCCGAATTTTCTCAGTGTATTTAATAAATATATTTTAAAGTAAATGTTTTAAAAGGAATAATGATAATAGAAGGACGTTTATTAATGAACGAATATGTTTTAAATGTATTTCTTTTACCAAAAAAGTGACACATTTTTGCGCTGCTATAACATTAAATTTATTATATTTATTATATACGCGTATTAAATAAAATAAAATATGACAAATTGTCAAATTGTCAGGTATGAATGTTTGCTAAAGATGAACATATTTAATAGCCCAAAACGTCATTGTTTCCGTTACAGCGTCTAAAACCATACTAACTGCCGCAGCATCAACACCGTTAACGGAAAGAACGACCTCAAAAACATTACCAAGTGGCACAACAACGTCCTTAACCTTAACAACAACTTCCGCAACAACGTCATCAACAATAAGCACAACTCCAGCAACAACGTCCTCAACAATAAACCCAACTACCGCAACAGCGACCTCAACAATAAGCCTAACTACTGCAACCACGACCTCAACCATAACCCCAACTACCGCAACAACGTCCTCAACAATATATCCAGCTACCGCAACAAGTTCAACAATAAACCCAGCTACATCAACAACAACTTCAACAATAAACCCAGCTACCGCAACAACGACCCCAGCAATAACCACAACTACCACACCAACGACCTCAACAATAACCACAACTACCGCAACAACTTCCTCAACAATATATCCAGCTTCCGCAACAAGTTCAACAATAAACCCAGCTACCGCAACAACAACTTCAACAAAAAACCCAGCTACCGCAACAACAACTTCAACAATAAACCCAGCTACCGCAACAACGACCCCAGCAATAACCACAACTACCACAACAACGACCTCAACTATAACCCCAACTACCGCAACAACGTCCTCAACAATAACCCCAGCTACCGCAACACCGTCCTCAACAATTACCCCAGCTCCCGCAACAACGTCCTCAACAATAACCCCAGCTACCGCAACAACGTCCTCAACAATAACCCCAGCTACCGCAACAACGTCCTCAACAATAACCGCAGCTACCGCAACAACGTCCTCAACAATAACACCAGCTACCGCAAAAGCGTCCCCAACAATGACCACAACTACCGCAACAACGACTTCAACAATTACCCCAACTAGCGCAACAGCGACCTCAACACTAATGCCAATTTCTTCAACGAAGACCTCAACAATATCATCAACTACCACATCAACTTCATCGGTTGCTGCATCCACAACAGAGCCCGCCCTAGGTAAGTTGTAGTATTATACATGTGTCAGGCACTGTGTACTTTTCGGTGTAGCTATCTTAAGACCGGCCTATTAGGAGTAAGATTTCCCTATACTCATCGAAACAAGCATCGCACCACTTAACCGATAACATACAAATATTGTGTGCAAGTCTGCTTACTGTAGAGCGCTACCATGGCAGAGAGACTATTTGCAGACAAGAACCTTGTTTCTATGGGTACTATGAACGGCATTCCTTTAATACAGGTATTGGCAAAGTATATATTTTTTTATGCGATGTGCTTTTTATGTTTTACGACGGTATGTCTTGACTGTCTTGATTATTTACCGGTGTAATTCCGTCCTCGGGACAATCGTCCTCGGATGTATCTGGTGCATTGATACTTACTGAAATCACGATCGTTTTGTTCGCCGGAAGTCGGAAGAATATGCTTAAAATGTAGTTAGCACAAAACATAAGCAATAGCGTCGTTTGAGAGCAGTGTCTTTGCTGCGCCGGGTAAAATTAACTTGGATGATTTAAATTTGAAGCAGCCACAATGTTTTACAGGCATCGTACTATAGTGAGCTGTCATCCGAGCCGCCATCTTTGTTTTGACGTCTGTCACAAAAGAAGTCCCATTTAGGGAAATGGCCGAGGTAATCCGACTGCCTACATACATCCGAGAGATTTTTCGTGAATTATCCGAGGTGTTCCGATTGAAGCCTATGGATGACGCCATGTTGTTCTATAAACAAGAGAAGTGCGGCGCTTTCATGAATTAAATTTCGGTTATTATTCAACTTTATATTGTAGTTTAAAATGTTTCTAAATTATTACCTGTCACTTGAAATTGTTAATGTTACATATGTTACATATGTGTATGTATGATTTGTTTAATTTAGATTGCTTTGTTACAACGATATGTTATTTTCAAGTCAAATGCTGTGCTTCATTCTGTGTTCAGACCCTTTCCCGTGAGGCCAAAGACAATTCGTTACTGAAAATAATTTTAAGCCATTAACATTTAGAGCATTGTAAATCTGTTAATAACATCAGATTTTGCTGTTTCATGGTCAGGTTTTGTTAGGCAAAAATGTTCCACTTTTTAACAGGATTTCCACCGCGACCTTTGATGCTAAGATCAATGCTCTCTCATTATGTTATTTAAAAATGAAATAATTCTCTCCGCAAGAATGTTTTCTGTAGACCGTTAACTTTAACATAAGAAAATTTGTTTTTATTTTACGCCAATAAAATGGTAAAACTAGGGATTGTATTTTGGTTAATGTTTATTGCATAAACATGTCGACATAAATGTTTCCTTTCCTTAAATGTATCTTCTTTTTAATTTCAAAAAAGCAATTGCTGTCAATTAAGGAGCCAATTTAGGTACTGAAGACCGAATTCGAACTATATTAGCAATAAAACTAGCAATATGACAAATTATGCTATATTATACTATACATTCAATTTCATGGACCTGTTTATAATACATACGCGACTTTGCAAAGCAAAATATCTTTGCTACAAGTTATTGTCTTAAGACGACACCAATATCGATTCTTACCAAAACGATACGTGGAATTTAAGACAATAGAGAATACGGGAACATCACAAACACGAGGACAATGACCTGTTTACGTTCCCTTTTACATTGCAGTTACCTGTGAGGATGGATGGACCGCTATAGATGCCCGATGTTTTAGGTTTGTCAACACAGCTCTCACATGGAACGAGGCACGGACCTACTGCCAGAACCTGGGAGGTGACTTGGCTCACGTGTACATGCCCGGGCATATCACACAATTCGTCCAGATGTGGTCTACAGCAGGATGTTCGTGGTGCGAGTCTTATCTCGGCATCAATGATATTGTATCCGAGGGCACACTGGTCGGGCCGCTAGGACAAGTGGTGTCAACAGATGTTAATGCTTTTATATCCGGAAACAACAATCCGAAAGATTGCTCCTTGCTGTCCGAGGGTTGGATTAACTTTGAGACGTGTGACGGTACACTATCGTTTTTCTGCGAAAAAGGCTCCATTTAACACACGCAAAAATCATCAACAACAACGACAACAACAACAGCCTTGATTTCTTTATGCCGGGTTAAAAGGTTAATGCCAAACACATGTGATGTCACGATACTTCATAAAGGCTGAACTTTTGTTCGAATAACCGGTAGAAACGCTCATTATATTTTCTAGGAGCGCTACAAGTTTAATTAAAAATGGTTAATGTTTCGATGCTGTACTACATGATAAACTGAATAAAACTTTTTATCCATTCATTTTAAATACATACGGGATATTTTTTCTGGAGTAAGATGAGTTTCATATAACTGTGATTTTTTTTTCTTGGCCACAAGCTGAAATAAAATTTAGGTACACCAGAATTTTTTTTTCATTTTCTATGCCTCTAACTTTAAATAAGTAAGTAAGTAAGTAAATAAATAAATAAATAAACAAATAAATAAATAAATAAATAAATAAATAAATAAATAAATAAATAAATAAAAATGATAAAATCTCCTTTTCTTGCCCCATTTGGCGCAAGTCGCGCTTAAAAATCTCTTATTAAGCACATGTGCATTTTAACTTCTATGTTTTATCATTTTATCTGCGCACTTTGCTAATTTGACACAAAAAGGTATGCAAGAAGTTTTAATACACCATATCGTATTTATATATGAATGACAATCATTTAGCGTATTAACCAAAACAGAGTAAACGTTCTAGGTAATACTCAATAAGGCAGAGAGAGAGAGAGAGAGAGAGAGAGAGGGCAAGAGAGAAGCAGAAGCAGGAGATTATTACATGTATACCTAGGGATAATAAAAATAAACAATACTTAAAGAACTGGAGACAATCACACTTCTAAACACTATATATAAAATAGCCTCTGGAACAATAGCAAATAGACTTAAACAGGTTTTAAATATTCTAACAGCTGGAGAAAATACTAGACTATTATACGACATTCTGCAATACACCGATGAATATAAACTTCCCGGCTTGTTAGTGATGATCGATTTTGAAAAAGCCTTCGATAAATATCTTTTGAGTTTATCGATAAAGTAATGTCTTTCTTTAAATTCGGTTCAAGTTTATAAAAATGAACTTCACTATTTTTACACAAAACAAACTTAGCAGTTCAAATTAATGGTTTTCTATCCGATTCTTTCATAGCAGGTTGAGGGTGCCGTCAGGGGGACCCTATTTCAGCTTATATCCTTATTTTATGTGCAGAAATTTTGGCCTTAAGAATAAGACATTGTAAGGATATTAAAGGAATTATAAATTAATAATTTTCCAATTTGCAGATGACACTACTTTACTGCTCGATGGTTGAAAAATCTTTAAATGAAGCCTTAAGTATGTTAGATAATTTTAGCCAATATTCCGGCTTGAATTTCGATAAAACTCATGTTATCTGGATAGGTTCAATGAAGTATAGCACAAAATCTATTAAAACTAAATGGAAATTAGCATGGGGAGTAACACAATTTAAATTATTGGGTATTCGATTTGATGTTAATTTGACAAAAATGGTGGATGACAATTTCAAGGAAAAATAAATAAATATAAGAAATATATTGTATTTTGGAAAAGGAGACAGCTTACACTAATAGGCAAAATATGTGTAATAAAATCACTTTTACTGCCTCTGCTTACACACTGTTTTACAGCTCTTCCCACGCCTCCACCAGATGTATTAAAACAATAGATACAATATTTACCAACTTTGTATGGGGAGCAAAAGTTAAAATTAAAAATACAATAAGTAGAAAGGAATACTGTGATGGAGGGATAAAAATGGTTAATGTTCACTTCTATAACATCACTATGAAACTTAGTTGGCTAAGAAGATACGTACAAAAAAGCAAAAGTCAATGTTTCTCTCTACTTCAGTCAACATTCAAAATAAACAAACTCTTTTGCACTGGAAATTTGCTGAAAATTTAATTCAGAAAATACAAAATGCTTTTTGGATATCTGTTTTAAAAAGCTATATATGCTACATCGAAAGGTTTACTGTAAAAACAGAAAGTGCCTTTTTAGATATACCTTTGTAGCGAATAATCATGTGGATACCGACTAGATCTTGTATAGACATAATCTTGTATAAATATTATGTGCCATATATATTTTTAGTAAACATTCAATTTGTTATCAGAATTGTACATATGACTTTATTAATTGCATAATGTTATAAATTATTATTTTTACAACAACATGATAATGAAATATTCTGTAAAGGTGAGGTAAATATGATTGCAGGTAATCACTTTCTAAATTACGTTACAATGAAACAAGAATGTGTTTTTGACGAAAAGCAACATTCTGATTCAAGAATAAAAATACAACTTAATACCTTAATAAAGCTGTTAAAGATGAAAAGTTTACACAGTATATAACGCTTATGTTTCAATTACAGCCTCTAAAATCAATGCGACAATTGGATCTTCTGAGACATCAACTATATTCCCAGCAACTGCTTCTACAGTGACCTCACCACAATCACTAAGTATGGCTCCAACGACCTCAACAACATCGCCAACTAACGCATCATCAACTTTAACATCACCACCTACTGCAACACCGACTTCAACAACATCACCAACAATCGCAACACCGACTTCAGCAACATCACCACCTACCGCAACACTGACATCTACTACATCACCAACAACTGCAACACCGACTTCAACATCAGCACTTAACGCAACAACGACAGCATTAAATCTATCAAGTATTACAACAACAATGACTTCCACAACCACGACACCAGCTTCAAAAGTTGTTGTGAATGCTCGTGTTTCCGTTCCGTTAGGACTTGCTTCCTCAGTTTATTTTCGTTTTTACAATTGTTCGGCTATTCCGTGACTGTAAAGATAGATGCTGCATTCCCAGTAAAAGCACACTCGGTCGTATCACACCGGGCCGATCAGTCCTTGAACTATCATAATAATAGGTTAGACGTAATAAGGCAGATATATGACCATCAAATATACAATCTTATTTTTTTTCATCCCGGCCTATTCGTAACCAGGTACAATCAATATTACAAACTTGATTGTTTCGTGGCGGCATTTTTAAATCCTGCACCATCAATTTCACACACTTGATTGTTCCATCGCGGCCTGTGGTTAACGGGGCACCATCAATATTACAAACTTTATTGTTTCGTTGCGGCATTTTCTTAACACGGCACTATCAATTTTACAAACATGATTGTTTTGTTTCGGCCTGTTAGTAACCAGTTACCAACAATTTTACCAAACCTGACTGTTTTGTCGCGGCCTGTTCTTAAACCTGGCACCATCAATTTTACAAACTTATTGCAGATATTTTGACTTAATTTTTTGTCTGTTGAATTGTTCGATTTCAATTTTGATCTTATCTTATATCGAAGTTTCGTTAAAACTAGTGTTACTGCCAGTATAAAGAAAATGATCTAACACTTAATCACATTCGAGCAATAACACGAGCCATGTTATGTATATAAATCAAATAATAATGTTTTACACTTTAACAACAACAGCAACAAAAATATAGATCAAATTATCAATAGTCTCTCTAACCATCCTACTTTCAGTCAAGTCAATACTTAAAAGTTAAATCAATATACATTACTGTTACTCATTTTATAATTGCTTGCTACACTTTTAACCGCGGCATACTCGGTTCTTTTCCCTAAAGAATGGTCGCACCAAACAGCTGCGATTTAAGAAAATCGAGGATATGTAAAAACTGGGAAATAGTGCACACGACAATGATCTCTTCGCTGTCACATGGATCTATTTATAATACCAAAGCTTTCTAGTAAATTTAAAGAAAATCAGTAGAATTTAAGAAAATCAAAGATATGTTAACAACGCACAGGATGACAATAATCTATTCCTTTTTCTTTTAGTAACGTGTGAGGCTAAATGGGCCGTCATAGAAGCCCGATGTTTCCAGTTTATCAACACATATCTCACATGGAATGCGGCACGAACCCACTGTCAGAACATGGGCGGTGATTTGGCTCACGTGTACACGCCCGGTCATATAACGCAATTCGTCCAGATGTTGACATGCATGCAACTAGATTTGGAGTGCCAGCATCATCTCGGTATCAATGATATTGCTGTCGAGGGTACACTGGTCGTGCCGCTAGGACAAGTGGTGACAGCAGATGTAAATGCTTTAATATCCGGTAACAACAATCCGAGAGATTGTTCCTGTCTGGACTGGTTGGCTGGTTTAATCAGCTTTTGTGAATGTGACCATATAGATTCGTTTTTCTGTGAAAAAGGTCCCATTTAAATGGCACTTATTACAATTATGTCTAACATATGTGATGCCATAATGCTTTATTAAAAGCTGAGCTTGCTTGAAATGCTTAGTATACTTTATAGGAGAGCTGCAAGGTCAATGAAACATGGTCAAATTATCGATGCTGTAATACATGATGAACTATATCTGGAATACAATCTCATTTTTTTTATATTCATACATTTTTAATACATAAGAGATATTCTTTTTTTTTCTGGAGTAAGATATTTTTATTTCACCATAAAAATACCCCTTTTCCTGGTCACGAGTTAAAATACCATTTATTTACACCAGAAGTATATATTCTACTTATTTTATGCATAGGACTTATAAAATATTAAAAGATAAAAAATATCAAATAAAAATATATTCATAAAATCCATATTTGGTACCCCATTTGCAGCTACTACTGGCATTCAATAATCTGATATAAAATATTTATGCTGAACAATTTATCTCTCATGTTCCTTTTTTAAACAAAATGTTCACATCAAGGTGATATTACTTTAATTATTGGATTAATTATAGTTATTTAATACTGAGATGTCTTAAAAATTCATTGCATGTAGCAGTACAAGGTCAAATAACTATTTTTTTTCAAGTAAAATGGCAGTAATTATTGTCATTGATTAAAAACATAAATGTAAGAATTGTAAATACACTAATGAATTTGCAATTTACAATGTTAATCTAATGATATACATTAAGCCACAAAATAAATGCAACAAATTTTAATGCACCTGTTCGTATTTCCATATTGATTACAACCCAACATATGGCATGGTAACCGAAATAGAGGCGAACGTTCTGGGTGATACTTGAAACAGAGAGACAACCCCCCCCCAAAAAAAAACAAAAACAAAAAAAAAAAAAACAACAAAAAAAAACAAACAAACAACTCCTGGCATCTCCTGTTCAATCATTTACAATTTTAATTCTCTGATATGAATTAAAGAAATAACAAGTTATGCGAACCATGAAAATGTTGCTATACTGCTTTCTGCTCTGAACTTTTCATGTCGATAAAAGTTAGCGTATGACTCAATTCAGCAGGATGACTCTTCCAAAGTTTGGAGAGGTTGTCAATGAATTTTGAAAAATAATCTTAAACAAATTGTAAAATTGGATTTTAATATCACCACCTTTAACCTGTTATTACATATAACCTGTATCGTATATTTGTTCAACGTTGACAATGTAATTTTGTTTTATTACGCTATAAACTGGATTTATCAGATGTTGATTTAGAGGAGATCAATTCAGAGCTAAATTCTTTTACTGTGCCAGTGTCCACGGTCATATCGGCATACATGTCTGCTGCATGTCTGCTGCACGTGTCTGTCAGTCGCAAAATATTTACCTGCCTCAACGTCGTATTCATCCACATCAAATAAAGCCTCCTTCTGTACATTTCTATTGAACAGCTTTAGTAAGTAGTTTTATGCAATTAAAAGGGCAGTTTTATGCAAAAAAAAGGTTTTATAGCTGTTTTTTTGTGCAAATGCATGCTCTTTTCAAAGTTTTAAATTAGTATCCTTGTTTTTTAGACACTTAAAGAAAGATTTAAGTGTATTTTATTAGGGATTATATTTTTTTTAAAAACACAGAAGAGCATTTTTGTACGATTATTACTCCACAATGTCTTGAAAAGGCATGTCAACTCATTGGCTAAATTTCCAAACGTCCTGCTTAATCTATATGGTGTTATTGTTGTTATCCTAATGTTTTCCCACCTTATTCTTATTCTGTCCCTTTGTTTCTCTTTGCTGTTGACTTGATTGATCAACGTGGATTTTATTGTTAAATATCAAATCTTATGGTATTTCTATATTTTGTTGTACTTTATGATTATAATATTGTACTTTCACCAATTTTTAAAAAAATGTTGATATTGTTTAAACAGGACTTTTTTGTATTTTACAATTCTAAAGTAGATTTACAGTAACGCAATTAGCTAAGATAAGAGTTCTGGGCTTGTGAAGACACGTGACAACTTGCCAGAAAGGATTATGTAAACTTTAATTGTGTTTGGCTGGATGCGTTGAAGTCGGGACGAGTCCCGATATTTGTTTATCCTATGTAGGCCAGAAACTTGAGAATTACGATTTGGCAACAAAAGCGACACCATTGGATTTCCGATGTTATACAGGAACACTTTTTTTATAGGAATTACTTGTTATTTTTATAAACTTGTATGCTGGATTACCAGATGAAGTGATAGCTATTAAATTAGTTAAACTGGACAAAGTCTTGGACTTACAAACAACCATTCCCTCTCACAGAACTACATCATAACAGCAGTATTGGCTGATTTGTACCTCATTTGTATTCCGTTGAATAACATCTTTTCAGTGCTTTGCCCCCATTCCATGCAGTTGTCAACCGGAAGGTTTGACTGAAAGTTTGTTACTAAAGGCATGGCAAATGGATGTCTTTAAAGACAAGGATAACTTATAAACGAAACAATCGAGTAACCGAGTTTTCCTGATCCGACTACCTACATATATCCGACAGATAATTCGTGAATTATGAGGTGTTCCGACTGGTTCGGTAGCTTACGCCAATGAAACAATAAAGAACAAATTTCCCCACAAAAATGTTGTCATATACTGCAGTGTTAGCAACGTTTCAGATCAGCCAAATTTATAAATTTGAATAATTTGTGAGAGAAATCAACTGCAAAAGACGAGTTATTCCTGCATTCAAATAATTATTAAATTCAGCCCATAGCAAAGATAACGATCTCTTAAAAACTAAAAGAGAAAAAGAGGACCGCATAGTCATGAGGAGTCCATAATAATCCTACGAATTGTCTCTTTGGTTAATCTCATTTGGTGAAATTTATCTGCGTGCTCCGCAATCTTTACAAAAAAAACCCCCATAAACCTTGGTTATTCGAATTATAAACCAACCAAAGAAGGTGTCATTTTCGCTTTTATTTTTGTCTGTCCATTTAACCAACTTTGGTTTTTGTATTTTGTTTAATACCAATAACACTGTTTTCAAGGCGTAAGTTACCTGTTACAGCGCATTTTATAAATTATATATGAGAAATATTCCATTTTCAACGTTATGAGATATTTTTAAAGTTCTGAACGAGAAACCGTGATGTATTTGGTGCTAGATCAAGCATACTACATTCATTCTAACAGGATTGTTTAGAAAATATTTAAAAGAAACTATGTAGAATCCACTTCTTTAATTTGGCTTTTACTATTTGTGTCTGTTGAAATGTTCTATTTCACTAATGATCTTATCTGAGATTAATGTAATTGTTACTATAAAGGTTACAGTCAGTATAAAAAATGGTTTGATATTTAATAACAGTCGAGAAATTAACACAAGACATGGTATATTTATAAATATAAAAAATCAACCAAATAATGATATAAACTAAAACAACAACAACAAAGTCGATCGATTGTTCAATCAGTTTTTCTTCCAACCCTTTTATCTTTTAAGCAGGCCAGCATTTGAATGTTAATTCAATGTACAGTACAAGAGCTTCACATTCCTGTTAATGCCTGCTAACCTTTTAAGCATGTTACATCTTTAACAGCGGCCTACTTGATTCTTTTTATCTGAAAAAGGTATCACCGAACAGCGATTATAGCCTAATACAATGTCGGCCCTATAAAATGCATTCCATATACGCGGCGGAAGTAAGAGTAACAAAAACAATACATTTACATGGTGAACGGGTCTCGTTTGTTCTCTTACCCTTTGGCTCAAATATACACGCAGTTTTTCTAGATGATGCCTTGCACCGCCGAAGAGGTAGACTGCGAGCCGTATCTCGGTAAATATGATATTGCCTCCGAGGACACGATAGTCGGGACGCAAGGACAAGTGGTGTCAAATGTCAAATGTCAACTTTGAAATCCTGAAAAAAGCCTTAAAAATTGTACTAACTCGGACCCATCGACCATAGTTGTCAGCTTCAGGCCTGTTGTGTCGAGATATTGTTTATTTGCGAAAAAGGACAGAACAAATAAATCCATGTACAAATAAATTGAATCGTATGCCTTTAATTTACAAGATGACTTTGCTTTCTTTAAAAGGGTTGGATGTGGTTGTTGACAGATTTGACGAAATCCAGGCATTCGCCAATTATCTACAGCCAAACAATAGACCTTATATTAAATAACAATTGAACCTCTTGTCTTCAGACAGGCCTCGTTGTCATTTTGATAACGGTCGTTTTACTTTGCCTTGGTGAGACAGGCTGTGAAAAAAGCGGTTGATATTTTGTTACATATAATGAATGTTTCAAAACCAGCACACGCTTGAATTCCTTAAATGTGCATGTCAGTGAGCTAATTTGCCTCATTCATGAATGCATCAAGTCCAGTAAGAATAGAACGAACACATACTTATACTGGTTATTCATCGGCAAGTATATCTAAATAGAGATAGTCAGCTAGTGTTCTTCATTAACACTAGTGCAAATAATAAACGAGCACAGTTAAAAGTTAACAATTAAAATTAAAAGAAAATTGAGAAAGTAAAATTAATTCCGTACAAGTGTTGAACGGCAATTAATTATCAGTTTAAAAAATCCCTTACGCATGAAGGTATTGTCTATTGTAACAACAACTGATTACAAGTGTTTTATTCCCACACTTTCATATATTTGTTAATCAGAATACAAATAATCATAGCAAATAAATGCCGAAACCATGTTAAGCAGGCCGAAATATCTATGGATCCACATCAGAATAGATTCATTTAAATAATGCCAATATTTTCTTTATATATATTTGCTTTTCAGCACATGTACGTCGGTCGTATAGGCACCAACGTTTGTCTTCCCTGTTGAGACCGTTTATTTGTTTGTGTAACCTAAAACGCAAGCTGGCATTCACAACAACTAAGGGCGACAGCAAGCAATGCCACAATACATCCGACGTATAAACTTGCGTCTGGATTGATTCTGAAAACTTATACGATAAAGGAATACAATGATCACCCGACGGGGGGTCGTACGGCTACTGTAGAGCTAATAAATCTTTCTCCTTGTCGTATGATCGGTGTACGTTCGGAGTACCATTGTGTAAATATAACTTTACAATACTGACCACAAAGAGCATAATATAATTACTCATTCAATATTCGTCAACTAACAATGCAACCGATATTATATGTATTGATCTGCAAATAGTATAGAATTGGATGAAACCTAGTGACGTCACGATCAATACATATAACCTATTAGTGATGTATAACTCAGTTTTTCGAAAAAAATACGTGTTGTCTGTATTAATACCACCTAGTTCGGTATATTTGTTCTTGGTCCTGAGATGCTTCCTTATTCCAGCAGAGGTTTTTTAATATGTTTGAACATAAGAGTCAGCATTTTCTTCTGCACTTTCACGCATCGGCCTGATTTTCTCTGTTTTAACTCAAATGTTATCAACACATTTGATCCGTTACTTTCGATAGGTCCACGTCAGACTGGCAGATATTTTAGGCATACAATCGATAACTGTTGGTAGATATTAATTGCTTAATTTATTTGTATACTCTTTATCAGATTTCTTTAGAGCATAGTTAAGTTGCAGAGAACGAATATATAGAGCACTGATATAAGAGCAACGAATGGAAAAACATCCTTATTCAAAGTGATACAAGGGTTCTTTAAGTCAACATATAATTATATTTGAATTTTGATGACGTTTGTGCAAAGTATCTTGTAAAATACTGTATGAATTGAAATTCACCTAAATTACTAGTAGGATAAAATGTATGACTTGCGCACTTCAAATATGTGACATGTTTTTCCAATTCTGCAATTCCTTGTATAAAGCATTTAAATTTCAATTCTAATCACTAACATTCCTTTGCTTCCCATTGTTACATTATACTTCGCCAGGTTACTCACTTGTTATCATTTTATTTCACCAGTAAAGTAAGCGGATTGTGACAGTTATTTATGGATGACTGTTTCCTTTATGTCTAGAAAAAAACCTCTTGCATGTATCAATTATAGATTCTTGTTTCTAAGTTCCATACCTGCACGCTTTCGTACGTTATCTCTTCAATTTCAAATTGATGATAAACATTTCATCATATGGAAGATGTATTATGTTCTTTTTCAGCAATCAATTTTGATCTTTTTTTTCAACACAACGAAAGCTTTTTTGGGTCGTCCCGCGCAATGAAAGATTCGCGAGTATATAAGCAATAAGTGTTGTGTTGTTTAAAACGTTGACAGACAACACCAATTATCACACACGACTCCGCCCATTTAAACTCATTATCAAGAATATTGCTTTTAGGGACATATTATTAAAATGTCTAAACAGACTAGCATGGCGTGCTAAAAATATGCATTAGCACAAAATGAAAAGAATATATAAGCAATAAGAATATATGAAAAAGTCCTTAGAGCATTGCAACACATACCAAACTCCGAAAAGGCACAGAACAAAGGTATTTCACATGCAAGCCTAGCGAAAAGTAAAAAAAAAATTGTGATGAGTCATTTAACGAAAAGAGCAAACCCGACAGTTACCGATCAGTCGGCAATATGGACCGACTGGGGAGCTTAAACCGGTTTTACAGAGCTATAACCTCGCACTTCCTGACGAGTTTCTCAAATGCAAGCAATGAAAAGAAAAACGATCTATTTGAATACAAAATACAAAATGTCCAAGCGCTGATATTTTCTATAAGTTACAACGAAAGTAGTGACGTCATTGAAAAATAATGTCCACATAGTGTTTATAAAAGAATATGGTATTATTTCGATTTAAAAAAACACACAAAATGACTATAAATAAAAAAAACTTTCTGAATCAGGAACAAACATGTCCAGAGACGAATAAATGGTTGTAGTATCCTGTTCATGTGAAGATGAAATTGAAGAACCAAAGTCCAATGTCCATCAAAGGAAATACAAGTAACAATCCTTATAAGATGAATTAAATGACAACATAGATTACATGCACAGGGAGATTTTTTACGACCGCCACACTACAAAAGTAACATTACTATGTACTGAGGGTTGTGGGTTCAAATCTCAGAAAGGTAATTTTTTATCTCTATTTTAGTCTTTTATTTAGTTATTTTATTTGTGTTGCCATTTCATTCAATTAAGAAAGAAAAATGTGATTAATTTATAGTACTTATTTTCTAAAAAGGCCTTTAATGGATAAATCATACAAGATTTGATAATATAAGTTGTACAGAATACATTCAAAGTTAACAAAACCATTTGTTTACATTCTTAAACTGTAACATCAAGTTAACAGTTTTTATAGTATCAACCTAGAAACTTTGTAACCTTTTAAATCGAACGTAAGACCCGGCATATTGATTCATTTCATTCTACTGCTGGGTCAAGAAACAGGAATTTCAATATTTGCATATAAATAATTTAGTAAAGTCAACATCAGTAAGTATATGAACAGTTCCACATGTGAGTTTATATACAAATAATAAAACCTATCACATTAATATGTCTTTTCTGAGTCAAGGACCGGTGACACTGAATTAGTCCTTAGACAGCTTTGTTATCTCCAGGTTTGTCGGTAATGCAAATGTTTGTGTAACTTTTAAAATCAAACTGGGATTGATATCAATGATATAATGTTGGTACAGCCAATATCGACCAGTTCTGTTATGGGGACAGTAGACCAAGTATGGCGCTATAATTATATACAAAGTGTCTCTTGTATTCTACTGCCCTCTTTTAGAGTAAATCATGTTTATATCAACTTCCCTAAAAATCCAAGAAATACATTAAGCAGTATATCTTACTTATTCCTGTAATAGGCTGAACACGACAGACACATGTTTAACAATTTTAGAACAAAATTGAAATCTTGTTTAGTTTGTTTTTGTAGATGCGTAAACACAAGATAAAAAACAAGATATTAATAAGAATATATGACAAAGTCCTATGAGCATTACAATATAAACCTAAATTTAAAAAGGCACACGACAAATGTATTCACATGCATGCAAAATGTAAAAGAACAAATCTGGGATGAGCCTTTTAATAAATAGAGTAAACCCGACAATTACTGCTTGGAACGGTCAGTCGGCAATATAGACCGACTGGGGTGCTTAAACCGGTTTTACAGAGCTCTAACCCCGCACTTCTTGATGGGTTTCTCAAATACTAGCAATGAAAAGAAAACCGGTCTATTTGAATAAAAATGTCCAAGCGCTGACGTTTTTTTTTTTGATAAGTCATGACGAAAGTTGTGACGTCATTGGAAAATGTCCAATCGTGTTTAGAAGAGAGAGAGAGAGAGAGAGGGAGAGAGAGAGAAAGAGAGAGAGAAAGAGAGAGAGAGAGAGAGAGAGAGAGAGAGAGAGAGAGAGAGAGAGAGAGAGAGAGGTATTATTTCGATAAGAAGAACTACACAAATATTGTTGATTGTAAATGAAATTAACTTTTTGAATCAAGACACCAAAATTACTAGAGACGAGTTAATGGTTGTAGCATCCTGTTCATGTGAAAATAGATGTGAGGAACCAAAGTCCAATGTCCATCGAAAGAAATACACGTAACAATCCTTACAGGTTGATAGGTACATATAGGATGATAAGTACATATAGGATGATAGGTACATATAGGATGATAAGTACATATAGGATGATAGGTACATATAGGATGATAGGTACATACAGGATGATAGGTACATATAGGATGATAGGTACATATAGGATGATAGGTACATATAGGATGATAGGTACATATAGGATGATAGGTACATATAGGATGATAGGTACATACAGGATGATAGGTACATATAGGATGATAGGTACATATAGGTTGATAGGTACATATAGGATGATAGGTACATATAGGATGATAGGTACATATAGGATGATAGGTACATATAGGATGATAGGTACATATAGGATGATAGGAACATATAGGATGATAGGTACATATAGGATGCTAGGTACATATAAGATGATAGGTACATATAGGATGATGGGTACATATAGGATGATAGGTACATATAGGATGATAGGTACATATAGGATGATAGGTACATATAAGATGATGGGTACATATAGCATGATAGGTACATACAGGATGATAGGTACATATAAGATAATGGGTACATATAGGATGATAGGTACATACAGGATGATAGGTACATATAAGATAATGGGTACATATAGGATGATAGGTACATATAGGATGATGGGTACATATAGGATGATAGGTACATATAGGATGATAGGTACATATAGGATGATGGGTACATATAAGATAATGGGTACATATAGGATGATGGGTACATATAGGATGATAGGTACATATAGGATGATAGGTACATATAGGATGATAGGTACATATAGGATGATAGGTACATATAGGATGATAGGAACATATAGGATGATATGTACATATAGGATGATAGGTACATATAGGATGATGGGTACATATAGGATGATAGGCACATATAGGATGATAGGTACATATAGGATGATAGGTACATATAGGATGATAGGTACATATAGGATGATAGGTACATACAGGATGATAGGTACATATAGGATGATAGGAACATATAGGATGATATGTACATATAGGATGATAGGTACATATAGGATGATAGGTACATATAGGATGATAGGAACATATAGGATGATATGTACATATAGGATGATAGGTACATATAAGATGATAGGTAAATATAAGATGATAGGTACATATAGGATGATAGGTACATATAGGATGATAGGTACATATAGGATGATAGGTACATATAGGATGATAGGTACATATAGGATGATAGGAACATATAGGATGATATGTACATATAGGATGATAGGTAAATATAAGATGATAGGTACAAACAGGATGATAGGTACATATAGGATGATAGGTACATATAGGATGATAGGTACATATAGGATGATAGGTACATATAGGATGATAGGTACATATAGGATGATAGGTACATATAGGTTGATAGGTACATATAGGATGATAGGTACATATAGGATGATAGGTACATACAGGATGATAGGTACATATAAGATGATAGGTACATATAAGATGATAGGTACATATAGGATGATGGGTACATATAGGATGATAGGTACATATAGGATGATAGGTACATATAGGATGATAGGTACATATAGGATGATATGTACATATAGGATGATAGGTACATATAAGATGATAGGTAAATATAAGATGATAGGTACAAACAGGATGATAGGTACATATAGGATGATAGGTACATATAGGATGATAGGTACATATAGGATGATAGGTACATACAGGATGATAGGTACATATAAGATGATAGGTACATATAAGATGATAGGTACATATAGGATGATAGGTACATATAAGATGATAGGTACATATAGGATGATAGGTACATATAGGATGATATGTACATATAGGATGATAGGTACATATAAGATGATGGGTACATATAAGATGATAGGTACATATAGGATGATAGGTACTTACAGGATGATAGGTACATATAGGATGATAGGTACATATAAGATGGTGGGTACATATAGGATGATAGGTACATGAAAATTAATATTAACTTAAGTGATTGAAAAGCTGTAGAGTTGACTACAAATGAAGACAAACAATATGATAAAGAAATGTAAAACTTTACTTGTTTTAAAAAGGCGAAGAAAAGATTCATGACATAGGCAATAATGATTTAGAGATGATAGTAAACATTTGTGTCATTGTTCTTAATTTTCAGTGGCAAGGTAGTTATTATGTAAAATATGTTAGAATTGCCACTCAGTTTGCAGAATATCCGCAATTGTAAATGTTTAAAGATTAAAACATAACCGAAAATGATTGATGATCTATACACAGGCACAACATTACATGAGGTTGATTTTTTTAAACAAGTTGATTCAAAATAGCTGTAAAAATTACATAAAGTAACGGTTTCGTATAAAATGGAGTTCACATCCATTAATAGATAAAAATTTCATTACAAATCTAAAATGTTATTTCTGTTAAAAGAATGCAATGGCGAAATTCCCAATATCATATTGCACTCGCAAGCAAATAAATCTCTTGTCGACTTTCCGTTAGCTATCTATGCGCCAATGGTATATGACCTTACGTTCAATGTGAGATTTTAATGTATTTTGCGACTTCCCCATTTTCTGGCGACAACCGTCGCTCTTTCTACTAAGCCTATGATGACACAACGTTGTATTGTCGCACCGCTGATGCGCGCCTCTATATGCAAGCGTTCATGGAAAAGTCCTATGGATGGCGCCATGTTGTTTTCTAAACAAGTGAAGTGCGGCGCTTGCATGCATTGAATTTCGGTTATTTTTTAACATTGGTGAATATCAGAATTAAATTAGATTGTACTTTAAAATGTTATTACAACTTTACCTGTTACTTGAAATTGTTAATGTTCCATATGTGTGTACGCATGACTTGTTTAATTTAAATTGCATTTCTCACGAGGATGTGCTATGTACAAGTCAAATGTTATGCTCTATTGTATTGTTTGCGTTCGTACTTATTCCATGCGTCCAAAGAAAATTCGTTACCGTATTAAATTTTAAAACATGAACATTTGATGTAAGTTTCTACTATTGTTCAATTATGCATAATTATAGGATTTTTTGTACCTAATGTATAGTCTTGAAACTTTGAAACTGTAACTTGCCACAACTGCATTTTAGTAGTTTTACATTTTGTAGAAATCTTTGTTTTGAGGTCAAAAACAAACAACACAAGTCTATCTATTATCAGTTGATTTAACACTTATGAGATAAGATAAAAGTAAAAACCTATGCACTTTCATCACTATTACAAATTTCTCGTATAAAGTGGAAGTTGTAATAGAAGTAGAAGTAGAAGTAGTAGTAGTAGTAGTAGTTGTTGTTGTTGTAGTAGTAGTAGTAGTAGCAGTAGTAGTAGTAGTAGTAGTAGATGTTGTTGTTGTAGTAGTAGTAGTAGTAGTAGTAGTAGTAGTAGTAGTAGTAGTAGTAGTAGTAGTAGTAGTAGTAGTAATCCTCTTCTGTCTCCTGTGATTTTTATGTGTGTGGACACGTTATAAAATATACATAATGCACAGATATGTTTGTTATGGAGTGTTTACAAGATTTAAAAAGTAAAACATTACCAGTTAGATTACCTGCGCTACGGAGGTCAAACACAATTTTACAGCCTTGTTTGTTTATGTCTGTTTAAGCAACTGTTTTTCAAGTAAAAGCTTTGCTCTAAAATGTCATCATAAACTAGACTGTTTCCACACAAGAATTGAAAGTAAAGGGAGGTCATTGCTTCGTTATGACATTTTAGGTTCATTGAATTAAGTCCCCTGAGTATTAAAGTTAATATGTCATTGGACACCGTCTAAAAATAAATGATTAGATGGTCTGTTAAGAAAAAGGCCGGACTTGTAGGAACAAAGAACTTTTGAATAAAGTTGAGTTTAAATGTATATTTTGATATTTCATTAATGTTTATAATAATCAAGTGTGATTAGCAGAATTTATAAATGAATGTGTTTTCATTATTTATGAAGTATTCAAAGAAATAATATTTTTTACTTTCTTTGTCTAATGTAAATGGTTTGAGATAGTTACACAATTTCTATTCTTTGCAGCATTTTAATTTACAGATTTCACAAGCAGTAGGGACGAGACACATATAACGAGACTGTAATAAATGTTTTGCTCTATTTATGTGTAGATTATTTACTTGTCGCTCATAATCTAACATAATTTGCTTACATCTGACATTTACACAGCATTCAAATACCTCCCCTTACCCCTCCTCCGACCAGTATTATGTCATTAGCCTGTAAAATAAGAATTAGAGAGAGAGAGTTAAACAAGGTATGGCATGATATTTGAACTATATATGCCCCAAGTCTGTCTGTATAAAGATGTATAAAAACACTTAACAAAATCTTTTATTCCTTCAAATCATTTAATGCAAAAGCTCTTATAGATATTAAATCAACTTTTTCATAGTCAATTTAGAGTTAAAGTCTTATACTTTGCCAGTGTCAACGGCTATACCCATATAAATCATCCCTTTTTCTTTTTTATTGAACAACTTAAAGCAAATAATATTGGCTATTTTGTTTCTTCATGTTTATTTGGTAAAAACAACAACAGTTTTTTTCCGTTCATTTACCCAAATAAGCGTGTGGTACCAATGTATAATAAGATGCTGAAAAGAGACCAAGAAACCAGATTCGGTGGCTCATTATACAATATTTACACATGGCTCTTTTAAACATCAATTTGAACACCCCGGGAAAGTCGCCATATTGCATCAATACATTTGTCAACGGCAAATTTCGACTGAAGATTCATTGCTAATAGCATGTAAACTGTCTGCCAAATGTTTTGCCAAGTAATTAAATGTTGGCTTTCAAACCGAAATTACCGAATTTGTTTAATCTGACTTTCTACATGAATACGAGATACGATTCATGAATTATCCGAGGTCTTCGAAATGGACAAGCAGACTGGTTCAGTAGCCTACACCGATGAAGTACGAGCACATAATCCCTGACAGCAACATTAAACATCAGCAAAATTTATGCATGTAAATTATTTTGTAAGAAATATACTATCAGATACTTTATGTTTATTATGTGGCCAAATACTAGATGCGTTATTTCTACGATTGGTCTCATTTGGTGGATATATTCGTGATCTGCGAGCTCTGCAATCGTTACAAAATCTTTTAACCTTGGCTATGTTTAGATAATAATAATAATATGAAAAAATAAGAAGAATAATAATAAGAAGAATAATAAGAAATAAGAAGAGGGGGAGAAGGGGGGATAGGGTTGTTATAGAGGGGAGATTATTAGGAGGAGGAGGAGGAGGAGAGGAGGAGGATTAGAGGAGAGCAGAAATTAGAAGAGGGGGGAGCAGCAGCGGAGCAAGAATAATAAGAAGAAAAAGAATAAGATGTTATTAGCATCACATAAAGGACCATAGATAATAATAAGGAGGAGGAGGAGGAGAGGAGGGGGGGAGGGGGAGGAGGAGGAGCAGCAGCAGGAGGAGGGGGAGGGAGGAGAAGGAAGAAGAAGAAGGAGAGGAGGAGGAGGACGAGCAGGAGAGGACCAGAAGGAGGAGAAGGAGGAGGAGCAGGAGGAGGAGGGGGAGGAGGAGGAGGAGCAGCAGCAGGAGGAGGGGGGGGGAGGAGGAGGAGGAGCAGGAGAGGACCAGGAAGGAGGAGGAGGAGCAGGAGCGGGGGGAGGAGAAGGAGGAGCAGAAGGAGGAGGAGGAGGAAGGAGGAGGAAGGGAGGAGGAGGAGCAGGAGAAGGAGGAAAAGCAGGAGAGGACGAGGAGGAGGAGGGAGGGGAGGAAGCATCATATTATATTATTTTTTTTTTATTTTAATATTATTATTATTATTATTATTATTATTATTGTTATTATGATAATCATTACTGTTGTTTTTTTAATTATTATTATTATTATTATTATTTTTATTATTATTATTATTATTATTATTATTATTATTATTATTATTATTATTATTATTATTATTATTATTATTATTATTATTGCTCTTCAGAATACACGCATTGTATAGAAATTCATAGGCAATGATAAAAGTGAGAAAACTATTTTTAGTACAAAATTTTATAAGGAAACAAAACAATAAGTATTTAAAATGAAACATATGAAATTAACACATATAGACATACATATATATATATATGCTAAGTTTATCATCAATGTTTTCTAAAAAATGAAATATTTGGCACAAGATAAGAGCCCAATTACACGACAGCTAAAACACATCCTTTAGTATTCGGAACGTATTTTATGCAATGTGTAAAATACTAACCAGCCATTTTCTCTTATATAAACTGAAATTTTATGGTAAAGTACTTAAACACACCCTCCTTTTATGCCTTTTATTTTTGTAGTAGAAACTTAAACGGCACTTTTTTGTGAAAAATATGTGTAGTTCAGTGCTGTAATTCACGCTGCAAATAATCATGCATTTTGTATACTAAATGCAACATTCTTTATTGAAATAAACAATTTCTTTGGCGGACGGGGGATCGAATTCGGAACAGTATACACCATCTTAGACCACAGATTCTTGCATTGGATCCATCGATAAAAAGAGATTATGAACTGTTGCTGTCGAAAGAATATACCGTACGAACTCTTCGACAACTCTTATTATTATGCCGATATTATAGACAATTGATTGGAGACAAGACCATGACGTTTTTCTTGCTCCACCTTCTTTTCGATTGTTGGGTAGGAGCATGTGACCTCGTTACCTGCACTATAATTATCCATAGATATAAACGCATCTGCTTAAAACAAACGTCAAACAACATTTGAAGAATAAAACAACACTATGACTCTTATCCTCACCGTAATAGCATTTTGGGTTGTGTTAGTATATGCAAGATATAGTGCAGGTATTTACCAATGTCTTGAAAATACGGCGTTTGTGGGGAGCGTCGAATGCGACACGGCCTTAAATATCTTGGCGTGCGTTCGTCGGTGGTACCATGAAGCGACCTCGGATGCGATCACGTTCCAAGTTAGCAACCACCTTTGTTGCCATGGAAATTTCGGAGGAATTGAGGATGACCGATTGTATCAACTCAACGACTCCTTTGTTTGTCACAAAGGTAAATACTTTTTAAATAAAAATATTGTTGCAATATTTAATTAAAAAAAAGATAAACAAACTATAACTGCACCGAATGATACACCACATTTAAATTCGAGAATAATATTGCTGTCGGCCTTTGCTGCAAAAAAACATTGTTTCTACAAGTGTTTGTTTTATCATGTTATGTTAAGTTATATAAAGGTATTTTTTCTCTATGGGATAAAATAATATTATCATTATTGTTTTTGGTATTGGTCTAAAATGACAGAAGTTTAAGTTAAACGTTTGAATGATTTTATTCAAAAGTTGTACCAAAAATCATGTCCGCCGGATGTGGATACCAACTAGCTCTTGTATAGAAATAATCATGTATCGGTATTATATACCATATATGTTATTTTATTATCATAAAAATTCAATTTGTTGTAAGAACTGGACATATGGCTCTATGTGTAGCAACTTGTTGAATGGATGATTATGGGATACACCGTAAGTTATATTTTTTTCCAACAACATTATAATTGAATGTTCTGTACTAGTGATGTAAATATGATTGATGGCAGTAACCTCCAAAACTCCCGTTACAATGAAAAAAAATTGTTTTTCAAGGAAAAACAAAATTCTGAGTTCAGCATAATGATTGAGTCCTAATTAGATAAAGCCGTTGATGATGGAAAGTTCGCATAGTGTATAACGCCAATGTTTGAATTACAGCCTCTAAAATCAATTCAACAATCAGAACAGTAGAGACACCAACTATATCTCCATCTACTGTTTCTACGGAGACCTCACCACTTTCCCAAAGTACCCTTCAACGACCTCGACAACATCGCCATTTTTCGCAACAACGACCTCGACAAAGTCGCCAACTACCACAACAACGAACTCAACAATGTCGCCAACAGCCACAACAACGATCTCAACTATGTCGCCAACTACCACAACAACGATCTCGACAATGTCGCCAACTACCGCAACAACGACCTCAACCTTGTCGCCAAACACCGCTACAACGTCCACAGCAACATCACCTACTACAACAACGGCATCGACAATGTCGCCAACTACCGCAACACAGACCTTAGCAATGTCGCCAACTATCACAACAACGTCCTCAACAATGTCGTCAACTACCGCAACAACAACATCGACAATGTCGCCAGATACCGCAATGACGACATCAATAAGTGTACCAAGTATCACAACAGCAATGACCTCCACATCCATGGCACCAACTACAGAAGATTCCGCTCCAGGTAGAATCATTTATCGTGTTTATGTAATTTTTACACTAGTTAGGCTATTTAGAGACCATATAGATAGATACTGCATTCATGATTACAGCACACTTGGTCATATGAGTATGAAACCGGACCGACCAGTCGTAAAACTGCCATAATAATAGTTTGGTCGTAAATACGGCAGGTATAACTATCAATTTTACAAACCTGACTTTTCGTGACGGCCTGTTCGTAACCCGGAACAACTTATTTTCCAAACTTAAATGATTCGTCGCGTCCTTTTCGTAAACTGGCAACATCAATGTAACAAACTTAATTGTTTCGTCACGGCTGGTTCTTAACCCGGCACCATCATTGCTATGATGCTCCATCTATACCATGACCGATATCTTTTTATTAATTTGCTTTATAAAATGTACCTATTATACAAATATTTGATATTGTATCGCAGCATAATGCCTATAGTTTATAGACTTAATAGTTGTTAAAGTGTTCAAATGTTAGTTTTATGTAGTTTGTTAAGTATTTGAAAGTCATAAACGGAAACATTGAGGATAATAATTCCATTGTAGTCACGTGTGAGGCTGGCTGGACAGTCATTGGAGCCCAGTGTTTCAAGTTTTTCAACACGCTTGTAACATGGTCGGCGGCACAGACTTACTGCCGGAACCTTGGTGCTGACTTGGCTCACGTATACACTCCCGATCACATCACGCAGTTTTTCCAGATGTTGCCTTGCACCGCCGGAGATATTATCTGCGAGCCTTATCTCGGAATCAATGATATTGCCTCCGAGGGCACGATGGTCGGGTCGCAAGGACAAGCAGTAACAGCGGATGTGTCAGTTTTGATTGCCGGGAACACCGTCCCTAACGATTGCAGTTACTTGGACCCATCGAACTATAGTTGTCAGATTCTGGGCATGTGGTGCCGAAAGTTCGTTTATCTGCGAAAAAGGACTGAATAAATAAATACATGTGTGAATTCGAACTTATTTCTTTGAATATTGTTGTAAATTGACAATATACTGTATGTATACCTAAAAAAGCATCTGTTTTAGTCTATAAATCGCACCAAATTGTCTTTAAATTTTTAAGGTGACCTCTGTACTTTATTTTTTATGGGGGGTCGACAGATTGGCATAAATGTATTTTTATTCCGACCAAATCAAACATATATGTTTAAGTGTCCTCACGAAGGATTTTCAATATGATGATATACAACAAAGAGCAGTTGAACCTTCCATGATATTTGGCAGACAGGCCTCTTTGCCAGTTTTGATAACGGACTCTCGTCACTGACATATAATAAATATTTTAAAACCAGTACACGCTTGAATCCTTTAACTTTGCTTGGAGATTAGCTTTTTTGCGACTATTTATATAGTTTAAACAGAGTTCGGCATATTAATAACTGCGCCCATTTGTTATGCTTTTCATGTTATGAATATGTACCTAATATACATCTACGTTGGTTAGCTTCTCTCTCTTTGTATCTCTCTCTCTATGTCTCTGTATGTCTGTATGTCTCTCTGTCTGCCTGTCTGCCTGTCTGTCTCTCTCTCTCTCTCTCTCTCTCTCTCTCTGAATGCTATTTTAATATTCTTCTTGTGTCTCAACAATGGATAATTTATGCTTAATTTTTTCTGACGCTTATTTTTTTTCTTACGATTTCGCGTGTACATGTTTGTGTTAGAATTTGTAAAGTAGAGTGTTTATCATATGGTTAAAATGACATTAATTACAAATGAACTTATTAATATCAATGCAAAAAAAAATGGATTAAACGCCTTTATTGTTACAGCTTCGTGCAAACAAAATGGCATAACCAACGCGCAACAGACCCTTTTACGTACGAATTACACAAACCGAATAAAACATTACACAAAGCTATCTGGCAAAGCAGTCAAAAACATGGGGTGGCAGTTTTACGACCCTGTCGCGGGCCTGTCAACACGTTATACTTCGTCGCCGTCACTTACTGACTCGTTGATAGATTAATCAAGGGAAAAAAGTAGCACTACGCAGTTATCCATTTTTGTGTAACGCTAACTGAGAGAAAGGATAAAGACATATATAATTTTCATATGGTCATGTTTGGTGAAAGAATTAAGGGAAAACACAAAGCCTCCATTACGACGCTACGCTAAACTCGTTATTCGTCAACTAAAAATGCAATTAATACACAAATAAATAACCTTTAATCCTGTTTTACCCAAACTTTCATTCCATTTAAAAATACAAACATGCATGTTTCATTGTGAGTTTGTCTAACCTTCTTACAATGAGGGTTCTTCGCTGTGGTGAGCGTGGCTACCGCCCTTTGAGGAAGGGTCAAAACAGGTTTGAGGTAATGACGCACGGTTGTCTTGCAACGTCCTTGTTAGGCTGTACGGTAAACGTACGTTAGTATCACTCATAATATCATCAAAATAAATCATGTCAGTGTTGTTTTTATTTATATTTGCTCTTTGACACCCGTACCTAGGTCATTCAAGCACCAACGTTAGGCTACCCTGTGGATACCGTGTGTTTGTTTTTGTGTGTCTGATCTCAAACGTAAGTTGACAGACCAAATGGCGACACCCGACGTAATGTTTAATTTAACTTGCTTTTGGATTGATTCGTAAAACTGGTAAGATATAGGAATACGCTGATCTATGGGGGTCGTACAGCGACAGCAGACCTCACAGATATATTTTCAATTGCGTATGATCGGTGTACGTTCGAACTACCATTGTGTAAACATGAATATACAATAGAGACCCAAAGAGCATTTATTATACGCAAACTAACAATGTTACTGATATTACACTTATTTGCAAACATTTTAGTCGTGGATAAAACCTAATGACGTCACCGTCAATATATATCTCGTAGAATGTTTTTAGTGACGTAATACTCGGTCCATTGCTAGAATCCGTGTTGTGCGTATGCATTACATCGATGTCCGTTTCTCGACCGGTTTATCTGTTCTTGATCCTGTATTGTCTGTTAAATCTAGTAGAAATGTTTGAACAGTCATCTTTTTGTTTTTCTGTGCACTTCCATGCATCGGTCTGTGCCTTCTCTGTAGTTTACGTAAATGTTAATACGTTTGTTCAGTTATATTCGATCATCGTCAACGTCCACACTGGCAGAAAGTTCAGGCACACATTCAATAACTGTAGGTCGGTTTAATTTCCTTATGTTATTAATATATGCTGTTTCTATAGAGACAGGTTAACTTTCAAAATGAACCATCGTCATTGAACTCCGAAATGAAGTAGCACAACGAATAGAAAAAAAGTGTTATTTAAAGTACTCGGCAGATTTTTTGAGTCAACAGGTAAGTTAGATTTGAATTTTGGATGAAGTTTTTGCAAACGTATCTTGTAACTAAATGTATGCATTGAAGTACAGCCTGATTTACTTGTAGGATAAAATTTAAGGCATGCGCACTTCAAATAGGTGACATGTTTTCCTTTCCTTGCATTGGTTTATGAATACTTATAGGCTGACCTCACAACTTTAAGAAGCGATCGTATTTTAATCTTTTATTATCATTTTATTTGTAACAAAGAACATAATGTAATATGTAATTTAAGCTCCGCTGTTTGTTTTCTTTCTTAAAAATACCACTATTGTGAAACATTTGAAAAATAAACTCTTGCACGTATCAATTGTTATTTTTGTATTTTATATTTGTGTTGCATGACAGCATTTATTCGTCGTTATCTCTTTAATATCAAATTGACGGTTAAACATTTCTTCGTATTGAAAATGTATTTTGTTCTTTTTTAACAATCAGTTGTTGTTTTTTTGTTATTTTTTGCAATGAAAAATTGGCGAGGATTGCAACATTAAGTGCTGCGTCGTTTTAAATTTTGGCAGACGGCACAATATATCACTCATGTCTGCACAAATAGTCTGATAGCTAAAAGTGCAATGTTTTTAAGTAATCAAGATTTGTTTGAATTTTATGGTTCTACAATTTTAAGAATCGATATTGCACTGGGGAACATTTTTTTCGGAAAATAAACCTCATTATGTACTTGTGTAGCGTACCAAAAAGATTTCCCATGATTAATCTCTAATGAAAGAGAATCAAATTATTAGCCTAGAATAAGTCGAAAAAATGTGGACTTGGGTCCTAATCCCCAAAACTCATTTTTATCTTTGTTTTTGTCATTGCGCTTTTTGGGCTTCACTTCCACCACATTAAGAAAGAAAAAGAAAAAGTGATTTGGTTTTAATGGTTATTTTCTAAATATGCATTTATTGCATAAATTATACTATATCTGATTTTATAAATGCTACTGAATATATTAAAAGTTAACAAAACCAAAAGCAATTGTTTGAATACTTTAAACACGGTTGTGCCATTGGCGTAGCGGTAGAGTCGCTGATTTGTAACTCCTCTGACTGCTTAGCCTCCCACTGCATGGGTCCGAGTCCGTTCGTGGCGAATGATTTAATATGGGAAGGTCTTTCAGCTGACTTGCGGTGCGCTAGAGTTTTGTCAGAGGTCTTCCTCCACCCAAAACAGCTGAACGTTGCTATAATGATCATAATTGGTCGCTGCGATGTATCTCAAAACAAACAACCTCTACCCCACCCCAAAACACCTTTAAACACGCACTTATCTAGTTAACAGTTTAATTATCGATCGAGAGGCTTTGTAACCTTTTAAATTATTGATATATAATATTGATTTATTTCATCCTACTGCTGAGCCAAGAGAAGATTAAAACACAAAACAAAACAACAACCCCAAAACCCAGCGTGTTTGTCCGCGTGAACAGACAATCCATTATTTGCATATAAATGATTTAATAAAGTTAACAGTAAATAATTAAACAGCACCACTGGTGAGTTCACATTCAAACAAAGAACTTGACAAATACATACTGTTTTTTTCTGATTTAAGCCGCCGGTGACGCTGAATCAGACCCTGGGCGGCTTTGTCAACCCCAGGTTTTCAAGTAATACAAATGTTTGTATAACAAATAAAATCACGCTGCATGTGGATTTATTTCGATGATTTATCGTTGAAAAGTGAGACCGAAAAAATCACCCACCAACATCGACCAATTCTACCGTGAAGACAACAGAAACTCTGCTGTTGTTGATAGAGGAAAAAACATGCATGTTTATATCAACTTGCCTAAAATCTAAAATAACCATCCTGAAGTAGATATTACCTATTTCTTGTAATATGCTTGCTGTTATAAAACCACGATTAGACAAGTGTTAAACAAGTCCAATTTAAAATCTGGTTTAAGTTGAAATCTTTTATAGTTCACTCTTAGAAGTGTTAGAATTATTAACACAAGGTACCATAAGTAATATTAAGGTAGACGTAAAAACTTATTTTCATAAACGATTTAAAAGCAGTACATGTAACTGCAAGAACGAGAGAAGCAATATTATTTAGAATGGTTAAAAGCTGTTTGTTTCAAAGAAAAACAAAAACAAAAAAGGATAATGATTCATGAACCCAGTACTTATTCAACAGTATAACCTCGATCGAATCGGGTGACGACAGCTAAATGCGATTTACAGAGGAAAGTTACGTTTTTATTATTGTTATTCTTTATCAATTTGTGGTGACATGAAAGTCGTTATATTGTAACATTTAGTAGAATAAACACATAAACACAAAGTTTGTAGATTATCAGTAAATATAGCTGTTGAAAGATGAAATATTCGTATTAGAAAACAACAACCATAACAATGGGCAAACTGAGTTATTGTCCAACCTGACTTTGTATGCTAGTGATGATATATTAAATAAGAAACACAGTTATTCGCAGACCAATTGTAAAACTTTAAACAAGTGAAGTGCGGCGTTTTTATGCATTGAATTTCGGTTATTATTTAAATGTAGAAAATATCAAAATTAAATAAGATTGCAGTTTAAAATGTTGCTACTTCAGTACCTCTCACTTGAAATTGTTAATGTTGGATATGTGTATGTATGAATTGTTTAATTTAAATAGCATTTGTGACGATGATGTGCTGTATACGAGTCAAATGTAATGCTCTATTCTGCTGTTTGTATTGGGACCTTTTCCCCTGCGAGCAAGACAATTCGATATTTGCATATAACGTTCAGAACGTAAGAATGAAATTTTACGTTCTTTTGTAAATTATTAAATCTTTTAAAAACAACAAGGTTTTGCTGTTTCTTTGTCGATTTATCGTTAGTCAAGAATGTTTCATTGTTGAACAGGAACGCGACTGCGACCTTTGATGCTTTGCATCAATGCTTTCTTGTTTGTAATGCAAGCCTCTCTCCGAATAACTATACTTCCCGTAGCTCGAAATCATCGTTAAATCTAGAACGAGGCTGAGTGTGTCTATGGCAACATCCGGTTGTGAACATGGTTCTTGTTGCTATGACACTAAACGCTATTGCCATCACAGCAAAATATCCACCATATACAACAAACTGAAATGAAATAAACTAACGTTCAAATTGGCGTGTAATTAATACCACATCAAGCGACACATAACTGAAGAATGTTGCCACTATAAAGTCTATGAGATTTCCTGTTTTTCCAATTCTGTCATAAATAATTTGTATCACTAAGGCATAATATAACAACAATACGAAAATACAGCAAAGTCCTGTAGATGTATAAACTTCAAACAAAATGTGAAATTACACTAGACAAAGGTATACAAACAGACGTTAAATGCAAAATCAACCAAGAAAGATGAAATAATTCACAGAAATAGCCCATTAGTTATCGCCTCTGAAATATCAATCTACTGTAAAGACCCCAGAGGTAGAAATAAAAACGCTTCAAACCAGCCTTGCTGCTGGGTTAACTCTTTAGCGACGCGGTTTAAGCGGCATCCCGATTTGCGGCGGTTAGGCAATGTGGCGTAACGGGGCTCCATAGTAGAACGCAACATCATCCAATGATTAAAATTTTATTAATGAAAATTACATTTTACAATCTATAACAGTGAGGCGTGACTACCTCTCTCTAACGCGTCCGAATCCACACTCCTCTCCCTAGCTCATCTCAGTTTCTTAAAGTCTAGACTAATTGCTCATCCGAATTGAGCTCGCATATATTTTGACGATTGTGTCATTTCAACAGTGCAAAACTCACGCTTCCCGCCTATATTTTGACGTACGCATCAATCACGGTCCCGATTCGTGCCTCTTTATTGCCATTTTACTAGTTTCCCATGCGTCATAGTATATTTCCTTGTTTTAATTATTAGTCCTGTTAGTCTTAGTCCTTCGTTAAGTTAACCTTTGCACTTAGCTTAATTAAAAGGCACGGTGTTTTAACTAACCAATTATAACCAATTATTATTTAACTGAAAACTGATTAATATGGTAATATTACATTACAGCAACGGCTACCAGTGGCCGGTGTACGGATAGGTGACCGTTGGAAAGAGCTGGCCTGCGTTAGACTACAAAAGGAACGGATGGGAAATGAAATCGTTTTACAGCACACTTCCTCATGTTTTTCTGTCATCATTTTCAAACAAAATAATGCAAGCGATGAATTATACGTAGAGCTAAGCAGTGACGTCATTTGACGATAGGTTTAATTTAGATTTTCTATATTTTCATATATAAATAGTTGTGAATGACCAAAGAGCGTAAAGAACTAGTTAAAGGTGACATCCGACAGTTTGCCTAACTCAAATGCATATTAATTTGTGGAATCACTGCTTTGGGACATTGGGGTATAATTTTTGTATAAGCCTATACATTTGTGTTAATAAATACGATTTTGAGCACAAACTAAATTGTAAGAAATCTGAATGTAGATACTTTCCAGCTTTGTTCAAAGTTCGATAGTAGTCACAGCTAAAAATAGATATTGACGTCAGCGCGGATTACCCGGATGACTATATAACATCAAAAGTAAGTAGTCACGTGATGTTCTTAGTTTAAAAATAGCTATCTCTACAGCGTGGCTCGGATAGGAAATACCTGTCTGCAGTTACGAGTGTTGATTTATTCTTGACTGTTCATACAGGCCTTAGGACATCAATGTACTGCATTTTGCACTACCTTTTCAGGTAACACCGACTTATTTGGCTATTTGAGAAAAGATATTCTATTCCAAACTGTCGGATATCAAATTTAAGGGGTTCATCTGATTTAAGAGAGCTTGATAATTGTTCAATGTACTATCATTTGTCCTGTTTTTGTGCTCGTCATATGTCTTTTGGTAAAAGGCGAGGGTAAATAAAACCATTCGACGAAGATACTAAACAATATACACATATATTTATTCATTTAAGTGTAGTCTAACCATTAAGCATGTCAGCCAATGCGCGAGTGTATGCGACCAGAGATCAAAAGCAGTACATCGCACAGGTTTATTTATCCGTTTTAAAATGTTAAATATTTGTTTACTTTGCTTGGAATCTGGCTAAATTAAAAAAAAAACCTTATTAAATTAGAAGCAGCTGCACGTATTTTCAATGTGGGGGTTCTCGTGTAAATAGTTGTCTGTAATAGCAGCTGTTTGATTTTTTTATTGGTAACATAATCTTTCAAGACAAGTCATACAAAAGAAAATTTTACATAATAATTCCCAAAACTGTTACTTACACAAATTAAATTAAATGCGCATCTTTTAATTTTTTATAATGATCGATTAAATTCATGTAATTCTGGAGTCACGTTAGTGTACAAGGTAAATGCCTTAAGTTAATTTAATAAAAGATCGCCTCAAAAGTGGCCTAGTGTGTGTGTGTGTGTGTTTATATAACTTCATTGATTGAGTAACTTAATTGGACGCTACAAAGTCTCTTTAGCTTAAGGAATGTGGGTTAAACTGTGATAAAAGGTAGCTTTAAATAACTGTCTGGCTTCAACAATATTTACTGGCACAGACATGTTCGTTACATTTGACATTTTGTCTGGTCCGTTGTTGTAAAATATACTTTAAATGAATCGTATAAAATGACGATCACATCTCTCGATTAGACGAATATTGCATTATTGTCTGCCGTAAGAGTGCAATGGCGAAATATTGTTTATTAAATTCCCCATGTAAATAATTATAAATCCCTTGTCCTCTTGACCTTTGCTACTGATATGCCATGTTTATATGTTTCTACAAGACATGTATTTAGTTTCCTGTTATAAAACGTATTATTACTTTGCATTACCACAACATAATGCACGTTCAAGGTGTGGTTTTAATATATTTATTTTGCGACTAGTCGGCTTTTGGTGGCCATTTCTCCTAACACTTTGATAACACAAGGTATTATTAAATACTGACCTGTGTTCGAACGTCCACTCCGAGCCCTGCCTCGTCCACCACCACCGCCGTCAAGACAGATTCTATCACCAAGGCAACGAAGGTGTTACAGCCAAACACCAGACCGTATCTCTCACGGGCTAGATTGCGGGCGATCTGGGCACTAAAGAAATAATTGACAAAACAAGTTTATAATTAAAATCATTTTAACAATATAGTACCACACTTTCAAGTCTGACTCATTTGACTTTTCTCAAATATGTTATGTACACATTTCACTTTTGCATTTTAAATAGCAATATTATTGACAATAATAATATTTAATTTGAGAAAATCCATTCCGTAAAAACAAATTTAAACACAAATATCCTTAATGATCTTATTTGTTGCTAAAGTGTCTTCATCACAAGCATCATTAGGTGGAACACGTATAAAATCCGACCTTTAAAAAGCAAGATAAACACCAGCTTACGCTGCAATAGTTACGACCACCTGGTATGTAGCCCGGAAGATATCATAGAATATATACGCGACCCAAATCTCGCTCGTCCGGCCAACGAAGACGAGCAGCACGGCGTTGAGTGCACAAACTAGCGCTATAAGCAGTTCCGCTCGTCCGTACACAGACCAGTCCACGGGTAGAAATCCAACGAATAATACGCTGATTGAGCCTAGAGTTTGAAATTTTAAAATACCATTAACAAAAAATAATCGAAAGTTAATTCAAATACTACAAATCTCTATGTCTGTGTAGTTGTATCATTTTCGAAAGCTTTTACAGATATACGGAATATAAAAGAGAAGAAAATTGTTTAATGGGTTGAATTGCAGTGACACCATTGTTAAAACACAAATAATCAATGTGCTTTAATGAAGATTATTTTCAATGTAAATGGTTTTAATGAAGTAAAATGAATTGCACTAGAAAGTGCTGAATTATAACAAACAAACATTTGGATAGGTAATTGCAAGTCCTCACTTACGTAACCTTTGTATTGCCTCAGAGGAATGTATGTTTTTGAATTATACTTAAAAGGCCCATGAATTTGCTTACTTCTTATGTACCAAATGTAGCATCCCCTGGTCTAAAATACAGTACCGTAGTTGCATAAAGTCGACATAATCACATTTTGATGCAGGCTTTTACTGCTTGGAGTACATGTACATGGTATGACTGATAACAAAACCTGAACTTGTGAGAAAATCAAGGGGCCGATTCGCAGTCTAAATATTAAAAACCTACTTACTCAGCAAAGTTCCTGCCGCCTCTACTGCTCCGTTATAAAGGTGTCGCTCTGTTCGGTGTGGAGCAATCTCCTTCCAGATATTCTGGATATAGTTGCCAACTTGGAAATTTCCACAGGATGCAAATGCCCACCAAAGTGACCAGACAGCTACAGTTTTAGAAGAATATATGCTCCGAATTTCGTTAATGGCAATTTTAAATATTCTCTGCAATGAATATATATTTTTCATTTTACAACCAGTCGCTTCTTGGACAACTGGAACTGAATCATCCTCTGGTTCAGAGTGGACCATCTTTTCACTTGTCGGCGGCAAAGTGTCAGTGACATTGTTCGTTTGCAGGATTAAAAAGTTCGGAATGCCGCGCACGAGGTAATGTAAGTGTTATTGTAAATGCAATACACACACTAACAGCGGAAAATATATTTAGACCATATATATTGCAAACTTGGTACGATAAGAACAATTGTCCAAGGAGGTAAGCGACGAATTTACTAATTTGTGACGCAGCGCGAATTAAACTGGAAATCTGCGTGAATCTATCTTTGGAAATAATAGCGTAGAGATACGAATAGTATCCAATCTCGCAAGCCGTGGCGAGACCGAATGACACCTGCATTAGCTTCATTGCTGGAAGTCCTTTCGCCCAAAGAAGTAGTCCCCATGTTGTGATGTAGGCTACACCGTCCAGAACAAGAATCGGTTTGTATCGAAGATAGTCTGTGAGTAGAAATACAGGTACCAGCCATAGCAGGTAAGAATAAGTCCACCAGGGATAGACTTCATTATCAACTTCGATCTCTGTAAGATTCATCCGCGGACCGGTCAAATAAGGAGTAAGATATGCCTCAGATGGGCGCAAATCCTTGAAGAACCCGAATGTACAGACAATTAATGTTAACAGACGCCAATCCATCGCTATGTTGTTAATAATACACGTTGAGTCTGCAGAAATACACGTATACATGAAGTTATAACGTATTTAAGCAGTGATTTAACACTATTTAATACAGTTTGTGCGTATGTCTGTGTGTGAGTGGGTGTGTGTGTGGGGGGGGGGGGTGTCGTGGGTGGAGTGGCGTGCGTCTCTGTGTGCGGATGTGTATACGCGCACGTGTGTCTGCCTGTGAGCGTGTGCAGGAGTGCGTGTGTATGCGTGTGTTTGTCTGTTATAACTGCGTTGCCACAATTAACCTGCATATACCGATAAATTTTGTACGTCGATCACTATCACGTTTGTTTGGGATGCATTTGAAAGATCCAACAGTTCATATTGTAAACTAAACGAACTTTATATACATATACAGTACAATCTACTACGGTCGATAGAACGTTGCATGTACATTGTATGCACATGCCGAAGTAAAGTAGTGTTTCAAGAAAGTATGTCTGATTACGTTCAGCGTTACAGTAAACTTAATCTCGATTGTTCACTTGATAAAAATATCAACCATTGTATGTTTAAGCTTAACGTATTGAAATATTGAAAATAGTATTTACTACGCGTGCATATATAAACACTCGTCTTGTAAGAAAACAACAGCTAAATTCACCACCATCCTATTTAAGTAATGCGCGCTCGGCATGCATAAATCACCTTCTGTTTTGTCTTTTTATAATTTGATATGTTTTATACTATTTCGTGTGATATATTGGTGTATTTCGAAGCAACAATGATACGGCCATTAATTTAACCAGTTTTCACACATTCATTTATATCAACAGCGCTCAGAAGTTACAGCTACTTACATCTAAATCCTATTATTATTTTCACCCAAGATAAAATAGTTCCATGTAACACAAACTATACAATCTCATAAATACGAATACGAGGAGATACAAATCATCGTTACATGTCACGTGATATCCCACGTCATGTGTGCTCTCGCTGCTGAAAAGGCATTTTATCAACGTTAACTATGCATGTATCTCATCACAAGGGGATAAACAAGTGTTTACTTAAAGGGGAGATAACAATTTTCTAAACATCCAGTTTACTGTTGACTACACACCATATTACAATGCATTTATTCTATACTTGGCAGTTAATATACTCATTATGTGTTTATGTTCGCTTAAAGGATATGACAAGTGTTTCAAAATAAGCAATTCGAATTAGGTATAATTATTTATCAGAACAACATATGAACAATGTTTTGATCTTTAAGCGAAATTGTTTGTGGTCTTAAAAAATCCCTGATACAGAAAACGAATAAAAAAATCTGTTTTATTATTATAATTTATCAGTTTTAACCACCGATGCAGTTGCTTACAGTACGTTGCCTCATTCCGATGTGATATTTACATTTACAACGTGTATGTTAAAGGTGTCATCCGACAGTTTTTCTGAATCAAATGCATGTAACAATGCATTGCTACTGCTATGGGGAATTTTGGGCATAATTTTTGCAATAACTAATAATTAGAACAAGTGAAGACGGGTTTGAACTCCAACAAGATAAACCCATGAAGGTTCATTTCTTCCGTATCTATAAAATACGATAGTGATCTTTGCCAAAGATAGATGTCGATAACAGCGTTGCTCTCCAGGTTAACGATATAACGTGATCTCAAATCTTAATTTTGCCATGTGGGTTTTAAGGTTTAAAAAACCATCTCTGCAGTGTGGTTCAAATAGGAAATAACTGCTTGTAATGACAAGTAGAGATTTATACTTCTATGTTAAAATACATCATGGGCACCAATTAAGAGCATTTTGCACAATCTTTCAAAAGCAACAATGACTTTTTCGGTTATTTAAGAAACATGTTTGGGGTTTAAACTGTCGGATACCACATTTAAAGAAAACTCTCCAAGAACAATTGGAACGCTGTAACCAGTTTTCAGAATTTAATTCAGTCTGTTTTGCCTACTGGCCGTTCCAGGGCGGCAATAACTCTTGTATTTTCTCAATTCGTGCAATGTATCGTATCCGTGTTATTGTCACTTTTACATAAACTTGTGTGTGACCTTGTCTAGTGGTGGTTACAATTTTAATATTTGTAACAATTCACATTGAACCTTTCCATATTTTAAAATTATTATAGGTAAACATTTGTTTTCCAATTCACGATGTTTAAAAGACTGCTTTCGTGTTTTTTATACAAGTACAAGGCCAGATAAATGCGTACGCCGTTGCACTACATAAGTAGCATTACAATAATTGAACGCCACTTTCTTCCTTGCTTGTACTGTTTTCATCTTGAAGTCATTTATTTAACAAAAAATATTCATACTTTTCTGATTGTTGGATGTATAGTTGTCATTCTACAGACACACACGTATTCAAACCGCATTTATAATTTTTTTTGTAGTGTCTTACTGAACAAAAATATTCCTTCGGTAGAATGTTACCATGAAATTGATTTTTTTTATTCTAACCCTAACAGTGTTAATTTATTCAAATGATTTTTTTAATATATTGCAACGAGCAAGTGTGGTCATTATATCTTCTTTTCTTAACCTTTAACTTAAGTATTCTACGTACAGTCTGAGTCTTCAATTACTTTTCAAATGCATATAAATGCAAATTATGTTTATGTCACAATATTCTGTAATTTGTATGGTTATTTTCTTTTCTGTTCTACATGTAGCAAGGGGTTTCCTTTAAATATTGTCGTAATCACATTTGAAATAACAGATCGTTGATAACAGTCGCTATCTAACAGATAGAGAACAACAGACACATGTAACGGTTGATACATGTTTGATTTAGTTGTTTTTAAAGACGCTACATGTACTTGTAGCAACCTATCCGGACATAATATTATCAGGTCATGTAGTTAAATGTGTTTTCTAATAACTGAGTGCCTTTGACGAGCTATATTAAGTCTGATAATGTACTTCACCAAAATGTATCTAGTAAAAACGAAGTTTTTACCGATGCTAAACTGCATCCTATCTATCAGCTTATTTTTGTTATACAAGTATGGTTTAAAACAACAAAAAACAAAACAAAACATAGCAACAAACAACAACGACAAAACAACTACAAACAAACAAAAACCAACAACAAAAACAAACAAACCCACCCCCAAATTGAAAAAAAATACACCAAACATCAAACAACGTACTCGTTAATAGCAGCACATATTTAATTGTTTAAATGCTAATCAAATTTGAAGGACTTATGCACATATTGTACACCCGTATGCGCCAGAGCCCGCTTATTATCCTACTATTACATAAAGCCGGGTGGGACAACATTTGCTTTATCAAACACCAGTGTGATAAACCAATCACGCGCGTCTAGACGGACTACTTTTTGAATCCATACATTTCATGCCACACTAGTCTTGGAGTTTCAAACGTCGTCAGATCGAATACATTTTTAAGTTTTAAGGGACGCAACAACATGAGATAAAAATTCAATTGTTTAGAAGGAATAACATGTACTTTCCTTTGGTTTTGGTTGTATTAGTAATTTAGATTACTTTAGATAAGTAATTTTAACTTGTTTGATTAAGCGCGTATGAAAACAACAACCACACCAAAACACGAATTCTCTTTTTGGAAATCAAAATAGATCGTAACATTAAACGATTTTGTTTATAAAATAGATGGTAAGATAAATAGAATACTCGCGATTTAGATTTGCCTGCCTCGTGTGATAACAATTTCTTTATTCAACACTAACTTATATTCTCTATATACATACGCCTGGAAACCAAATAGCGTTAACGTTTGCATAAACACCCAATGTTTACATAAGGGGATAATATGTTTATTAGGGTAAATAGCAAATGTTGTTAACATTTCATATTGCTTTGATACAAAGTTAAGTTCCAAGTAGGAAAACACTCTCTGTGGCTTTTTAAACAGAGCCTAGAGACACATTTGTATTATACATACACATAAAGGTTTATGTACAGTGAATATCCACAACAGTATATGATTGTATTACACATGCCCTAGTACAGCAATCTTGAAAAGTAATTTCAACACAAAAGTTGTTTTTTTTTTTAAAAAAAGGAGGTTTACAATAGACGCCATATTTGAATATCAATACGTTTTCTTAAGCACGACGCATCTGTAAATAGAACACATTTCAAAATGTCATAGGATCACCGACTTGCAATTTAACAAACCTTGAAGTCGCGGGTTTGAGCCCCGGCCAATGCTTCAGCTGCCACGATGGGAGGTTATCAAGCTGACCAGTAGTGCTTTGGGAGAGAGTCGTACTTGGTCCTTTAACATCTTTGTTGAAAGCTGAACTTCGTAAAGTCACATAAACATATCGTACGAGTAACGTTGCGCTGTACAACATATGCCAACGTATAATTTGAGTTCAGCAGCAAAACCTGTGTTTTATGAATGCCGTTAATCTAAAAAATAAATCCTTCTCTTTTAGATTTGACTGTAACAAGGCAACACTATACGTCTCGTAGTTCAGAGTCAACCTGCAGCCTGGAATGAGGTGGAGTGTCAATACGGCAACACCCGGTTGTGTAGAGAGTTCTTGTTGAAATGACACCAAACGCTATTGCCATGACAGCAAAATACCCGCCATAGATAACAAACTGAAATGAAAAAGTTTATTTGATCTTTGTTATTTTGGTAAAACTAGGGTTGCATTTCATTTTATGTAAAAGTCCCTTTTATACTGTTTACATAAAACACACCCATTATCTCTTTAAGAAATAAACAATTATCATAAGCCATTCTCAAAAACGCAAAATTAAAAAGCTTACGACAGTGTAAACATAACCACTACAGCAAATTGCAAAAGTACATGAATATGAGATAAATAAATGTATTTGAAGTATCAAGGCATAAAATATCGACCACTCAAGAAAGAGTTAACCCTGCATTGTTTATACAATACATCGAACAAACAACAGCACCAAGAAAAAACAACTGCCATTTTAACAGAAGTGCCTAGTTCAACTAAACAGCTATTCCAACAACCAAAGTAGAGCAAAGACATCAGCAAAAAAAAAACAATAACTATGTCATGGAACACATTCTAAATAGTAAATACTGACCTGTGTCCGCACGTCCACCCCGAGTCCGGCCTCGTCCACCACCACCGCCGTCAGGACAGTTTCAATCACCAAGGCGACGAAGGTGTTACAGCCAAACACCAGACCGTACCTTTCATGGGCTAGATGATGGGCGATCTGGGCACTGAAGAGTAAGCAATGCTAATTTGTCTTCTCAATTGTCATCAAATATTAAAAAAAAAACAGATAACAAAAAAACATAACATAACCATATTAATAACTGGTTTGGTTATGAACAAACGTGCCAACTATGTATGCAAAGCAAGGGAAAGTTCCTAAATGCTGCTCCATTGTTAAATGCTGCGTTTGTTGTCATTGATTCTGATTCTGATAATTAGAAGAAAAGATGATATAATCAAGATTATTGTACGGTATAAACTTAAACATGCTTTGACACGTTTTGCATATCAATAATTAATCAGATACTGTATTCTTACTTTGGAAAGACAAAAAAGAAAATACTTACGCTGCTATAGTAACAACAACCTGGTAGGTCGCCCGGAAAAATTCATAGAACACATAGGCTATCCAAATCTCGCTCGTCCGGCCAATAAAGATGAGCAATGTGGCGTTGAATGCACATACGAGTGTCATGAGCAATTCTGTTCGTCCGTACACTGACCAGTCCACAGGCAGGAATCCGATGAGCAAAACGCTGATAGAACCTGGTAATATAGTGATAAAAATACTTATTTCACTTTTAAATGTTAATTTACAATATGGGTGTCTTATGCACAACATCGATGTACGAGATTTACTATAACCGTAAAACCACAGGAACATACATACATGTATTTTACCACTGCTTGTCACATCACGTCACATCCATACATACCGCACATTGTTGACAATGTGGTCTTTTTTAATTCGTATTTTGGTCATATTTAATAGAATGGAGCCGTTTTAATTTATATGATATTGATATTCTTTATGTAGAGCCTTCTCAGGAGTATTTAACATTGATTAAAATTATCTAAGTTAAGAAAAGATCTTGCTTTCTTCATGATCCTGAGTAAAGAGTCTTAAATTGCCTCATTATTATAAGTTGTATAAATACACTATTACGTAATGAACTCATACTCAGAAAAATAAACAATAAACTAAAACATCGAAATTGAAAGATGGGCGTTGTTGCATTTGCCTCTCTAAGATATACAATTATATAAAATATCAAATAATTAATTTTAATTGTGTAAAACCGTCCAACTCACTAAACAAAGTTCCAGCCGCCTCTACCGCTCCGTTGTACAGATGGCCGTCAGATCTGTGTGGCGCAATCTCCTTCCAAATGTTCTGAATGTAGGCTGCCACTAGCAAAGTACCACAAGTCGCGAATGCCCACCAGAGTGACCATAAAACAACTGTCTTAGACGAATATATGCTACGTATTTCCCTGGAGGCAACCTTTAGAAACCTATGCAAGGATTGCCAACATACTACTTTACTACTAGTATTATCTTTGATGTCTGAAATCGATTCTTGAACTGGTTCAGAATAATCCATTATTTCATCTGTCGGCGGTAGAGTATCGATTTTTGATTCATCACTTTTGGGATTAAAAAGTTCAGAATGCTGCGCACGAGGTAATATAAACGTTATAGCGAAAGCAATAGAAACACTTACAGCTGAAAATATATTAAGACCATAGACATCACAAACTTGGTAAGATAGGAACAACTGTCCAAGAAGGAATGCGACGAAACTACCTAACTGGGACGCGGCACGAATATAACTTGATATTTGTCTGTATCTGTCTTTAGAAACGATGGCGTAAAGATACGAATAGTATCCAACCTCGCATGCCGTTGCAAGACCGAATGTTGCCTCCATTAGCTTCATAGCCGGAAGACCTTCCGCCCAAAGAAGTAGTCCACATGTTAAAACGTGAGCCACGCCGTCCAGAACAAGAACCGGTTTGTAGCGAAGATAGTCCGTGAGAAGAAATACGGGGACCAGCCATAAAAGGTATGAGTAAGTCCACCAAACATACACTTCATTATCAACTTCGATAGCTGTAAGATTTTTACGAGGACCCGTCAAATATGCCGTCAGATAGACCGAGGATGGTCGCAGATCCTTAAAGAACCCGAATGCACACACGATGAATGTAAGTAAACGCCAATCCATTTCTGTAAAACTAAAACAGTTTTAGCTAGGGATCCAGATTTCAGATTCGAATAAATTTAATCACACTGCGTTTTTCTTTAGATGAAAAAAATCAGATCTGCCACACCTGATTAATCCGATAACACTTTAAGACAAAAACACACACTGCCTTCAAAGTTGATACCAATGCTACACAAAACAAAATATCGGGTTATTTTACAATCTTATAGACGTACATGTATCTTTATTTTTACATGTGGCTTACGTCGATGAATTGATAGCTATGGTGTTATCTTGATGATACACAACAATGGCTGACCTGAAGATCCTGTAAGACTGTACAGGCAAAACAGTAGATTTAGAAAGCCACAGATATGTGGGCATAGATAACCATATCAAACTGATATGTAGGTGATAAACGGATGAAGTAACTACTACCAGTATAGTTTAGGTACTTATTCCCTCTTTCCTTTTGTAAAGGGAATTTACTACATTAAAATCTACATTCTTACCTCCCTTGTGGACAGGTATTTGGTATATAGTTACTGTAGAAAACGTAAGATTTTCTCACTTTTTAAACTTTTGAATAAAGACTGAAGCATGGGCTTAACATTAGAATCTTATTTATTGAGATAAGAATTTACATAAAAAGGTTTCAGCGCTTTTTAAAAAAAAGCAAATTTAAAATATAATTAATTATATTTCTTATTCTTAAAGTATATAAAAATACCTTCCCACAAGGGAGATAACTAAAATATTTCATTTCTTTAATGGGAAAGTTTGCAAATAAGAAGAGGCTGGTGTTAGAGCAATGGCTGTTCTGGCCTATAAATAACACGGAGTTTCTGTTCTGTCACTAGTGACTGTGTTTGGCTACAATATAAAAGCAATAGTTATTACTTCTTTATTACGGTTGTCTGTTTTCAGACCAAAATCAAATTAATTTAACAGAAGAGCCATACATGGCATGCACCTTTAGTACGGTAGACATTAAGACAAAGTTAGCAAGGTATATCAGCGATGTTTAAACAGACCAGAATAGTTGTAATGCATGTACACAAGCAACAAATAGAGAAAAAAAGTAATCATGGTCATATATAAGGAAAGGCCAAGCCACTTGCTGCCCTTTTTTGCGGATCAATATTATTTTAACGATCTTGATACAGGGCTTCCCCCAAGAAACATGTATATCAAATATCAAGCCTCCAGCTCCTTTAGTTTCCGAATTGTTCCAAGTTATCGAGTATAACTAGGTTTATACAGGTAAAAAGGCCACGCCCCTCGTGGTTAGGTTTAGGCAGATCAAAATCCCTTTTTTAAAAGACTTTTATACAGTTCCACCCAACGAAAGGAAATACTGAATATCAAGGCTCTATCTCTTGTAGTTCATGACAAGAAGATTTTTAAAGTTTTAGAGATGGGGCATGCTTTTGGTGGATAAATATTCTTTTAACAATCTTGATACAGGGCCACCCAAGGAACATGTAAACCAAATAGCAAGGCTACAGCTATTGTAATTTCTGACAAAAAAGATTCTCAAAGTTTTCCTATATAGCCATATATAGCATACCGGGAAAGTGGCCATACTTAAATTATTGTGTTGTTACGATTGTAATAGCTAGTTAACAATACAATTAGAAAAAGCAAAATGCAAATACATGTACAGTACATTGTTGAGCCTAGACGCTAAGTTAAAGTTACATAGCATAAGGCATCTGATGTATATGATGAATCAATCCTGGCACTGACGGATAACTAGGTACATGCCAAAAGTAACAGTCATATGAAAAGGTAAATAAGAAAAGGTCCTATCAAAATTTTCACAGATAATTAAATTGTATCTACCTGTACACAAATGCAAACAAGGTAAATGTAAATGTGACAAAAACACAGAGACGAGACATAACACACAAAAAGAAAAACCATCAGTTACCGCCTTGGAACGGTCAGTCGACAAAAGGGCCAACTGGGGTGCTTAAACTTGGTTTGTGGAGCGCTCCAACCTCGCACTTCCTGAAAGTTTTTCTATCAAACAAACAGTGTAAATAAAAAATCCCGTCAAAGTGAAACAACTAACAGTAAGCACCTGCATCGGGAGTTTAAACAGATATAATGAACGTATGTACATACATAATAACTAGTAATAAAATTAACTAACAACATATGTACAGTATGTACAGTAGATAAAAGCCTCGGGAACCTAAAAATTCCAAATGAAAGAGTAGTTTCAAAATAAATTAATAAATAAATAAAGCAGTACAAGCGCTGATATATTATAAGAACAATATTATTATATTATAATGACGTCATACAATGCCATGACGTTATATGCCAAAAGTTTCAAAAGTGAAGTGTAAAAAATACGAAAGACATCATATCATTTTAGAAAACAGCCCAAATCAACAAAATAAAACGTAGTATTGTTTGGAGTTAATACGTTCTAAAATAACATATCATAAAAGCCGAGGATTTATCCGCAGTTGACATATTATATGTAGTAAAGTTACCAAAAATCCCGATGTTATACCTACTGTGCAATCTCACGTAAAGGGTATGGAGACTGCTTAAGTTGTCCCACCTATATAGGGCACGACTGGAGAGATGAAGAGACAAGAGTTGTACGTAGACACAGAAAAAAAATAACTAAAAACTGAATATATAGAGAATACCAGGCTGGTGTTGATATAGATAAATGTTATCTTTGTGATTTTCGGCCGAGCATGATAACATTTATCTATATCAACACTAATCTAGTATTCTTTTTATTCCACCATCAACAGTTGTTTTCAAAGGGAAACATTTAAATTTACCGCTACTGCTCCTCCCCTATATGATCTGACAGTCCAATGCAATACACGAAATTCATGCACGTTCATAGAGTATTCTATTTTACATTAAAAAAATAAGACAATAAACATGTTATTTATTTTATTTTATTTTCGCTATACATAAAGTTGTAATTTTATTGATTACGATAATTAAAAATTATGGTTAGAAAAAAAAGAACAACAAAAATCACACCTTCGTGTAAAGTCATACACGTACTATGTAATGTCAAGGCCATGTTACATTAAACTTGCTACGCACCTGGCATTAAGAAACGCGAATTACATTCAAGGTTTGTGTGTGTTTGTGGATGTCACAAACAGGTAGCTCGTGGATTTTAATTGTTGATGACATTGAAATTCTGAACATTGAATATAGCGATATAAAATTGCGAAGATAGTTGTGTTTTTGACAGGGTGACTTGCGAAATTTGGAGAATGTTGGGATTGGATGTGGTGTGTTGTTAACTTGTTGTTCATGTTTACGTCTAGAAACTGTGATTTATTAGCACATTTGTCCAGATCTGTGCAGTCCAGGTTTACGATATAACGTGATCTCAAATCTTAATTTTGCCATGTGGGTTTTAAGGTTTAAAAAACCATCTCTGCAGTGTGGTTCAAATAGGAAATAACTGCTTGTAATGACAAGTAGAGATTTATACTTCTATGTTAAAATACATCATGGGCACCAATTAAGAGCATTTTGCACAATCTTTCAAAAGCAACAATGACTTTTTCGGTTATTTAAGAAACATGTTTGGGGTTTAAACTGTCAGATACCACATTTAAAGAAAACTCTCCAAGAACAATTGGAACGCTGTAACCAGTTTTCAGAATTTAATTCAGTCTGTTTTGCCTACTGGCCGTTCCAGGGCGGCAATAACTCTTGTATTTTCTCAATTCGTGCAATGTATCGTATCCGTGTTATTGTCACTTTTACATAAACTTGTGTGTGACCTTGTCTAGTGGTGATTACAATTTTAATATTTGTAACAATTCACATTGAACATTTCCATACTCTAAAATTATTATAGGTTAAACATTTGTTTTCCAATTCACGATGTTTAAAAGACTGCTTTCGTGTTTTTTATACAAGTACAAGGCCAGATAAATGCGTACGCCGTTGCACTACATAAGTAGCATTACAATAATTGAACGCCACTTTCTTCCTTGTTTGTACTGTTTTCATCTTGAAGTCCTTTATTTTAAATAAAATATTCATACTTTTCTGATTGTTGGATGTATAGTTGTCATCCTACAGACACACATGTATTCAAACCGCATTTATATTTGTTTGTAGAGTCTTACTGAACAAAATATACCTTCTGTAGAATGTTACCATGAAATTGATTCTTTTTTATTTTAACCCTATCAGTGTTAATTTTTTCAAATATATTTTTTTAAATATTTCGCAACGAGAAATTGTGGTCATTGTAGCGACGTCCAGCTTTTTGGTGGAGGGAGACCCCAGATTAATGTCTGGGTAGAACCACCGGCGCACCGCAAGTCAGCTGGAAGACCTTCCCATATTAAGTCCTTCGCCCCGAACGGGATTCGAACCTACGCGGTGAGAGGCTAAGCAGTCAGAGGAGTTACAAATCGACGACTCTACCAATAACTCAACCCCTTATTTAAATGAGCTGTTTTTTTATTCTGACTCCCGTCTACTTTTTTCTTAACCTTAAGTATTCTCCGTACAGCCTGAATCTTCGATTACCTTTCAAATGCATTTAAATACAAATTATGTTTGCAACGGGTTTCCTTTAAATATTGTCGTAATCACATTTGAAATAACAGATCGTTGATAACAGTTGCTATCTAACAGATAGAGGACAACAGACACATGTAACGGTTGATAGATGTTTCATTCAGTTCTTTTAAAGACGCTACATGTACTTGTAGCAACCTATACGGACATAATATTATCAGGTCATGTAGTTAAACGTGTATTTTAATAACTTAGTCCCTTTGACGAGTTATATAAGTCTGATAATGTACTTCACCAAAATGTATCTAGTAAAAACGAAGTTTTTTAACGATGTTAAGCTGCAATTCTATCTATCAACTTATTTTTGTTGTACAAGTATGGTTTAAAAACAACAACAACAAAAACAACAAGTAAACCCCCCAAACAACAACAACAAAAAACAACAAACAAACAAAAAGCAACAACAAAAACAAATAAACACACACAAAGAAAAAAACAACAGCAAACAACTAACAACATACTCGTTTATAGCTGCACATATTTAATTTTTTAAATGCTAAACAAATTTGAAGGACTTATGAACATATTTTACACCCGTATGCCAGATCTAGCTTATTATCCTACTATTACATAAAGCCGGGTGGGACAACATTTGCTTTATCAAAGACCAGTGTGATAAACCAATCACGTGCGTCTAGACGGACTTCTTTTAAAATGCATACATTCCATGCCACACTCGGAGTTCAAACGTCGTCAGATCGAATACATTTTCATAAGTTTTTAGGGACACAACAACATGAGATAATAATTCAATTGTTTAGAAGGAATTACATGTACTTTCCTTTGTTTCTGGTTGTATTAGTAATTTGGATTACTTTAGATTAGTAATTTTACCGTATTTAGTTAAGCGCGTATGAAAACAACAACTACACGAAACGCGAATTCCCCATTTTGAAATGAAAATAGATCGTAACATTAAACAACGATTTTGTTTATAAAAAAGATGGTAAGATAAATATAATACTCGCGATTTAGATTTACCTGCCTCGTGTGATAACACTTTTTTTATTCAACACTAACCTAATATTCCCTATATTCATACGCCTGGAAACCAAATAGCGTTAACGTTTGCATAAAATCCAAAGTTTACATTTATAAGAGGATAATATATTTATTAGGGTAAATAGCAAATGTTGTTAATATTTCATTTGATACAAAGTTAAGTTCCAAGTAGCAAAACACTGTCTGTGGCTTTTTTAACAGAGCGTAGACACAATTGTACTATACATACACATAAACGTTTATGTAAAGTTAAAATAACTGTATATTATTGTATTACACCTGCATTAGTACAGCAATCTTGAAAAAATATTTCAACACAAAAGGTTTTTTTTAATAAAATGGAGGTTTACAATAGACGCCATATCTGAATATCAATACGTTTTCTTAAGCACGACGCATCCGTAAATAGTACACATTTCAAAATGTCATAGGATCACCGACTTGCAATTTAACAAACCTTGAAGTCGCGGGTTTGAGCCCCGGCCAATGCTTCAGCTGCCACGATGGGAGGTTATCAAGCTGACCAGTAGTGCTTTGGGAGAGAGTCGTACTTGGTCCTTTAACATCTTTGTTCATGAAAGTCACATAAACATATCTTACCAGTAACGCTGCGCTGTACAACATATGTCAACATATACTGTGAGTTCAGCAGCAAAACCTGTGCTTTATGAATGCCGTTAATCTAAAAAAATCCTTCTCTTTTAGATTTGACTGTTACAAGGCAACACTATACGTCTCGTAGTTCAGTGTCAACCTGCATCCTGGAATGAGGTGGAGTGTCAATACGGCAACACCCGGTTGTGTAGAGAGTTCTTGTTGAAATGACACCAAACGCTATTGCCATGACAGCAAAATATCCGCCATAGATAACAAACTGAAATGAAAAAGTTTATTTGATATTTGTTATTTTGGTAAAACTAGGGTTGCATTTCATGTAAAAGTCCCTTTTATACTGTTTACATTAAACACACCCATTATCTCTTTAGGAAATAAACAATTATCATAAGCCATTCTCAAAAACGCAAAATTAAAAAGCTTACGACAGTGTAAACATAACCACTACAGCAAATTGCAAAAGTACATGAATATGAGATAAATAAATGTATTTGAAGTATCAAGGCATAAAATATCGACCACTCAAGAAAGAGTTAACCCTGCATTGTTTATACAATACATCGAACAAACAACAGCACCAAGAAAAAACAACTGCCATTTTAACAGAAGTGCCTAGTTCAACTAAAACAGCTATTCCAACAACCAAAGTAGAGCAAAGACATCAGCAAAAAAAAACAATAACTATGTCATGGAACACATTCTAAATAGTAAATACTGACCTGTGTCCGCAAGTCCAACCCGAGTCCGGCCTCGTCCACCACCACCGCCGTCAGGACAGTTTCAATCACCAAGGCGACGAAGGTGTTACAGCCAAACACCAGACCGTACCTCTCATGGGCTAGATGATGGGCGATCTGGGCACTGAAGAGTAAGCAATGCTAATTTGTCTTCTCAATTGTCATCAAATATTAAAAGAAAACAGATAACAAAAAAACATAACATAACCATATTAATAATTGTTTGGTTATGAACAAACGTGCCAACTATTATGCAAAGCATGGAAAAGTTCCTAAATGCTGCTCCATTGTTAAATGCTGCGTTTGTTGTCATTGATTCTGATTCTGATAATTAGAAGAAAAGATGATATAATCAAGATTATTGTACGGTATAAACTTAAACATGCTTTGACACGTTTTGCATATCAATAATTAATCAGATACTGTAGGCTTACTTTGGAAAGACAAAATAGAAAATACTTACGCTGCTATGGTAACAACAACCTGGTAGGTCGCCCGGAAAAACTCATAGAACACATAGGCTATCCAAATCTCGCTCGTCCGGCCAATAAAGATAAGCAATGTAGCGTTGAATGCACAGACGAGCGTCATGAGCAGTTCTGCTCGTCCGTACACTGACCAGTCCACAGGCAGGAATCCGATGAGCAAAACACCGATAGAACCTGGTGTTATATTGATAAAAATAATTCATTCACTTTTAAATGTTTATTTACAATGTGGGTGTCTTATGCACATCATTGATGTACGAGATATACTATAACCGTAAACCAAAGGAACATACATACATGCATTGTACCCCTGGTTGTCACATCACATCACATCACATCACACACATTCATACCGCACATTGTTGACAATATGGTCTTTTTTAATTCGTATATTGGTCATATTAAATAGAAGGGAGCCTTTTTTAATTTAAATGATATTGATATTCTTTATGTAGAGCCTTCCCAGCAGTATTCAACATTGATTAACATTATCTAAGTTAAGAAAGGATCTTGCTTTGTTCATGATCCTGAGTATAGAGCCTTAAATTGCCTCATTAGTATAAGTTGTATAAATACACAATTACGTAATGAACTCATACTCAGAAAAATAAATAAACAATAAACTAAAAAGTTAAATCGAAATTGAAAAATGGACGTTGCTGCATTTTACTCTCTACGATATACAATTATATAAAATATCAAATAATTAGTTTGAATTGTGTAAAACCAGTCCAACTCACTTAACAAAGTTCCAGCCGCCTCTACCGCTCCGTTGTACAGATGGCCGTCAGATCTGTGGGGCGCAATCTCCTTCCAAATGTTCTGAATGTAGGCTGATACTTGCAAAGTACCACAAGTCGCGGATGCCCACCATAGTGACCATAAAACAACTGTCTTAGACGAATATATGCTACGTATTTCGCTGGAAGCAACCTTTAAAAGCCTATGCAAGGATTGCCAACATACTACTTTACTACTAGTATTATCTTTGATGTCTGAAATCGATTCTTGAACTGGTTCAGAATAATCCATTATTTCATTCTGTCGGCGGTAGAGTATCGACTTTTGATTCATCTATTTTGGGATTAAAAAGTTCAGAATGCTGCGCACGAGGTAATATAAACGTTATAGCGAAAGCAATAGAAACACTTATTGCTGAAAATATATTAAGGCCATAGACATCACAAACTTGGTAAGATAGGAACAACTGTCCAAGAAGGAATGCGACGAAACTACCTAACTGTGACGCGGCACGAATATAACTTGATATTTGTCTGTATCTGTCTTTAGAAACGATGGCGTAAAGATAGGAATAGTATCCAACCTCGCACGCCAATGCAAGACCGAATGTTGCCTCCATTAGCTTCATAGCCGGAAGACCTTCCGCCCAAGTGACAAGAAGTAGTCCACATGTTAAAACGTGCGCCACACCGTCCAGAACAAGAACCGGTTTGTAGCGAACATAATCCGTGAGGAGAAATACGGGGACCAGCCATAAAAGGTATGTGTAAGTCAACCAAACGTAGACTTCATTATCAACTTCGATAGCTGTAAGATTCTTACGAGGACCCGTCAAATATGCCGTCAGATAGACCGAGGATGGTCGCAGATCCTTAAAGAACCCGAATGCACACACGATGAATGTAAGTAAACGCCAATCCATTTCTGTAAAACTAAAACAGTTTTAGCTAGGAATCCAGATTTCAGATTCAAATAAATTTAATCACACTGCGTTTTTCCTTAAATGAAAAAAAAAATCAGATCTGCCACACCTGATTAATCCGATAACACTTTAAGACAAAAACACACACTGCCTTCAAAGTTGATACCAATGCTACACAAAACAAAATATTGGGTTATTTTACAATCTTATAGACGTACATGTATCTTTATTTTTACATGTGGCTTACGTCGATGGATTGATAGCTATGGTGTTATCTTGATGATACACAACAATGGCTGACCTGAAGATCCTGTAAGAATGTACAGGCAAAACTGTAGATTTAGAAAGCCACAGATATGTGGGCATAGATAACCATATCAAACTATAGATGATAAACCGATGAAGTAACTACTACCTGTATAGTTAAGGGACTTATTCCCGCTTTCCTTTTGTAAAGGGAATTTACTACATTAAAAACTACATTCTTACCTCCCTTGTGGACAGGTATTTGGTATATAGTTACTGTAGAAAACGTAAGATTTTCTCACTTTTTAAACTTTTGAATAAAGACTGAAGCATGGGCTTAACATTAGAATCTTATTTATTGAGATAAGAATTTACATAAAAAGGTTTCAGCGCTTTTTTAAAAAAAGCAAATTTAAAATATAATTAATTATATTTCTTATTCTTAAAGTATATAAAAATACCTTCCCACAAGGGAGATAACTAAAATATTTCATTTCTTTAATGGGAAAGTTTGCAAATAAGAAGAGGCTGGTGTTAGAGCAATGGCTGTTCTGGCCTATAAATAACACGGAGTTTCTGTTCTGTCACTAGTGACTGTGTTTGGCTACAATATAAAAGCATAGTTATTACTTCTTTATTACGGTTGTCTGTTTTCAGACCAAAATCAAATTAATTTAACAGAAGAGCCATACATGGCATGCACCTTTAGTGCGGTAGACATTAAGACAAAGTTAGCAAGGTATATCAGCGATGTTTAAACAGACCAGAATAGTTGTAATGCATGTACACAAGCAACAAATAGAGAAAAAAAGTAATCATGGTCATATATAAGGAAAGGCCACGCCACTTGCTGCCCTTTTTTGCGGATCAATATTATTTTAACGATCTTGATACAGGGCTTCCCCCAAGAAACATGTATATCAAATATCAAGCCTCCAGCTCCTTTAGTTTCCGAATTGTTCCAAGTTATCGAGTATAACTAGGTTTATACAGGTAAAAAGGCCACGCCCCTCGTGGTTAGGTTTAGGCAGATCAAAATCCCTTGAAGACTTTTATACAGTTCCACCCAACGAAAGGAAATACTGAATATCAAGGCTCTATCTCTTGTAGTTCATGACAAGAAGATTTTTAAAGTTTTAGAGATGGGGCATGCTTTTGGTGGATAAATATTCTTTTAACAATCTTGATACAGGGCCACCCAAGGAACATGTAAACCAAATAGCAAGGCTTCAGCTATTGTAATTTCTGACAAAAAAGATTCTCAAAGTTTTCCTATATAGCCATATATAGCATACCGGGAAAGTGGCCATACTTAAATTATTGTGTTGTTACGATTGTAATAGCTAGTTAACAATACAATTAGAAAAAGCAAAATGCAAATACATGTACAGTACATTGTTGAGCCCAGACGCTAAGTTAAAGTTACATAGCATAAGGCATCTGATGTATATGATGAATCAATCCTGGCACTGACGGATAACTAGGTACATGCCAAAAGTAACAGTCATATGAAAAGGTAAATAAGAAAAGGTCCTATCAAAATTGTCACAGATAATTAAATTGTATCTACCTGTAGACAAATGCAAACAAGGTAAATGTAAATGTGACAAAAACACAGAGACGAGACATAACACACACAAAAAAAACCCATCAGTTACCGCCTTGGAACGGTTAGTCGACAAAAGGGCCAACTGAAGTGCTTAAACTTGGTTTGTGGAGCGCTCCAACCTCGCACTTCCTGAAAGTTTTTCTATCAAACAAACAGTGTAAATAAAAAATCCCGTCAAAGTGAAACAACTAACAGTAAGCACCTGCATCGGGAGTTAAAACAGATATAATGAACGTATGTACATACATAATAACTAGTAATAAAATTAACTAACAACATATGTACAGTATGTACAGTAGATAAAAGCCTCGGGAACCTAGAAATTCCAAATGAAAGAGTAGTTTCAAAATAAATTAATAAATAAATAAAGCAGTACAAGCGCTGATATATTATAAGAACAATATAATGACGTCATACAATGCCATGACGTCATATGCCAAAAGTTTCAAAAGTGAAGTGTAAAAAATACGAAAGACATCATATCATTTTAGAAAACAGCCCAAATCAACAAAATAAAACGTAGTATTGTTTGGAGTTAATACGTTCTAAAATAACATATCATAAAAGCCGAGGATTTATCCGCAGTTGACATATTATATGTAGTAAAGTTACCAAAAATCCCGATGTTATACCTACTGTGCAATCTCACGTAAAGGGTATGGAGACTGCTTAAGTTGTCCCACCTATATAGGGCACGACTGGAGAGATGAAGAGACAAGAGTTGTACGTAGACACAGAAAAAAAATAACTAAAAACTGAATATATAGAGAATACCAGGCTGGTGTTGATATAGATAAATGTTATCTTTCTGATTTTCGGCCGAACATGATAACATTTATCTATATCAACACTAATCTAGTATTCTTTTTATCCCACCATCAACAGTTTTTTCAAAGGGAAACATTTAAATTTACCGCTACTGCTCCTCCCCTTTATGATCTGACAGTCCAATGCAATACACGAAATTCATGCACGTTCATAGAGTAATTCGGCCATAACAAATAGTTCTATTTTACATTAAAAAGTAAGACAATAAACATGTTATTTATTTTATTTTATTTTCGCTATACATAAGGTTGTAATTTTATTGATTACGATAATTAAAAATTATGGTTAGAAAAAAAGAACAACAAAAATCACACCCTCGTGTAAAGTCATACACGTACTGTGTAATGTCAAGGCCGTGTTACATTAAAGTTGCTACACACCTGACATTAAGAAACGCGAATTACATTCAAGGTTTGTGTGTGTTTGTGGATGTAACAAACAGGTAGCTCGTGGATTTTAATTGTTGATGACATTGAAATTCTGAATATTGAATATAGCGCTATAAAATTGCGAAGAAAGTTGTGTTTTTGACAGGGTGACTTGCGAAATTTGGAGAAATGTTGGGATTGGATGTGGTGTGTTGTTAACTTGTTGTTCATGTTAATGTCTAGAAACTGTGATTGATTGGCACATTTGTCCAGATCTGTGCAGTCAGCTGTATTTGGTTCGACTAAGATCGAGCTCTATCTAAACCATTTAATGTTCATCATGTAACGACATTTAATCAACAGGGTCTGTCCTGAGATTAGGCAGATGATTGAACCAGAGACAGTTTCAAATTCAAGATCAATTTCCTTCTTAAATAAAAAATGTACGGATTAAGGCCGAATTTTGCCCCGAAATCCTCGTAGCTCATCTTTGCAACACTGCTTGGTTTCCACACGATTCTTCATCACATTCTTTCAATTCAAACCAAATAATTTCAAAACAACACGGGCTCACATAATCTGACATTTCGACAGTTCTTTTTATTTTTGCAAACTACAAATTCGTACTTTTATTGATTTTATTACTATTCCGAAACAGTTTTAATCATGTGCCTGTATTGTAAATGTGTACATTTTGATTAACAAAGCTTCTACATATTTTTTTTTTTTACAAATTTTCTATATTATTGTTAAATACAACTTCGAAAGTTCTAGATGAACTGTCCGGTTAGCTCAGTCGGTTAAGGCGCCGCTACTTTAATTTTCAATCCTGCTGGACAGAGATCATAACCGCGCTCATTCCTGTTTTTAATGACCTTCGTTTGCTCTATTTAACGAATCTTTATATTGTGGACATTTTTGGGATGATCACGAGCATAATTACGCGATAGATGAGTTGCGTTCTCGTAAACATTAGGACTGATCGTTACGTCAAAAAAAAGTAGTACGGCTTAGAGCAGGTGCGCGAATACCTGGTTGATAAAGCTCATCTTTATCACACGGGTTATATCAACCGATATTTACAGAGATAATGGGATAAAATGTAAACTCAATACTTATTACCAGACATTTGCTTTTGTGAAAAACATAAAAGGACTGAACCATTTAAATTAATACCATAATTGAAAACTATCTTTAATCACCTTGGAATTTGCTAGGTCTTTGTGTAAATCGCGTTTCATACATAATCTGAATGTTCAGTGGTCTAGGGGAAATAACTCTGCGGATTATGCTTGGTCCTTATTGTTTCCTTTAGAACTTTTATTAAAAAAATATACTGTCTGTTTACAGTTGTATAGCGCTGAATCAATTTTCTCGCTTTCAATGATGAGATCTATACTATATAAAATGGAATCAATTAAACTCATTCATAACTTTTATGTTAAATTGTAACAAAAGAGTAAAAAAAAATAATAATGTGCACCCGAATTCAATATGAAATGAAATGCAAATAAATTTAATTTGTTCAGATAACCTTGATCCCTTGATATGAACATATAACAAGTTAAATACAGTTATTTAAATAGTATCACCTACTTACAAACAACAATCCCATTTATGACACAAAATGACCCTTTATGCAAGAATGAATAGTATATAACACATGGTAATTATGATTACTTATTGATGTTTACTTAACTATTTATCCGTAAAGTTCACAGGAAAACAGGTGCTATATATCACAAGCTTTTGTTAACTATTTTAGCCATTTTCTTTGACAAGCAATATTTAAAAACCGAGACCAGGTTAAGTTTAGTTTAACGGCAATGTTAAAATATTTTGCAGGAAATTGAACATACAAATATATACGTAGTTGACACAGAATTCAGCTTAACATCGAACTTTGTTCAACTTAATAGTTTTAAAATTTGTATAAATAAGAACGTGTGAAAAGATATTTTATTGTTTGAATAACTAAGACTAGATATTTGTAGGCTAAAATTCAATTCGTTTCATGACAACGTGTTATTTATGTTTTCACCCAGGAATGGCATAGATCACTGACCCTGTATAAATAATATAAATATAATTTACAATACGAATTGTATCTGGATATTTTACCTCCAAATTCGAGACTTTTTATTGCAAAAATGAGAATCTCAGCTCATACATTAAGAATACAAACCGATCGGTTTTCTAGAAATAGAATAGCAAGAGAAGAGAGAATTTGTAAGTTCTGTGAGCACCATGCTATCGAAGATGAATCTCACTTAATTTGTATTTGTACTGCCTATGATGTTATATGAAGACAATATATTCACAAACGAGTGTATGTAAAACCATCTGCTTTTAAACTGACAAGTCTCCTTTGTTCCAGTAACAAGCAAACCCTGACCAGTCTTGCACTTTTTGTTAAAAACGCTATGTTGATGAGAAACATTTTGTCCAGTAGATAAAAATCATGTTCTTTCTTTCACTTCTGTGACTAATTTATTGTGTATTTTTTCCTTTAATTAAGATGATGTACTTTGTACAAATCTGAATAAAAGTATGCTCTGTTCTGTTGATAACCTAACACCCTATCTGTCACGGACAGGATGACCCCGTATAACAATTACCACACTGGATCGGTCTACACCATATACTGAGGTTACTAATTAAAGGTGGTATCCGACAGTTTAGACCAAAAATATTTTCATTAAACAGTTTAATAAACCATTTTTACCTAAACAGATCATGCAAAATGTTATATATTGATGTCATACACCTGTCTGAAAAGTGGACCATAACACCACAATTGTCATTACAAAAATGTATTTCCTATCTGAGTCACGCTGCAAAGTTAGCTATTTTTAAACACCACCTGACCACTTATGTTTAAGCTCATCCACGTCATCGCTGCGACGTCGATGTCTATTTTTAGCAGGAACCCCAATCGTTCTTATTTATAGATTTGAAAAGAATGAACATTTTAAGTGTTGAATAACGAGTTGTAATGCCCTAAAAAGAGATATTGCTGAAAATCACCAAAGCTTAGACTAAAGTATGACTTTTTTCTAAAGACATTATACGTACATATTTTGGTCAGATATTGTTAAGCATATTAGAGGGATTGGGGTGGGATTAGCCGGCATTTTTGCCGATACTGTGCAGCGACATTTCTATCATTATAGCACAGGGGCACTTATGAGGTGCCCAGGGACTGAACCCCGCCGGTCCATTATACTGACGAATCAGGCGTAATGCTGTCCCCTTAGCCCCGAGCGTTAGGAGGGAAGCCACTACTACCAACATTAAAGTCTTTGGTGTTACATATTAGATATAAGCAAACTGTCGGATACCACCTTTAACGTGACACGTGACATTACATCTACCACATATTCATACTAGAAGATGCCGATTCGTCTTAACAAATTTTAACATAGGCTTATTTTATAAACTATTAGCAATTGTTTTTGAAAGTTTTTTCATATTTGTTGTTTATTGTTATTGTTTTTTATAAACGTCAATGGTCGCAGAAAGGTAATGTTTTATTTTAAAGACCTCAATTGTAATGACCCCCGCATTATCTTTAAACGTATTCAATCTACGTTTTATTTCGAGACGGTAGGACGTATACTCAGGGTAAAAGCTCTTAACCTGGATCTCTCGCAGGAGGTCACACTGACAGGTGATCAAATTTCACCTAATTACAAGGGAGATAAGCGTGTACGGATTTATGCCTACTTGTAGAGTCGTTGACTTTTGACATCAAAATCATCGCGAAATATTGGGTTACAAAAGGAAATTGTGGCACACTGTTATTTTTTTACCTTTTTGACGAGGAGTATGTGTTTATAGAAAAGGTGTTTTATTAAAAGTAACAATGTCATTTTATACGAACTTCAAGCCTAATTTACTTAAAAAAAAACTTAACCGAAAATTGGTAGTAAGTGTAAGCTACTGAACTATGCTATGCAAGTGTGCTATGTCGTTATGCCATTTTAATATTCTTATAATGATTGCACTTATCTGATCTAAATGATGTTAGATGTTGTCTAACTTTGTAATTTAAATGCTATAACGATGCAGTAAGTGTGAAATAGACCTGATACAAATGTTTCCTCATTGTTTTTGCTCTGAAGGTATAATGGGACACGATTGTGCTCCCAAGTCCAAACGAGACTAGATTGATAGTTTAGATGTACTTGCGCAGGACTACTTTTATGGCAGACACTCGCTAGCTCGTGATTGTTTAACAATAGCAGCTGGCAGGTCTTTTATAACAAAAACAATTAATGGTTATGAACACCCGTATGTGTACTGAGTACAGTTAATTATCGAGGTTTGTAAGACAGTTGAAACTATTTTATAAATAGTTTTGTATGTTAATGAATTTCGTACAACGGACTAGTTCTGCATAATCCTCAATTTTGCACTGTAAACCTAGGTTGTGGTGTCCTAGAGATATAACATTATATAATACAAAAACATGACCTTGTGAAAATTTGCTCAAGTTTATGTAGCCACAATGAAATGGAATTCTATGAATAGTCGGTGAAGCTTTTGTTCTGGATAAAGGTTATTCCTTTTATAACGATAATAATGGTTTTTAAAAAGAGTAAGCTAGTAATTTTTATACTTACATTAACTTGACACTCATTGTCTCCCGTAAGTCTTCGGAAGATATCGTATAAGTCCGTTCCAAGCCGTAGCCGATAAATTTGGCCAAAAATAAGCATTGACATTAAATATCTCTGACTGGTCACCTGGGTTAATGATAAAGTTGTTGCATAAATTCACTGAAAACAGAACACTGTTGGTTCTAGTGTTTGTTTTGTGAGAATTTTATCAAACAAATTCATTTGCATGCATCCAAACATTAATATACCCAAACATGTAGATACTGGTATTCTTTGCGAGAATAGATCATGGTTCCATTTGGTAAAAAAAATGTTTGAGAGTCTTAAGGCGGCAGCTGACTGATTTAAATGTTCAAAACCAACGCTCTACCGATATGACTTCTGAGCAATGTTTTTTTATACAAAATCTGAATTGGAGAGAATCCCGTCTCGCCATCTCTGTATGATACTTATGTTTCTCTCAAACTCAGACTTGCAAATAAATACAAAGCCTGAGTAATTAGTTTTCAATTTGTGCAATAATTGTACGAGAAAAAGAAAATGTTGCATTACAAAACTAAATATATATCACAATTTTGTTGTAACTTTTCCAACTGACTGACACGTGGAAGCCTTTGTTTTGTAACTTTATAAATTGCATTTTGCAGTACTCATTGGCATTGATGGATCCAGTGGGGTTGGATGTGGGGATGCATACTCCCAACAACCAGGTAAAAGAGTAGAATTGTGAAACACATACATGTAAGCTTAAAATATACTAAGCTTTTAAATTAAATTTAAACTGTTGACTGCTTAGGTCGAAGTTAGGATCCCTTACTGTGTATTCATATATCCAGTATTTAATGCGATAAGATTAAATGGATCTTGATTCATTCCCCGCCCCACACATAAATTGTTTGGAGTTAAATGGATCCTGATTCAGACCACGCCCCCCCCCCCACATTTTCTGGATCCGCCCCGGCTCATTAAACTGTCATATCTGAGCCATGAATGCACACCAAAATTCATTTGTTCGAAGTAAAACATTCACGGTGAGGTGAGGTGAGGGTGGTGTGTGTGTGTGTGGGGGGGGGGGGGCGCCTTCCGTCCACCGATGCCAACATGACCGGAATTGATTGAGTCATGCCAATTGACCCAGTTTTGACGGTGATTGTCATTTGAGTGTCAGGTGAATATTTACATACAATAACCCGTAGTCGGTATGAGTGCAAATAACCCTTTTATAAAAATATTTCAGTTTTGAATACTACTTTAATCTGCATGATTTTACTCAATATATAGCGCGATCTTCCACATGAAAAATCGTTTAATAAATTTTATGTTTTGGTAAACTCACTCGTTTTATGTGCGTGTGTGTGTGTGTGTGTGTGTGTGTTTTCTTTGATTTTGAATACCTTACTGCGACCATTAATGATCATTATAGCAACGTCAAGCTTTTTCGGGGAGAAATACCCCAGACACATGTCTGGGTAGAACCACCGGCACACCGCAAGGCAGCTCTAAGAACGTCCCACATTAAATCCTTCAACCCGAACGGGACTCGAACCCACGCGGTGAAAGGCTTGCCAGTCAGAGAATTACAAATCGGCGACTCTACAACTACGCCACATGCGCCCCTCACTTGTTTATATAGTTCGAGGACTCCCACGTTTGCATTTCCACTCAATATGTAAGACAGAAAAACAAAACAATCTTGAGATCAGATTGTATTCGCTACCGTTCCTAAGTATTTCAACATAATATAAAGAACGAACTGAACTCCTTTATCAAACGACATCATTTGTTACATTACTTTTACTTTATAAAGAAAATTTATAAAAGAACAGAAAGAATAGTCAAGCAAGTATACAGGACAGAATTCAATCTATACTGTTTATTTTCAAAATGACTATATTTTAACAATCGGTTTTAACCGAATCGGTATAGAAATCGACGAGTCAATGTTGCCAAATCATCTCAAATGCATTTAAAACCTTGCTGTGACAAGCTGCATTTTGTCTATTTTATCACATCAGTATTTGCGCCTGGTAGTGGCCTTCGTCACTCAGTACACGTGTATGCCAGTGTATTTATAAGTACATAAATGAGATATAAACGCATGAACACAACAAGAGAAAATGCATAAAGAAACAACAGCCAGTTTATAAGATTAGGGCAAGAATGTTGCAAGTGTAATTAAGAACGAGACATTACGAATGTGGACAAAAATACACAAATATATCTCGCGATGCAGATTATGACAGAACACTAACAACTTTATACAATTAATAAGACAAATCATCTACTCAGACATGCCCTAATAAGAAATCCTTGTTTATATGCCCTGATAAGTAATTCTTGTTTATATGCCCTGATAAGAAATCCTTGTTTATATGTCCTGATAAGTAATTCTTGTTTATATGTCCTGATAAGTAATTCTTGTTTATATGCCTTGATAAGTAATCCTTGTTTATATGCCCTTATAAGTAATTCTTGTTTATATGTCTTGATAAGTAATTCTTGTTTATATGTCCTGGTAAGTAATCCTTGTTTATATGCCCTGATAAGTAATCCTTGTTTATATGCCCTGATAAGTAATTCTTGTTTATATGCCCTGATAAGTAATTGTTTTTATATGTCTTGATAACTAATCCTTGTTTATATGCCCTGATAAGTAATCGTTGTTTATATGCCCTGATAGGTAGTCGTTGTTTATATGCCCTGATAAGTAATCCTTGTTTATATGCACTGATAAGTAATTCTTGTTTATATGCCCTGATAAGTAATCATTGTTTATATGCCCTGATAAGTAATCTTTGTTTATATGCCCTGATAAGTAATCGTTGATTATATGCCCTGATAAGTAATCCTTGTTTATATGCCCTGATAAGTAATTCTTGTTTATATGCCCTGATAAGTAATCGTTGTTTATATGCCCTGATAAGTAATCATTGTTTATATGTCCTGATAAGTAATTCTTGTTTGTATGTCTTGATAAGTAATTCTTGTTTACATGCCTTGATAAGTAATCATTGTTTATATGCCCAGATAAGTAATCCTTGTTTATATGTCCTGATAAGTAATCCTTGTTTATATGTCTTAATAAGAAATCGTTGTTGATATGCCCTGGTAAGCAATCGTTGTTTACATGTCCTGATAATTAATCCTTGTTTATATGCCCTGATAAGTAATTCTTGTTTATATGCCCTGATAAGTAACTTTTTTATATGCCCTTATAAGTAATCATTGTTTATATGACCTGATAAGTAGTTCTTGTTTATATGCCCCAATAAGTAATCGTTTTTATATGCCCTTATAAGTAATCCTTGTTTATATGCCCTGATAAGTAATTCTTGTTTATATGCCCTGATAAGTTATTGTTGTTTACATGCCCTGATAAGTTATTCTTGTTTATATGCCCTGATAAGTAATTCTTGTTTATATGCCCAGATAAGTAGTTCTTGTTTATATGCCCGAATAAGTAATCGTTGTTTATATGTCCTGATAAGTTATTGTTGTTTATATGCCCTGATAAGTTATTGTTGTTTACATGCCCTGATAAGTAATCCTTGTTTATATGCCCGAATAAGTAATCGTTGTTTATATGTCCTGATAAGTTATTGTTGTTTATATGCCCTGATAAGTTATTGTTGTTTACATGCCCTTATAAGTAATCCTTGTTTATATGCCCTGATAAGTAACCCTTGTTTATATGCTCTTATAAGTAATCCTTGTATACATGCCCTTATAAGTAATCCTTGTTTATATGTCCTGATAAGTAATCGTTGTTTATATGCCCTGGTAAGTAATCATTGTTTATATGCCCTGATAAATAATTCTTGTTTATATGCCCTGATAAGAAATCCTTGTTTATATGTCCTGATAAGTAATTCTTGTTTATATGTCCTGATAAGTAATTCTTGTTTATATGCCTTGATAAGTAATCCTTGTTTATATGCCCTTATAAGTAATTCTTGTTTATATGTCTTGATAAGTAATTCTTGTTTATATGTCCTGGTAAGTAATCCTTGTTTATATGCCCTGATAAGTAATCCTTGTTTATATGCCCTGATAAGTAATCCTTGTTTATATGCCCTGGTAAGTAATTGTTTTTATATGCCCTGATAAGTAATTCTTGTTTATATGCCCTGATAAGTAATTCTTGTTTATATGACCTGATAAGTAACTGTTTTTATATGTCTTGATAACTAATCCTTGTTTATATGCCCTGATAAGTAATCGTTGTTTATATGCCCTGATAAGTAATCCTTGTTTATATGTCCTGATAAGTAATCCTTGTTTATATGCCCTGATAAGTAATTCTTGTTTATATGCCCTGATAAGTAATTCTTGTTTATATGACCTGATAAGTAACTGTTTTTATATGTCTTGATAACTAATCCTTGTTTATATGCCCTGATAAGTAATCGTTGTTTATATGCCCTGATAAGTAATCGTTGTTTATATGCCCTGATAAGTAATCCTTGTTTATATGCACTGATAAGTAATCATTGTTTATATGCCCTGATAAGTAATCTTTGTTTATATGCCCTGATAAGTAATCTTTGTTTATATGCCCTGATAAGTAATCGTTGATTATATGCCCTGATAAGTAATCCTTGTTTATATGCCCTGATAAGTAATCTTTGTTTATATGCCCTGATAAGTAATCGTTGATTATATGCCCTGATAAGTAATCATTGTTTATATGCCCTGATAAGTAATCTTTGTTTATATGCCCTGATAAGTAATCTTTGTTTATATGCCCTGATAAGTAATCGTTGATTATATGCCCTGATAAGTAATCTTTGTTTATATGCCCTGATAAGTAATCTTTGTTTATATGCCCTGATAAGTAATCGTTGATTATATGCCCTGATAAGTAATCCTTGTTTATATGCCCTGATAAGTAATTCTTGTTTATATGCCCTGATAAGTAATCCTTGTTTATATGCCCTGATAAGTAATTCTTGTTTATATGCCCTGATAAGTAATCGTTGTTTATATGCCCTGATAAGTAATCATTGTTTATATGTCCTGATAAGTAATTCTTGTTTGTATGTCTTGATAAGTAATCCTTGTTACATGCCTTGATAAGTAATCCTTGTTTATATGCCCTGATAAGTTATAGTTGTTTACATGCCCTTATAAGTAATCCTTGTATACATGCCCTTATAAGTAATCCTTGTTTATATGTCCTGATAAGTAATCGTTGTTTATATGCCCTGGTAAGTAATCATTGTTTATATGCCCTGATAAATAATTCTTGTTTATATGCCCTGATAAGAAATCCTTGTTTATATGTCCTGATAAGTAATTCTTGTTTATATGTCCTGATAAGTAATTCTTGTTTATATGCCTTGATAAGTAATCCTTGTTTATATGCCCTTATAAGTAATTCTTGTTCATATGTCTTGATAAGTAATTCTTGTTTATATGTCCTGGTAAGTAATCCTTGTTTATATGCCCTGATAAGTAATCCTTGTTTATATGCCCTGATAAGTAATCCTTGTTTATATGCCCTGGTAAGTAATTGTTTTTATATGCCCTGATAAGTAATTCTTGTTTATATGCCCTGATAAGTAATTCTTGTTTATATGACCTGATAAGTAACTGTTTTTATATGTCTTGATAACTAATCCTTGTTTATATGCCCTGATAAGTAATCGTTGTTTATATGCCCTGATAAGTAATCCTTGTTTATATGTTCTGATAAGTAATCCTTGTTTATATGCCCTGATAAGTAATTCTTGTTTATATGCCCTGATAAGTAATTCTTGTTTATATGACCTGATAAGTAACTGTTTTTATATGTCTTGATAACTAATCCTTGTTTATATGCCCTGATAAGTAATCGTTGTTTATATGCCCTGATAAGTAATCGTTGTTTATATGCCCTGATAAGTAATCTTTGTTTATATGCCCTGATAAGTAATCGTTGATTATATGCCCTGATAAGTAATCCTTGTTTATATGCCCTGATAAGTAATTCTTGTTTATATGCCCTGATAAGTAATCGTTGTTTATATGCCCTGATAAGTAATCATTGTTTATATGTCCTGATAAGTAATTCTTGTTTGTATGTCTTGATAAGTAATCCTTGTTACATGCCTTGATAAGTAATCCTTGTTTATATGCCCTGATAAGTTATAGTTGTTTACATGCCCTTATAAGTAATCCTTGTTTATATGCCCTGATAAGTAATCCTTGTTTATATGCCCTTATAAGTAATGCTTGTTTACATGCCCTTATAAGTAATCCTTGTTAATATGTCCTGATAAGTAATCGTTGTTTATATGCCCTGATAAGTAATCATTGTTTATATGCCCTTATAAGTAATCCTTGTTTCTATGCCCTTATAAGTAATCCTTGTTTACATGCCCTTATAAGAAATCCTTGTTTATATGCCCTGATAAGTAATCGTTGTTTATATGCCCTTATAAATAATCGTTGTTTATATGCCCTTATAAGTAATTATTGATTATATGCCCTTATAAGTAATCCTTGTGTATATGCCCTGGTAAGTAATTCTTGTTTATATGCCTTGATATGTTATTCTTGTTTATATGCCCTTATAAGTAATCCTTGTTTATATGCCCTTATAAGTAATCCTTGTTTACATGCCCTTATAAGTAATCCTTGTTTATATGCCCTGATAAGTAATCCTTGTTTATATGCCCTGATAAGTAATCCTTGTTAATATGCCTTTATAAGTAATCCTTGTTTATATGCCCTTATGAGTAATTATTGATTATATGCCCTTATAAGTAATCCTTGTTTATATGCCCTGATAAGTAGTCCTTGTTTATATGCCCTGATAAGTAATTCTTGTTTATATGCCCTGATAAGTAATTGTTTTTATATGTCCTGATAAGTAATCCTTGTTTATATGCCTTGAAAAGTTATTCTTGTTTTTTATGCCATTATAAGAAATCCTTTTTTATGCACTGATAAGTAATTCTTGTTTATATGTCCTGATAAGTAATTGTTTTTATATGTCCTGATAAGTAATCCTTGTTTATATGCCTTGATAAGTAATCCTTGTTTTTTTTTTATGCCATTATAAGTAATCCTTGTTTATATGCCCTGATAAGTAATTGTTTTTATATGTCCTGATAAGTAATTCTTGTTGATATGTCTTGATAAGTAATCCTTGTTTATATGCCCTGGTACGTAATCCTTGTTTATATGCCTTGATAAGTAATTCTTGTTTTTATGCCATTATAAGTAATTGTTTTTATATGCCCTGATAAGTAACTCTTGTTTATAAGCCCTCATAAGTAATTGTTTTTATATGTCCTGATAAGTAATCCTTGTTTATATGCCTTGATAAGTAATTCTTGTTTTTATGCCATTATAAGTTATCCTTGTTTATATGCCCTGATAAGTAATCGTTGTTTACATGCCCTTATAAGTAATCGTTGTTTATATGCCCTTATAAGTAATCCTTGTTTATATGCCCTGATAAGTAATTCTTGTTTATATGCCCTGATAAGTAATCGTTGTTTATATGCCCTGATAAGTAATCATTGTTTATATGTCCTGATAAGTAATTCTTGTTTGTATGTCTTGATAAGTAATCCTTGTTACATGCCTTGATAAGTAATCCTTGTTTATATGCCCTGATAAGTTATAGTTGTTTACATGCCCTTATATGTAATCCTTGTTTATATGCCCTGATAAGTAATCCTTGTTTATATGCCCTTATAAGTAATGCTTGTTTACATGCCCTTATAAGTAATTCTTGTTTATATGTCCTGATAAGTAATCATTGTTTATATGCCCTTATAAGTAATCCTTGTTTATATGCCCTTATAAGTAATCCTTGTTTACATGCCCTTATAAGAAATCCTTGTTTATATGCCCTGATAAGTAATCGTTGTTTATATGCCCTTATAAATAATCGTTGTTTATATGCCCTTATAAGTAATTATTGATTATATGCCCTTATAAGTAATCCTTGTGTATATGCCCTGGTAAGTAATTCTTGTTTATATGCCTTGATAAGTAATTCTTGTTTATATGCCCTTATAAGTAATCCTTGTTTATATGCCCTTATAAGTAATCCTTGTTTACATGCCCTTATAAGTAATCCTTGTTTATATGCCCTGATAAGTAATCCTTGTTTATATGCCCTGATAAGTAATCCTTGTTTATATGCCCTGATAAGTAGTCCTTGTTTATATGCCCTGATAAGTAATTCTTGTTTATATGCCCTGATAAGTAATTGTTTTTATATGTCCTGATAAGTAATCCTTGTTTATATGCCTTGAAAAGTTATTCTTGTTTTTTATGCCATTATAAGAAATCCTTTTTTATGCACTGATAAGTAATTCTTGTTTATATGCCCTGATAAGTAATTGTTTTTATATGACCTGATAAGTAACTGTTTTTCTATGTCTTGATAACTAATCCTTGTTTATATGCCCTGATAAAGTAATCGTTGTTTATATGCCTTGATAAGTAATCCTTGTTTATATGTCTTGATAACTAATCCTTGTTTATATGTCCTGATAAGTAATTGTTTTTATATGTCCTGATAAGTAATCCTTGTTTATATGCCTTGATAAGTAATCCTTGTTTTTTTTTATGCCATTATAAGTAATCCTTGTTTATATGCCCTGATAAGTAATTGTTTTTATATGTCCTGATAAGTAATTCTTGTTGATATGTCTTGATAAGTAATCCTTGTTTATATGCCCTGGTACGTAATCCTTGTTTATATGCCTTGATAAGTAATCCTTGTTTATATGCCTTGATAAGTAATCCTTTTTTATGCACTGATAAGTAATCCTTGTTTATATGCCCTGATAAGTAATTGTTTTTATATGCCCTGATAAGTAACTCTTGTTTATATGCCCTGATAAGTAATTGTTTTTATATGTCCTGATAAGTAATCCTTGTTTATATGCCTTGATAAGTAATTCTTGTTTTTATGCCATTATAAGTTATCCTTGTTTATATGCCCTGATAAGTAATCGTTGTTTACATGCCCTTATAAGTAATCGTTGTTTATATGCCCTTATAAGTAATTATTGATTATATGCCCTTATAAGTAATCCTTGTTTATATGCCCTGGTAAGTAATTCTTGTTTATATGCCTTGATAAGTAATTCTTGTTTATATGCCCTTATAAGTAATCCTTGTTTATATGCCCTTATAAGTAATCCTTGTTTATATGCCCTGATAAGTAATTCTTGTTTATATGCCCTTATAAGTAATCCTTGTTTATATGCCCTTATAAGTAATCGTTGTTTATATGTCCTGATAACTAATCCTTGTTTATATGCCCTGATAACTAATCCTTGTTTATATGTCCTGATAAGTAATTCTTGTATATATGCCCTAATAAGTAATCGTTTTTATATGCCCTGATAAGTAATTCTTGTTTATATGTCTTGATAAGTAATCCTTGTTTATATGCCCTGGTTAGTAATTCTTGTTTATATGCTCTGATAAGTAATTCTTGTTTATATGCCCTGGTTAGTAATTCTTGTTTATATGTCCTGATAAGTAATTCTTGTATATATGCCCTAATAAGTAATCGTTTTTATATGCCCTGATAAGTAATTCTTGTTTATATGTCTTGATAAGTAATCCTTGTTTATATGCCCTGGTTAGTAATTCTTGTTTATATGCCCTGATAAGTAATTCTTGTTTATATGCCCTGGTTAGTAATTCTTGTTTATATGTCCTGATAAGTAATCCTTGTTTATATGCCTTGATAAGTAATTCTTGTTTTTTATGCCATTATAAGTAATCCTTTTTTATGCACTGATAAGTAATTCTTGTTTATATGCCCTATAAGTTGTTTATACTGTTATGGATGACAATATTTATTCGCTTATCATTAATAACATATTTTTGAAAAATGTAATGTTGTTGATTTTTCAATTAAGGAACTATTTAAACTTATATGCTAGTAAAATGAATTTTTCTTTCAGCTTAAAAATAACAAATACGAAACAATAAGAGATGAAAAAACAGCCTAGCGACTATGCAAGAACAAAAACATGGAAACACGATTCTTACAGAAGGCAACAAAGAAAAATATCACGAATTTACACATTATATGTAAGGATACAGGACAAAGAAAGCGTCGAGGCAGTAGTACATTCACAATAGCATTGAGAAGTACACCTATAAAGAAAGTATTGTGAAATCTGGTTTTCTACAGATCATAATTGACATGACCGGAATGTCCATTGTGTTAAAATGTCAGCACCAAATATTTAATTTGAGATTAAATTTGGATGCACATCGTTATACCAAAGATCTTCGATACGTTAAAGGTGGTATGTGAGAGTTTGTCTTCATTAAACCCGCGTAAACCTGGACTGGGGGGAATTGGGGCGTAATAAGTGCAAAAAGTCAAACCTAAACACAAAACGATTTTGAACATTGTATACATTGTAAGACAGAAGAAATCACTCTACATGCTTTCTAAAACTATCAATAAGTATGATTGTGATTTCTAAAAATAGACATCGACGTCAAAGCGGATTACCCGAATAATTATAAAGTTACGGGTCACGTGGTTTTCTTAGTTTAACATACTTGAATATCCTGCGTGGCTTAGATAGGAAATACATATTTGTAATGACGAGTGATGTGTCAATGCTTCACTTTTGAGATAAATGTAGGACATCAATAATTAGCATTTTGCAGTGATCTTTTCAGGCAACAATAGCTTATTTGGTTCTGTGAGAGGAGAAGAAAACTGGTCTAAACTGTCGGATACTACTTTTAAAGGGAATATTCCTGATGTGAGATACTTGTTAGTGAGTGAGACCTTATACACAGTCTGATCCATCCTAAATAAATGCTTTAGCCCAGCATCAACATTTAGAAAAATGCTTACCATGAAAATATAGAGTTGATTTTTTTTTTCCATTTGCGATTGCGAATCTGAGGAACAGTCATTTCTCACTGGCATTAAATTGTTCATATATCATTATGCGTCACTAAACACTTTGAATTTACAAAGTATCTTATTCGTGCCAGAGTACCAAACCTCTCTTCGCTAAATAAAGAAATTCTAACTTTGTTGCGTATGCATATTTATGTTATTTGTTCAATCCCGTATAAATGCAGAAAGCTACTTTCACAAGTAAGGAAAAATAATAATAACATTGTTTGAGTGAAAATGGGTATTTATTGTAAAATAACATAAACTAATATTTTAAACATTATTTTTTTATCTGGGCGGCAAAATGCCGCCCAAAAACATTAATGTCAAATGCATACATGTAATATAAAGAAAAATGCAAAATAATAATAATTCTGGGAACCAGAGTGGTGGAGGTAAGGGTGGAGGTGGTTGAATCAAAAATTAAAACTTGGCTTCCAAAAGGCTGACGCTAAGAAGAATGGCGTCAAATTGAACCCATTGGATGACTTGATCATGCGATCTGTATCTCGATTCTGATTGGACACATGAAACATGTGATCTGAGACCTCGATCTGATTGGTTCCCATATTAACATAATGTACAAGTAATATATACTTGACAAAGAGAACGATTAAAAATACATAAATTATTTTATGTTCATAAAATGTATTTATGTTATTTGTTCAATCCCGTATGAGTGCAGAAAGCTACTTTCACTAGTAAGGAAAAATAATAATAACACTGTTTGAGTGAAAATGGGTATTTATTGTAAAATACCATAAACTAATATTTTAAACATTATTTTTTCTTATCTGGGCGGCAAAACGCCACAAGAAAAACGCCCCAGATGAAAAGAAGGTTGCGTATGCATATTTATGTTTTTTTTTTCTCTCTGGGAATCTTTGTTTGCAGGTTTTGTGAACATTCAGTATTCACGTAATGTTAATAACTTTTTCATGGTTAAATAAATGTTATTTTATTTAAATGATTTCACAAAATTATTATATTGCAATTTCGTGAATTTTGACAACTGACAACTGATTTGGGGGCATTTCCTTTAATGCGAGACAAACACCTAGACCCACAGATTGGGTTAAATACTGTGACGTAGGCGAATGTTTGACGAGATCATTTTATCTTTTGTCTTCACACAAAACGGGTATCGGATTACACTATTTAAGTCTAAAAATAAGGTTCGTTCTTCGTCAATTATAAAGACAAGGTCGTGCGATTTCTTTGAGAACAAACACGTGCTTATTTGGCCTAAATCTCAGGGACCGCCACGGTGCTTGCGGATAGTAATGGTCGGGCCGTTAGAGTCACGAGCCGCCTCGACCTGCACTGGTCGGGTCCGAGTCCCAATTGAAGCGGAAACGTTTCGGCGATGTTTTCCATTCTGCCATTTGGTTGCCGTTTTCACCTCTCAGTTCTTTACATTGTGTTATAAGCTTGAGGATACGATGACCACTATTGTATATTATGACCCACTTTAATCTGACCCAAGCCTTAACTATATCGTCAGTAGATAATGCATCTTCAATGTATAATATACCCGTTCTTTCTCCCGCGAGCATAATCGATTGTCATCACGAACACTTACATTTCAGTGGAGCCGGACCTGGAAGCGCAATCGGTAGAGCATCGGCTTCCAAGTAAGGGAGGCATTGGGTTCGATCCCGGGCCGCTACGTACCAAAGTCGTTTAAATGGTAGTGGTATAGCTCCCTTGCTAACGCTCAACAATATAAGGTAGTTCCAATGGTTCACGACGGTGGGTAATTAGGTGTAACGGCATCATTCAAGTAAAGAAGCACATTCTCCTGTGGCCCGTCTCCACTACAGAAATTGACTGGTGGTACAGTAACGGTGAGCGTATCGTGTCTAGTGTTAAGACTTTGGATCATCGAGGTCCCGGTTCGACACCCCGAAATGACACGTGATGTTTGTCCTGAGCAAGACTATTACTGCCATTGCACAGGGTACACCGTCTCAAGATAGACTGAGAATATACTCTGGTGGGACGTTCCCAATTCAACATAAACATACCCCAACACCACTATGTTCTTTCACCCTCGAGCATAATCGATTGTCCTACAGTTTCGCGGTTACTATTTGGCAACATCGCGCGATGACATTGAATGAAATGTAGGTATAGTAATAATGGTTGTGTCTTAATAGCGCCATGGTCTTAAAACGAAGTCATAATAAGGTGCTGGAATAATATCACAGCTGTCCTAATAAATGGGTTTTCTTAATAGCTTACATGCATTTATAACAAATTTGCCTCAATAGTTAAGTGGTCTTAACAGCAAGGTTTTCAAAACGCACAGCGGTCTCAGTAACGAGGCTGTCTTAGTAGTGCACCTAATA